>JARNME010000296.1:0-143348 GCA_030179655.1 Scaptomyza flava | reverse complement strand
CAGCCGGCATAACCTAACCTAACCTAAAACGATTGTTACAACGTTACAGTGTCTATATGTAAGTATAGAATTCAATAAAATTGAATATACCAACTTATATTATTTTAATAGAATACTCAGACTGCTTAGTTTTATTTGATTTTTAAATGCACTAAAGCAGCGTCTATATAACTATTATATAATATGCAAAATAGAAGACAACGGCATAGCGTCATATCTCCGACGACATATCTCCGCCCAGTACATTTTTCTGGCGGAGATATGTCGTGTTTTTTGTGGCGGAGATATGTCGTTTTGCGACGACGCAGGAGGATGGCAGGAGGGCTTCGAATCGGAGAGCTTTCCGATGATTCGGATTCCTATTCCAACGTCGCGACGTGGCAATAGTGGTCGTCGCCAAGGAACTTAAGACAGTGGAGGGGAAGTGCAACTAAGCCATCGCGGAAGTCTTACAGTGGCTATCTTCAGTAGGGCTGCAGATAGCACCCCAAAAAACGGAGGCAGTGCTCATTAGCAGCCGGAAAGCAGTGGAGACAGCTACCATAATGGTGGCCAACACTGTGGTCACCTCAAAGAGGGCAATTAAATACCTGGGCGTGATGCTGGATACCAGACTATGTTTTAAAGAGCACTTGGAGTACGCTAGCAAAAAGGCCGCCCTAACAAATCGTGCAATCTCGCGAATCATGCCTAATACGCGAGGCCCAAAGCAGTTCAAGATGCTCCTCTTATCCAGTGTCACAAGAGCGACAATGCTATACGCGGCGCCGATATGGCAACCAGGATGCCGCTTTGTTAGTTACACCCGCGGACTGAGAGCCACACACCGCCTTGGAGCTATCAGAGTCTGCAGCGGCTTCAGAACCATCTCGGACGACGCCTGCCTGGTTCTGGCTGGAGTAGCACCCATAGCCGAGCTGGCTAGAGAAGCCGCGGAGATCTTCGAGGGAACGCACGGCGAGGCTCTTTCCGCTCCCCAAAAGAAGGCAGTGCGCACTACAGCCAAAACGCGCACCCAGGAGAACTGGCAGAGGCAATGGGATGCGTCTTGCAAGGGGCGCTGGACACATCGCCTCATCCCGAGCATCTCAGCGTGGGTAAACAGGCGGCATGGGCAGCTAAACTTTTACTCTACGCAACTATTAAGTGGTCATGGCTGCTTCAGGGAATACCTGCACCGATTTGGGCATGAGGACGCCCCGTTCTGCACATTCTGTGGCGACAGTTTTGTCGAGAATGCCGAACACGTCATACTTCACTGCGGACGCTTCTCCGGGCTTCGCAGCAATCTGGAGAGGGTTTTAGGCTGTAGCATCGAGGTGGGCAGCCTCGTGTCACTGATGCTGGTCAGCGACGCCAACTGGCTGGCGTTCAGCGCGTTTGCGGCGGCAGTCATGACGGATCTGCGCAAGGCTGAGCGAGAGCGTAGAGGACAAGTAGAATAAGTGGAACTCGGCAGTAGCGACACAATACCTCACGGCCGTACCGCTACTGCAAGGTTCCGCTTACGTATACCTTACCCTAATCAATGCGTACATATATATTACTTAGATAAGAAATAAATGAATGTAAAAAAAAAAAAAAACGCACACCCAGACTACACAAACACATACTACGTTTATGCTTGCAAAAAAGCATGAATTCAGATCATGCTTTTTTAAAAAAATAGCATAAACACAAAATCGTGATTTTTTCTACACACGTATTTTGACAATGATTTTTTGGAAAAATCATGATTTTTTGTGTAAGCAGTCTGGCAACGCTACTGTGTGACATCAGCTGTTCCGCACTAATTAAATTGCTGCGAACAGCAGCTCCATTCTTGACTTTAAAAGACAACGAACCATCTCTGATGTTCGCGTTTGCCGTTGAATTAAAAAAAATTTGCATTTTCATTTAACATTTTGAAGATTTAATTCGTTTAACGTTTTGGCTTTCGGTTTATTAGCTGTTTGTGCTGATGTGCTGCCACCTTTTTCATATGAAGCTGCATAGGTGGCTCCACCCTTCAGAAAAATCATGATTTTTATAAAATAGCATAAACAGGCGTATTTTAAAAAGCATGATTTTTTAAAATCATGAAACAGCAAGCATAAACGTAGTAACAGACTCACACAGGCAGCTACACACACACACACCGGCATCCTCACACACCCAGGCTACACACACGCAGGCGACCACACGCACACACACAGGCGGTCATACACACACACACCCAGGCGGTCACACACGCAAACCCAGGCGGTCACACACACATACACACTCGTACACACCACCCACACACATATGCGCCCAGTAGAGCGGGGTAAGTTGGCCTACGGCCAAGAATGTAGTTTTGAGACCAAATACCTTGCCCCATCCCCTTCAGTATGAAATAATAAAGAAGTGAAATGTATCCATGTAAGTGTTTTTTTTATTTCCTCTCTTCCTTTTTTTCAGCGGGTAGTCGAAGCCTCTGGCTTCGGGTCACCTCACCCTACGGCCCACATGGGATCGGCATGAGGAGCCAGACTAGCGAATCTTCCGAGTTTTACTCTAGATTCTGCAACGTCTGCTTCTTGGCCAGTTCCGTGTGTAGCGACAACCGGGTAATACCCGTGCGTTGCCCACTCCGACGATGTCGATCTGAGCGACCATACTGCCCCTCTCCCCCCTTTATGTTTGCGCACTGGTGTTCGACCTCGGTGCGGCTCACTCCAGGGTCCCAGCGTTTTTACAAATAATCTGTAAAAACACCCCGGATGCGATTAAGACTCCGACCTCGACTTAGAAAACGTCCTTACAAAATAAAATTACTTCATAATTTTACTTTATTTTTTAAAAGGAAGGAGATGTAGTATATAAGCGTACAATATTCAGAAGCATATGTTGAACACATAAAAGTATAACATTGTAGCACTTTTTTGCAATGATCTTCAAGCATAGATGTACTATGAACGCCAAGTATGCAGCGCTCGCTAAGCGTGAGAAGCGCAGCGTAAGCATAATTTGTAAACAAACTGGCCCACACATTGTATTCAAGTACTCTCTCGCTATGCAAGAGAACTGACTGAACCAAATAAACTAAATATTTACTCTCGGGTCAAATAGTTTAACATGAAGCTGATTTTAAAAACAATACGAGTCCAATCCACTATTAATTCGTACGTCAAGCTTTTTTACCCGTATACAATTTAGAGGATATATTCAATACTTATGTAGATATCATATCCAAACTTTTTTTTCTCTTAATGATCATTTTATTCTCTTAATTTTCGAAAAAAAAAAAAACAATTTATCTTGTACTTTTACAAGAACAACGGCAATATTAGTTTTTTTTTAAATGCTTACCTTTACTGATAAGAAAAATGTGACCAGTAATTATTCGTACGGTGCGTTATATATTTACAATCTGATAACAAAAGTAATTTTTTTTTAAATAATAATATTGAGTAACATCGCTTTTGGCTTTAAAAACACATTTACAACGCTCTGGCATAGATTTTAATAAATTTTTGAATTGTTCGGTTGAAATAGAGGCTCATTTCTTAGGTTTTTTTTTTCATTTCTCCCCATATATTCTCGATTGGGCTAATGACCGGACTACTTGATGGCCAATCTAAGACCCCAATCTGCAGCCATGATTTGGTTCGTTTGGCAGTATGTGATGATGCTCCATCCTGCTGAAAGGTGTATTCACCACAGTCAGCCAGTTTTGGTATCGATGGCAGCACGCTTTCTTCTAGTATGTTAACATATTTTTCGGCGTTGCCCATCCCGGAAACAAAGTGCAGTTGTCCTGCCCCTTTGGCAGACATACAACCCCATACCATTATGTTTGCTGGGAGCTTTACTGTCCTTTTAAGGCAGTCTTTATGGTACGCTTCAGTTTTGTTACGGATAACTCTCTTTCGCGAATCTCCGATACACATGTCAAATTTAGCTTCATCACTAAAGATGATTGTGTTCCATTGCCTTTGAGTCCAATAAATCCGTTTCAGAGCCCATTGTAAAAGCTTCTTTTGGAGAAGCGCAAGCAATGGTTTGTCTTTGGCCTAAGAGTAATTTAAGATATTGAGTATGTAAATTAGATAATCACTCTACACACCTTATAAAACTTATATCCAATATATCTAAGCTGCAGGCGCGTCCACTCACGCTTAACACTTTTCCGATTTTATTAGACCACATGCTAAGTTTCTTAAACTTTGGTGACGATCGCCCTTTACAATTTTGGCCAGGGCTCTTTTATCACGAGCTGTAATTGCTGATGTTCGGCCTCTATTTGCGATATTATTTCCAACATTGCCATTTTTCTTAAAATGTTGTACAATTAATTGAACGGACGACTTAGCCAAATTTAATTACTTGGTTATTTCACTAGAAGTGTTCCCAGATATATAAAAATCTAAAGCTAAACTTCTTATTTCTTTGCCAATCGTCTTACCACGTGCCATCGTTGCTTAGCTTTGAATAATTTGAAGCAAATGCACATATCTTAAGGTGCCGTCAGACGAAGCAATTTTTTCGTGCAAGCATTGAATTTATTGCTTGCAAAACTATATTGCTTAGTTTGACGAGGCTGCAATCAGTTTTAGAAATGAGTGTTGAGCAATGACAGTCATTGCTTACAATCGATTACCAAAAAAAATTTGCGTCGTCTGACTGCTTTTTTGCAATCGATATTAAAAAAAAAACAGTGCTGGCAATCATTGCTCATTGCTAGTGCTGCTAACGCAATAAAAACAATTGCAGCAATGACTGTTAATTTTGTTGGAACCGACAATGGAGAAGGTAAAGTTAATTAAATCAGAAATTTAGAATAAATTAAATATATGTGTACGTGATTATTTTGTATAGACCACATGGACAAAAGGCAGCGGCAGTGGATGAAATAGCTGTTTCGCTTGAAGTCCCGGCAGGCGCAGTGAGGGAAAAAATTAGGAATTTAAGAACGAACTTCCTCGCTTATCATAAAAAAACCAACTAGTAGTGGAAGTGCTGCATCAGTGCAACCAAAGTAGGACTTTTATAAAGCCCTGCTTTTTATGGCTAACGAAAAAACAACAGCAGGTGATATTGACTCAGTAAGTAATGTTTGTGCCAAACAGCTGCGTTCCTGCTAACTGCGTAGCACTGCTGCCACGACTAGAAAAATCACCTCAAGCCGAGCCTTCTAGCCGACGGCAACCTTGCTTTGCTTAGGCTTAAGCGGCGGGGGTTAGTTCCTAATTACAAGTGTAACACAGAGGTTCATTAAAGTTCACAGAGAATAAATTCCGATTAAAATATTATAACCTCAAGTGTTTTTAATCCGACGATTAACCAAGAAGTCCCTCAACTCTTAATTCTAATGCGAAGCCCCCCTACATTTTCATGGTCCTTCGAGCCGGATAGTAAACATCAGTGGCATCACTTCAGTTTTCGGCAGCATTAGAAGAAACCAAAAGTTAAGTATAACATACACAAGTATATAACCATACATTCCGCCATATTTGTTCTGTCCGCCAAAGTTTTTTTTTGTAAAGTGAAAAGGAAAAGCATTCCTTTTGTGTTCCGCTGTCTTCGTTAGACCGCATAAAACAATATTCCGAGCGGCTGAACAAAATAGGCAAAAATCTGTCTGCGCTATTTAAATAATTTCCTATATGTATGTACATACGTACATACATACCTGCGCGCAGCTGAGATCCGTTCTGCTTTATACATTTATGCATCCGACATACATACATACATACGTACATGCAAACATATTTACAAAAAAAAAAAAATCGCCAGCAGTTGATCGGCAGTTTTAAGCGCGCAAGCGTACGTGCATGTATGTGTGTATGTACATAAATTCATACAGAGCACATAGCATTTCTACATAAATTGCTTTATTACATATATTCCACACACAATATATCTACATATTACATCACTCCATCATCCACATTTATATTCCATATATATTCCATATTACATATGCAAACATAACACACAATAATTAAATATACACATAAACGCAGTAAGCGCCGCACTTGCAGGTGAATTATTTCCAGCACTTGTCAAGTCTCCGGCACTCCATAACTTAAACAAAATACAAGTGCAATATAACATTTACTAAAAAAACATAAAACAAAACACTGGCCGAGCATACAAAGAGATTAAAATTAATAAAAACTTTATTTTTGCCGGCATAAACTACAACAGCTCAATATAAACAAATACATGCATATGTAAGCTTTGCTAGTTCCGCTCTGGTGAACTGGTAAAGGTAACAACGATTTCTTTGTCATAGAAGCGCTTGAAGCGCTAAAGTGTGTAAGGCAATATATCGTGATCGTCAACAGTCCGACACTTAACTTAGTTTAAAGGTATTAATTATAATCTATAATTAATATCTTATTTTCCGTTCTGTTTTTCTGTTGCGATTCCATTCCGTTCCGGGTGGAATATTCCAAAATAATTTATAAATATTCTTTTCTAAATTATTTTAGTTCGGTTAACGGGGGAAATTGTAAATATCCTTTTACAATTTTAATTTTTTCTGTTCCGTTTTCCAGACCGTTCCGGGTGGAGTATTCCAAAATAATTTATAAATATTCTTTTATAAATTATTTTAGTTCCGTTAACGGGGGAAATTGTAAATATTCTTTTACAATTTTAATTTTTCTGTTCCGTTTCCAGTCCGATCCGGGTGGAATATTCCAAATAATTTATAAATATTCTTTTATAAATTATTTTAGTTCCGTTAACGGGGGAAATTGTAAATATCCTTTTACAATTTTAATTTTTTCTGTTCCGTTTTCCAGACCGTTCCGGGTGGAATATTCCAAATAATTTATAAATATTCTTTTATAAATTATTTTAGTTCCGTTAACGGGGGAAATTGTAAATATTCTTTTACAATTTTAATTTTTCTGTTCCGTTTCCAGTCCGATCCGGGTGGAATATTCCAAATAATTTATAAATATTCTTTTATAAATTATTTTAGTTCCGTTAACGGGGGAAATTGTAAATATCCTTTTACAATTTTAATTTTTTCTGTTCCGTTTTCCAGACCGTTCCGGGTGGAATATTCTAAATAATTTATAAATATTCTTTTATAAATTATTTAGTTCCGTTAACGGGGGAAATTGTAAATATTCTTTTACAATTTTAATTTTTCTGTTCCGTTTCCATTCCGTTCCGAGTGGAATAAGCCAAATAATTATAAATATTCTTTTATAAATTATTTTGTATTTAGTGCGAAGTTAAGCGGTAAATATTCTTTTACACTTGACCGCTACCGTTCCGTTTTCCATTTCGTTTCCAGTGGGTGCATTATCCGAATAATTTATAAATATTCTTTTATAAATCATTCTAAGCCCACTTATCAGAGTTAAATTTGTAAATAGTCTTTTACAAATAGTTTCTAGTCCATTTTATTTTTTTTGTCACTTCCAATTTAAATAAATATCATTCCCAAAAGACCCGGAGGTTCTCATATTCGCTACCTGATCCAAACCATAAAGAATTTATTAATAATTTTTGTGGATGGATTATGCCGACAGGGCCAGAAGAGAAAAAACAATTGAGCGTTCCGTCCGTGAAGAGCACAAAAATAAGTTCGCTTTCTTCACCAAATCTCCCGGTGAAGAAAACCTCCGTAACACCCAAATCCAAGCAAACTGCCAAACCTTCCGGCGCCGTCACACCCAAATCCAAGTCCAAGGCCAGCTCCAAGACAAATATTGCGATGTCCGATATCATTTCCGCTTCCGATAAGCTGATCCAATTCGAGTCACGAATTAATAATCCGTCATTGACAGAACCTTCTCTTTACACGCTTCAAGTCCGTCGCGACCACGTAAAGGTTCTGTGGGAAAAGGTTGAAAGCGAGTTCGAGACTAGCTCAAGAGCACTCAGCCAAGGGTGTGGGAGTAGCGATGCTGTCGCGTTAACGTCAACGTACGACAATTGCTACACGGTATATGAGCGGTGTACGGCACAGTTGTGCGAAGAAATAGAAAGGCTAAACTCCATCAATAGGCAGTCCGCAGTCCCGATAGCATCTGTTTCTCGAGGCTGTAGTCTCCCACCTGTTGACACAGAAGTGTTCTGTGGGGACTATTTAAAATGGGCAACTTTCCGAGACCTATTTACGGCTATCTACATTGACAACCCTCGACTAACTCCAGTCGAAAAATTGTTCCACCTAAATTCAAAAACTGGAGGTGAAGCAAAGGCAATCGTTTCCAAATCCCCGCTCACTCATGACGGTTTTGCCTCTGCGTGGCAGGCGTTATATGAGCGTTTTCAAAACAAGAGACTTCTGGTCAACAGCCAATTAAAAATACTTTTCAACTTGCCAACAGTCAGTGTAGAAACCGGTTCCGCCCTCAAAGAAATTCAGACCACCATCCAGAGTTGTCTCACAGCTTTGAAACATTCCGATGTGTCGACAGACAACTGGGACTGACTTCTTGTATTCTTGTGCTCTTCCAAATTACCAAAGGGCACACTGTCTCTGTGGGAACAGTCCCTTTCAGATAAAGCGGAAATTCCAAAATGGGAGGATTTAAATAGTTTCCTGGGTGAACGCTATAGGACGCTGGAAGCTATTGAGGATGTCAAGCCCAGTTCCAGCGTTCAATCCAATTCGAGGTCCAAGGAATCTCCAAACCTTTGAAGCAAAGGTACATTCCAAGGTAAAATCTTGCAATGTATGTTCCAAGGAAAACCACCCAATCCGCTTATGTCCGAAGTTCCTTAAAATGTCAGTTACCGAAAGAGCCAACCTCGTGAAAGTGTGAAAGAGTGCTCACAATTGCTTCACGTGCAAGGGCCGCCATAACACGCTTTTGCATAAGGGCAGCCCTCCTTCAGTGACCGCTAATTCAGTTCCTCAAATGCAAAATAATAATCCAGTTCAAATACAGTCCACTTCGAACCAACCCTGCGTTCAAAACTATTTTGCTACTGATACGCGGGGTGTGCTCTTAGGCACTGCATTAATAACTGTTATCCATCTGGGCACTAAGTTCAAGGCGAGAGCGCTGATAGATTCAGGCTCAGAAGCCACTTTCATTTCAAAGAGATTGTTTGAAAAAATCAAATTGCCTTTCCAAAGGGTTGAAGTCAACGTCTCAGGGCTCAATCAAGCGGTTGCAGCCCAACCCCGAAAGCTATGCCATTTCCTTGTGGGGTCTCCTATAAGGCCCAGACTTCAAATTGAAGTTTCGGCATATGTGCTCCCAGAACTGTCAGGAAATCTCCCGTCATATTCAATTCCTTCAACCTTACTAAAGGATCTACCAGACCTCCAACTGGCAGATCCGTTATTCTTCCAAAGTGCACAAATTGATGTGCTTTTAGGGGCGGATATCCTTCCGTCCATTCTCCAGAGTGCTTCTCGTCCTAATGTGTGTGGCAGTCTGTTGGGGCAAGAGACGGTCTTTGGCTGGATACTTACCGGCCCGATCTCGAAGACCACACCCAATTCCATCTCGTCCTTCTCCACACGCGTTTCTGTTAATTCCGAGTCAAGGCTAGAGCAGCTTCTCACAAAATTTTGGGAGGTGGAGGATTTGCCGGCGAGACCGGTTAAAAAATCTGACTCTTTTTGTGAGAAAAACTTTGTCAAAACGACCACAAGGGACGCAAAGGGGAGATATGTGGTGACGCTTCCATTTCGCGACCAAGTTCATTGCAAAGTTGGTCACTCCAGATCCATGGCACTGGCTCAATTTCTGAAGAATGAGAGCCGCCTAAAGAGAGACCTTTCCCTCAAGGAGCAATATGACTCCGTTATTCAAGAATATTTGGACTTAGGCCACATGCGGCAAGTCAGCCCGAACGATGCAGGGACCAACTTCTGTTTGCCTCACAATGCAGTTTTCAAACCCGACAGCACCACGACCAAGGTTCGCGTCGTGTTCAACGCTTCCAATCCCTCATCGAACGGTCGCAGTTTATATGATATCCTTCATCCGGGGCCCATTCTGCAGTCTGATTTGACCGTACAAATTCTCAAGTGGCGCTTCTTTCGATATGTCTTCAATGCCGACATAACTTAAATGTATCGGCAGATACTGGTCCATTCAGATCACACACCGTTCCAAAGAATTCTCTTCCGGGATAACCACGAGAATATCTGTGATTATGAATTGAATACAGTCACTTTCGGTGTCAATTGTGCTCCATTCCTTGCCATTCGGGTCTTACAGCAGCTTGCTGAGGATGTGAAGACCAAATATCCGCTGGAAAGTGAAATAATCACAAGTTTCATGTATGTCGATGATGTTCCATTGCGGAACTACAATCCGCTCTCGAAAGCTTTCCTATCCGTAAATGGACATCAAATTCGAAAGAAGTTTTGAGGGACATCCCAAAGGCTCACTTATTGTGCGAAGATTTCCTGGAAATCAAAGACGCAAGCACGGCGAAAACTTTAGGCATTCGCTGGCAGGCCACCACAGATGAGTTCTTCTTCACTCCAGCTCCGATGCTCTTAAAAGAGAGTTTCACTAAGCGGGAAGTCCTTTCTCAAACGGCAAAACTGTTTGATCCCGCGGGGTGGCTTGCACCTTTCATTGTTCGTGCGAAAATCTTTATTCAAGAGATCTGGCTCCAAAATCTCGATTGGGATGAATCGTTGCCTGCTGATCTTCTTCGCATATGGCACGATTTTCTCCTGACGTATCCTGATGTCAGCAAAATTCGAATTCCAAGATGGATCACTTTTCGTGCCCAATCAGCACTTGAGTTCCATGGGTTTTGCGACGCATCACAGCGCGCCTATGCCGCTGCCTTGTATGCTCGTGTCGAAAACCATAATGGCGTGTCCGTGTTCCTTGTCACTGCCAAAACTAGAGTGGCTCCAGTCAAAACCATCTCCGTTCCACGATTAGAGCTGTGTGGAGCAGTCTTGTTGTCAGAATTGGCGTCAGCGCTAATTCCAAAATTACCTGTCAATAAGTATGATACATACTATTGGACAGACTCAACTATTGTGCTGGCATGGTTGAGCAAACCTCCTTGTAACTGGACCACGTTTGTGGCAAACAGAGTGGCAAAAATCACGCAGTCAGTTGACATCAAAAAGTGGTCTCATGTGTGCTCCGAGCAAAATCCAGCTGACTTGGCAAGTAGAGGCGTCTCACCCAACGAGCTGGTCAACAGCGCCTTGTGGTGGAATGGCCCCGAGTGGCTGTCTCAGCCCAGAGATCAGTGGCCAACTCCAGTCGAGATCGCTCATGATACCACGGTCGAGCAACGTGCGATCAAATGCAACATGACTCAGAAGCCGTCAGATTTCGATTTCCTTGATCGTTTTTCGAGTTTCCATAGAGCGCTCCGAGTCTTGGCCTACATCCTAAGGTTCACTCAGCGCTGCGGGGGAAAAGCGCTTTCCTTTCCGAGTGAGCTAAGCAGCAAGGAACTGTTCGACTCCCAAGAAAGATTGATAATCCTCACTCAGCAATCAGGTTACTCCCAAGAGCACTGCTGTCTTCTCCAAAAGAAGCAGATACCAAGGTCAAGCAGCATCTACAACCTGAATCCGTATCTCGACCAAAAGGGAATCATGAGAGCATGTGGAAGACTAGGTCATTCCGAAGCTTTGACATATGACGAGCGCCATCCGATTCTTCTCCCATATGAAGTTCGATTTTCGCGCCTTCTGGTGCAATTTACTCACCGCATATCGCTTCATGGCGGGAACCAATTAACGATGCGCCTCGTCCGGTCCAAATACTGGATTCCAAAGCTCAAGATTCTAATCAAATCCGTGATTAGCTCCTGTAAGGTTTGTGTGATTCACCGTAAGAAACTCCAAACGCAACTTATGGGATACCTACCCGTTGATAGAGCCACTTTCTCCAGGCCATTCACTCACACGGGTGTGGATTTCGCGGGCCCCTTTGAAATAAAGAATTATACAGGCAGAGCCTGCTTAATTACTAAGGGGTATGTGTGCGTTTTTGTATGTTTCAGTACAAAAGCGATTCATCTTGAAGCTACCAGTGATTTAACGTCCGAAAAGTTTCTTGCAGCCTTCTCGAGATTTGCAGCCCGACGCGGCTGTCCCCGTCACGTTTAATCCGATAATGGAAAAACCTTTGTGGGAGCCTCAAAGATACTAATACGAGAATTTGTAGAAGTCTCCAAAGCCGCAGTCCTGGCAAAATACAGTCAATTTGGCCTATCCTGGCATTTCAATCCTCCAAGTGCACCGCACATGGGGGGCTCTGGGAAGCAGGGGTTAAAAGCTTCAAGGCCCTGTTCTATAAATCCACGTCGGCCACAAAATATACGTTTGAGGAACTTTCAACGCTCCTATCCAAGGTCGAAGCGTGTCTTAATTCCAGGCCCATCTCACCCATGTCAGAGGATCCTAGCGATCTCCTAGCGCTTACCCCTGGTCATTTCCTCACGGGGGGACCTCTTTTTTCCATATCCGAGCCAGAAATAAATGAGACGGCTTCGTCTATTATAAACAGATGGCAACGTTTGAAGGCTTTAAACCAGCAATTTTGCAAGCGCTGGAAAGAAGAGTACTTAAAGGAGCTCCACAAGCGCAACAAATGGCAGTCCCCAACCCGTGATCTTCAAATTGATGATGTGGTTATCGTGAAGGAAGATAACCTTCCAGCCAAAGAGTAGCGTCTAGGTCGTGTCAAGGCCGCCTATCCTGGCTCGGACAATAAGGTTCGGGTGGTGGACGTTCTCACCAGCCAAGGAGTTTTAAAGCGACCCACCGCTAAATTACTCCTACTTCCTATGGACACTTCCGTTCCTAGTTCCTAAATATTTTGCGCGTACGCCCGAGTTTTGTGCAATATCCATGGTGCAATTTTGAGTACACATTTTCTTGTTTTGTTTTCATTATACAGAATGGCACCAAGGAAGGCACAAGCGCTGGAGTCCCGTCGGGTACGCGGAGTACTTTCATTCCGCTGCCGTGTTTGCAGTGGAATCCATCCACTGCGAAAATGCAAACGATTTCTGCGGCTGACGGGCGACAAGCGGCTTCGGGCCGTGCTGATAAATAAATATTGCGCAAATTGTTTAGCCCATCAGCATTCCGGAGACACCTGTAGGAGCAAGGACAAATGTCGGAAGTGCAAGGGGGATCACCACACGCTGCTCCACCTCTCCGAAACAACCCGACCAGCAGCATCCACGTCCGGCACCCTATCCACAATCCAGCGTCGATTGGAGGTATCCAGGGAGGAAACCGCAACCCCAGCGGAGAGTCCCCAGCCAGCGATGTCAACTTCGTTGGTCTCGCTGCTTGAGTTCAAGTGGATTACGCTCCTGCCGACCGTCTCTCTCTTCCTGAATAACGGAAAGACGTCGTTCAAGGTGGCTGCGCTTGTGGACCCGTGAAGTCCGATAAGCCGCATCGGCACTTCACTTGCAAAAGGCTTTGGTCTTTCCGTCACCAGCGTCGGTGCGGATGAGGCCTGCACGGTGTTCCTCCACAACAAAGCGGCTACCTTCATGAGGGAGGCGGTGTTAAAGGTGGAAGAGGGCACCAATATGAGGACGCCAGCCAAAACGATCCCGGAGAGCGTCCAGGCACGATTCGCCGACATTGTGCTTTCTGACGAAACCAAGTTTCGTCCGAAGCATGTGTCCCTGGTGCTTGGGGCTGATTTGTATCAGGAGCTCTTTTTACCAGGACTAGTTCCCGGCCAGAATGGTCTTCCGGTGGCACAGAACACCATATTTGGTTGGATGCTCTCGGGATCGTGTCCGGCATAACTCCAGCGTGCATCCCGGCACAATTTCCGATCCCCCCATCCGTCTTAATCTTGCAATCCTTGCAAGGGGGGGAAGTGTGTTTGTGGCAAACAGCTGCGTTCCTGCTAACTGCGCAGCACTGCTGCCGCGACTAGAAAACTCACCTCAAGCCGAGCCTTCTAGCCGACGGCAACCTTGCTTCGCTTAGGCTTAAGCGGCGGGTGTTAGTTCCTAATTACAAGTGTAACACAGAGGTTCATTAAAGTTCACAGAGAATAAATTCCGATTTAAATATTATAACCTCAAGTGTTTTTAATCCGACGATTAACGAAGAAGTCCCTCAACTCTTAATTCTAATGCGAAGCCCCCCTACATTTTCAAGTAAACAATGTTTTTTTAAATGGTTTGAAATTAAGTGGAACTCGTATATTATATTTTAAATTTTATGTATGTATGTGTGTTCTGCGTTACACATATTTTAACGAACTGCAAGCTGCCAACTAAGTTCACCTTCTTCAGTAAGTAAGTAATGTATTGAACAAACTCATCGCGTATTGCATTCGTTTCCGATGTAGACTGCCTAGATAGATGGCGTAAGGAAGGCAACGGATCTATTCCTTCAGTTCTCCATTCTCCGGGTGTGACATTTCCTGCATTCTCAACGTCGGCAATCCGTGCGTAGTCGATCTGTTTGCGCATAAAAAAATTGTGCAGAACACACACAGCTGAAAAAACTTTTTTAATTGTTTCGGGTGGATATTCCATTGTGGTACGGAGTACCCTCCAACGAGCTGATGATATTCCAAACGCATTCTCGACAATACGACGCGCACGGGACAATCGGTAATTGTAAACACGTTGAAGTGCTGTCAAGTTGCGATTGCCAATTGGTTTCATAATTCGCATCGAACTAGCGAATGCTTCGTCGGCAACGACACAAAACGGTACTGGCAATGTACGTCCTGGTAAAGGGCAATGTGCTGGTACTTGCAGTGAATTTAACTCCAACGCTTTGGTAAAGGGGCACTCAGCAAAAATTCCACCGTCTGAGCCCGATCCTTTCGCGCCAATGTTAACATAAAGGAATCGATAATTCGTATCCACGATACCCATCAAAACGATGCTGTGAACTCCTTTGTAATTGTAATACGCACTGCCAAAATTTTCTGGAGCCTTGCACGCAATGTGCTTACCATCCAAAGCACCAATGCAGTTTGGGAAGTTCCACTTCATTTCAAATTCGCTAGCTTCTTTTTTTTCCATTCACTTGTCGTTTTAGGTGTCTGTAATTATATTAATGTATTTAAATTTATGTTGGATCATGGATTCAGTTGTGCACGGCCCACGGAAGCCTAGCGAAAGAGATGTTCTAGCACCAGAAATTAGCTTGAAACAGCGTTGTCACCGCTTTATGAAGAGTTTGCCAAATCGCGCAATGCGATAAAAAACAACAAAGGCCCGAACGAATCATTTGGAATTGAAGTTGCGGCTGTTTTAAATGGCGTAAGCGACCCAGAATTATTAAATCGTACTAAATCACGCATGCGACTCATAATGGGAGAATGTATGGTAGAAGAGGCGCGACGTTGTTTGAAGAACAACGAACAAGAATGAGATCTCAACGCTAAGCAATGTTACTTATTAATATTAATAAAAAATACTTTTAAAAAATCTGGTGCCAATGTTTTGTAAATTTCTTCACATACTAGCGGCACTATGGTGCTAATTGACGGTCGAGAAATCCTAAAAATTTGAATAGTGTATGATAGTTTGAGCCGCTTGACAAGTGCTTTAACGTCAGTGCCACTCTCTCCTCAACAGTAATGGCCACACGCATGTTTGTGTTCTGACGTTGGATAAGCGGCCGCACTTTTTCACAAATCCACTGAAAATCCTCATCAGAAACGCGTACGAAGTTTCTAAAGAATTCGTGTCCTTCAGCACGCAATTATGTCACAATTTTGGCAAAAATTTGTTTTTTTTCCCCGCGTTGCCAGAACGGCCGAACCAAAATCAATCTTTTCTTTTGCTATTTATTTTTTTATCTGTGTCTGGTGCACTGTACGCAAAATTATTTCAAGAGCCGCCAATTAATTTAAGTACTCCGCTTTTGGCGAAAAAAATAAAATAATATATAATATATATAAATATAAATAGCATTATTGTAAAAAAAGCGTTGGGCGCTCGATGTACGAGAAATATGGACAAAGCGCCCCACGCTTTTTTTTACAATAATGCTAGTATTTATCATTTATTATTGTTTTAAGCTTATTTGAAAAATTATTTTTAACTTTTTAGTTTGATATGCTCTAAAAGCGTGTTTTTTAGTTTTTTAACTATATTTATTTTTCACTTTTTAGTTCGATGTATTATATAAGCGTGTTTTTTAAACTATATTTATTTTTTAAATTTTAGTTCTATTAATTATTGAAAAAAAAAAATTTGTAAGTTCTAGTGAACATGAACATGGTGCAGATATAAAAAAAAATTTTTTTTTTTCGGCCGTGGACGGGATTAGAACCCACGATCTGTGAGTCCGGGAGCGAAGACCCGCGCCTTAGACCGCTCGGCCAACGAACGAACTTGAGGTAGTGGGATATACTGACAGTAATAAGCCACTTGCTTTTAGTCCAAAGGAGAGTTACATACATACAAACAAACATACATACAAGTGAAGCTAATATAAGCGTGTTTAAAACACAGTGTTTGCTCTATCAACAACAATATGAAATGAAAAAAAAAAAAAAAAAATGCCAGTCACACTTCAAGTTTAAAATATCATTGCAGAGTTGCATTTCATAAATGTATTTTCAGGGCTCCGTCTGACAAGGCAGCAATGATTGCCGATATGACTCGCTGCAATGAACGTTTCTGAAATGAAAAAGTCATTGCTTGCATAAAAATTATTGCTTCGTGTGACTGCGAAGTGTAATCGCTTTCTGCAATAGTTTACATTTCGATTTTGACAGTTCAATGCTTGCACGAAAAAATTGCTTCGTCTGATGGCACCTTTACATTCTGCATTTCAAAACTGTTTCTAGATTATGACTAGATAGTGATTATGTTACGTTGTTTGCTTTTGTTTTGATCTTCTTTCAATTCTAAGCTAAGCTAACACACTGTACGAATGATTACTGGTCATATTTTCTTATCAGTAAAGCTAAGCATTTAAAGTAACTAATATTGCTGTTGTTGTTGTCGAAGTACAAAAAAAAATTTTTTTTTTTTTCTATAACTAAGAGCTCTTTAAGAGAAAAAAAGTTTGGATATGATATCTACATTAGTATTGAATATATTGTCCGTTTAACATTGTATACTGGTAAAAAAGCTTGTTGTACAAATTAATAGTGGATTGGGCTCGTATAATGCAGGTACGAACTTTACCTTCATTGTGGGCTACAAGCAGCTTGTAGTCCATAGTCCCCAGTCCCGAAACCTTGCCACGGCAGACCCGAGGTTCCTGACTGAGGACAACATCTCCGCATTGGCTTATGCGGAGCAGCAGAGCGGCTGCAGCAGCCTTACAGTGGTGGAGGTTGATCTGAAGGAGTTTCAGAGATATCTTCAGACTTCAGCTCCACCCATGTCAGATTTATCTCTTCTTCTGAGTCTTCCTCGATGTTAATCATACCATGTATTCGGCTAAGTCAGATCCCTCTGACTGGTGGCTTACCTGGGCGTCTCCCTCCTACGCCTGTCGCGTCACTTTCAGTGACCTAGTATTTGCTACCATTGTCCGTGGTAGACCCGTATTACTATTGGCTTGAAGCCGTAGTGTGCCGCTCCGTTGGACGCGGCTAGGGCCTCGGCTGACTCATCGTTGAAGACCAGGATAACCTGCCTATTGTTGCCTTCTGGCACCTCAACTTTGGCGATCATCCAGTCATGCGTAACCACGTCGGGGTTACTCATCTGGAGGAGTTAAACGATCCTACGGGTTCCTCGGGCTTGGCGGAAACCTTGGCTTGATCCGCTTGGCTTGCGGGGCCGGCTTCTCAACGGAACGCTGGCGCTTCTGCTTGGCTTAGGCAGCAGCGGCTGGGATCGCTGGTTTGAAGTTAGGAATAATGGTTTTTGCCCATTCTAACAGTCGGACTCTATCTGGGGATGAGGTCCGGGCTGCTCAATTCTCTTGTAGAATAACTGCCGCGCACCGCCGGTCCTGCACCTTGCGGTGCATCTGGTTGAGGTTGGTAGGTATTAAATTATAGGCAGAAAAAGCTTGGCACTTAGCAGCTCTTTTGCGTTCCTTCGCTCTTGTGGCGAAGTTGGTTCTCTATAGCTGTTATGCGTTCTTTGCAGCGTTGTCGGTCTTCCTCATTTGTGTATGTTTTAGTATGTCCAGCTCCAGCCGCTTGCTCCGCACGAGTTTTGTCAATCGGCCTCCACTTTTGTTTTTTTTTTTTTGTTGTTATTGTCTTTGCATTCCTGGCCCTGTACTCAGCTATTGTGAGGGGGCGTGGTACATCGGATGGACACACCTCAAGCGCCTCTTTCAGCGTTGGGGCGTCCCTTTGCTCGGTAGGAGCAGCGTTGAGGAATTCCAAGTCCGCGCTCATAGAGTTTTGTTGGGGTGCTCAGCTGAATATATGTACATAATATATGTTTATTAATATATCTTAATATATTCTTTTTTTTTTTAATTTTTTGATATATATGTATAGTAAACTGGCCCGGTATATAACTGCTTTTGCTGCTGTTGTTGTTGTTGTTGAAGCTGCTTTTGTTGTAGTTATTGCTGCTTTTGCTGCTGTTGTTGTTGAAGTCCTAGGTCCCTTAAGACCCACGTCACGGTCGCCATATAATGTTTAAGAAGTGTTGTATTTAAATTTAAATAAACGTTTGGGCACTTCAGTGCCATTTGATGGTAGATTGTAGAATGTTCTTTATTATTCATTATTTCAAACTCTTAGCCTAAAAGATGTATGTATTCTTCTCTATGTATATAAAAGAGTGTATAGAGAGAGAGAGTGCTTGTACATGCATGTAATGTGAGTGCTGTGAGCTCTTGGTTTGCGTTCCAAATGGAACCTGGGATGTGCAGCGTCAGCTAAAACGGTCAGCTAGCTTGCTAGCGATCCGCGCTGAGTAATATGAGCCTGAGCCCATGCGCTGCATAATTTATATATATATTATTGTATGCAACAAAGTGTTACATACTAAGCTTTATTGAGTCATGCATATACACACTACACCTCCCTTTTAAAAGAATAACGTAATAAAATGGAGTTGTTCAATTGATTAGGTGTATATTAATAAATGTATTGAGTCTGGATGAATGTGTATTGAGGGGATGAGTGTAGGAATGACAAAAGTTTAGTTTGCCTGATATATTCTTCATAATATAAGAAAAATTATTATTTATTTATTCGATAAAAATTGTTATTTTTTATTTTATTTATTTTTTTTGATTATGGCTGATCAGGCCTAAAATTTGAATATATTCTATGCTCGAGCTAACCCGTGTTGAATATTTTTAGCCTATTCTATTTACTATCTGGTGTTTTTCTTACCTACGTCTATTTTTATGTTATTTTTATCTTCTATGCTTATAACTTTGTATGGGCCTAGATATTTACTTTCTAATTTATGAGCTGTCTCATTTTTTAATAGTACTAAAGATCCTACTTCTAAACTTATGTCATTTAATTTTTTATCGTATTCTATTTTTCTTTTTCTAAGTTGATTAGAATTTCTGCTCTTTTATGAGCTTTTGTAATCTTAACTTAAATTCTTTAGCGTAATCGTCTATGTATATACAGGATCTATTTCACTATTGGTATTAAATTCTGTGAACTGTCTAGGTAGTCTACCATAAACAAGTTCGTAAGGGCATATTCATGTGCTGTGGATGAAGTCGTATTGAAGCAATAAGTGAAATAATTCAACCATATGTCCCAATCGTTCTTGTCAATCGAAATGTACGAACGAATGTATTCGTTGAATGTTCGATGACTTCTTTCTACAGTTCCTAAAGTCTGGTGATGATAGGCTGTTGATTGTATATTTCTTATTTTCATATACTTACACAAGTCAATTATAAGTGAATTTTTGTATTCAGTACCCATGTCCGTTATGAACGTCTTCATAGGACCGTACTTTAGTACAAAAGATTCAAATATTGCTCTGGCTACTGTTTTTGCCGATTTATCAGCTACTGGTATTGTAACTAGATATTTCGTGAGCTCACAAATAATTGTGACTGCATACTCATTGCTATTCTCTGTACGAGGTAATGGACCAATGGTATCTATTAAAACAGTGTCAAAAGCTGTACTTGGTGTGCCTGTTATAATCATGGGTGCTTTTGTATGTGTTGTCGTTTTTGCTTGTTGGCATTTTAGACAAGTTTTCACATACTTTGCTATAGTCTTTGTCATTTGGGGCCAGTAATAGTATTTCTTAATTTTAAACAGGGTTCGCGTAATCCCTGTATGGCCACCTTCACTAGGATCGTCATGGTATTTGGACAAGATTGCCTTTATTTGACTTTCGTCATTTTTGTCTATTTGTGTCACTCTTGTTAGTAGCGCTACTTTTAATTTATTTAGACATTTACTGCCCATATTTTAAATTCATTTAGTGATACAAACTCGAAGATTTGTTCACTTGGTGACAACTGTAAATTAACGATTTTATGTACTCCGGCTTCTGAATTAAGCCTTTGAAAGAATTGACCTAAACCGAACCTTTCATTAGAATACAAATCATTTATGGGAAATTGTGAAATGATTCGTTTTCCTCTTTTAACAAACAATTATTATTTACGAATTTTATTTTAACAAATTTCTTTACGTCATTATTGCTAATGAATTTATAGACATTGGTCTCTTTTATTTCTTTTGGCAATTTTGGTTTTTTATCTGCGCAGATATTTTCCTGTCTTTTTGATGATCTTGTTTGGACCATCATTATGTTTCTATTTATTTGTATTAGCGATTCAATATTAATTCTTGACAATGCGTCTGCTATATGATTGTCTTTCCCTTGAGGTATTCTATTGTGAATTGGTATTCTTCTAAATCTAATCTCATTCTTGTTAACTTTGATGAAGGATTTTTCATTGAAAAGAGGTAAGTTAATGGTCTATGGTCTGTTTTAACTAAGAAATGCCTGCCGTAAACATAAGGTCTGAAGTGTTTTATTGCCCAATGAATTGCAGCTATTCCTGCTCTGTAGTGATTTATTGCTTTCTCCCTGCGTGAAGGCTCGAGAATTATGAATAAACCTTCTGTAATAATTACAAAACGCGACGAAACGTCGTGCGCTATCCGAATCAGTTGGAGTTGGATAGTTTTAATAAGATTATATTTTTGTCATCAGGAAGGATGCCATGGTCTGTGCACTTATGCCCAAGGAATGTAACCTCGTGCATGAAAAACGAACATTTCTCTGCGTTTAATTTCAGGTTGTCTTTTCTACACAGGTCAAAGATATTTGACAAATTTTTAAACATGTGCTGTTCTGAACAGTCAATGACAACTAGGTCACCCATGTAGAGAAATGCTTGGGATGGCTCAAGGCCAGAAAATGCGAATGTCATCATTCGCATAAATGAGTTTGGTGCTACCTTAAGACCATATGGTAATCGCGTGAAGCGATAGAACCGGAGTTCGTTGAAAATGATGTTATGTTTCCAGATTTTTCTTCTAGTTCTATTTGATGAATCTTGACAGAAGATCGAGACATGAAAAATATTTTGCTCGTCCTAATTGGTCTAAGATTCTTCTATTCTTGGCAGTGGATATTGTCTGCTAAAAGTTTTTGTTTATTTGGCGGTAATCAACTACTAAACGCCATTTTTTCTCCTAGGAATTTGGGAGAGATTTCTTGGGAACCAAGAGAAGTGGGCTATTATATTCAGAAATTGATGGCTCAACTATACCATCTTTTATCAACTTTTCGACCTGTCTGTGTATATCTGGTTTTTCGGTTTCGGCATTTCTGTAGTTTTTTATGTAAACGGGTGTTCTATCTGATAATCTAAATTTTGTTTATAGAAATTATTGGATGATATCGGTTCTGTTTCCAGACCAAATATGTCACTATATTTGGTACATAGATCGGTTAATCTCACTTTGAATTGGTCAGGGAATGTCAATTTACCTATGACTTGTTAGTTCTATTGTTTGAATTTTCGTTAGTTTGAAAATCATAATCTTCTATTGACTCGAATTTAATGTTAGGATTTTTAATTTTTATATTTTTATCTGTTGTATTTAAGATACGGACTATTGCACTATTACTTTCAACAAAACTGTTCGCTATTATTACCCCAGGATGTATTTCCTGGTTTGGTATTAATACAGTATTTTCAGTAGTCAGAAGCATGACTTGTCTCATTACTTCTGATCTTGCTGGTAATAATATTGAGTTATCAATATCATTGTGTAGTAGTGGTACATGTATTTGGTATTTTAGTGATTGTGGTTTCATAATGAATTCATTATGTTGGCAATCTGTATATATATAAAAGAGTTTGTCCTGATGATAATGGAAGAGCCACAGCCTAAACGAAAAGAGCTAGAAGGCTGAAATTTTCACACAATTTTCCACGCAGGTAGTTAGTGAGCACTAAGAAGGGAATTTTTATTTGGACAACTCCTTCAAGTACCTTCCATACGATTTGGAGCACTTTTTACCCATTTTCAAAAACAAATTACAATTACAACAAGTACCCATTCCACTAGTGTCGCCTGATTGTCGCACAAGCTGAGGGTTGGATCGCAAGCGAGAATACAAAAACAAAACAAATGCGCAGTGACGCCTTCGCGTCGCACAAGCAAAGTCATAAAAAAAAAGGTTCGTACACTTGCAAAAAAGAAACGGATTTCCGCTTCTTAATGAATAAGTGCATCATACACAATTAAGTGAAAAATGCGCTTGAAAGTAATTTTCATAATTTTATGTACACTGACGAGCAAAACTGTAACACGAAATCAATTTTCTCATTTCAACGGTCTGTATTTTCTTTTATACTTAATGCATTCTCAAGATCTTAGTCTTGTTTTTTTGGTATAACATTTGGCTCTCTTTTGCAAAAATTTTGAAGTCATTTGATAATCTGGAAGAGAAATGCAATGGCAAAGAGTAAGAAGAGTCAAATGTTACAGTTATGCACTCTCAATGCAAAAAGCTTTTTTACCGTTACAAAGCTTTTTTTACCGTTAAAGTCAAATTGTTTTCATTAAACTTTCTAAGCTTTGATCATTCTAAGTCAATTTGCTATGTAATAAACATGGATAGAGAATATAAGAAGAAAATTATCGAATTATTGATAGCAGGCGAATCCGTTCGAAAAGTGGCTAAAAAATTTGGTGTTTGCTATATGACTGTGCAGCGAGTAAAAAGCAAATTCAAGAGAGCATTCCTGTTAACCAAGGAGGTGGACCAAGAATTTTGAGCGATCGCGACACACGCCACGTGGCCACTTGGTCACAAGCAATCGCGACATCACGCCAATAAAAGCTGCGAACATGCTAATTGGGATGCTGTGAGTCACTTATAAAAAGTTTAAGCAATTGCAAAATAATTTGTTTTGAAGGTAATATGGTCAGATGAATCAAAGATTAATCGCTTCGAGTCGGACGGACGATCCTGGTATTGGACTAGAGATCCCAAAATCCAGTCACAAAGTACAGTGCGACAAACCGTCAAGCACGGTGGCGGCTCAATTATGGTTTGGGGTTGTATTCATAAAAATGGAATTGGACCCTTGGTATTAATCGATGGTATAATGCGTAAAGAGCAATACCTAAGCATTCTGCAACAAAATTTAGGAGGAGTAATTGAAAATATGGGTCTTGCTGCTGATAAATGCATTTTTCAGCAGGACAATGACCCAAAGCAAAAACTAATTTGGATTTCCCAGCAACGATTCCAGTCCATGAAGTGGCCACCGCAATCTCCAGATATGAACCCCATTGAGAATTTATGGAGCCACGTTAAATCGCAGCTGACAAAATATGCGGTCCCTCCAAATGGAGTGATTGAGCTGTGGGAGAGAACTAAGGACGTCTGGTACGCGATTCCTCCGGAAATGGTGCGACGCTACACCGAAAGTATGCCAAAGCGTATACAAGAGTTAAAAAAAAAAATCACAAGGGCTGTGGACCCACTATTAAAAAATGTTCAATAAAAATATTTGTTTTAAAATAACCACAGTGCAAAACTGTAACATAAAGTTCTTCCAGATTATCAAATGACTTCAAATTTTTGCAAAAGAGAGCCAATGTTATACCAAAAAAACAAGACTAAGATCTTGAGAATGCATTAAGTAGAAAAGAAAATACAGACCGTTGAAATGAGAAAATTGATTTCGTGTTACAGTTTTGCTCGTCAGTGTACATAAAATTATGAAAATTACTTTCAAGCGCATTTTTCACTTAATTGTGTATGATGCACGTATTCATTAAGAAGCGGAAATCCGTTTCTTTTTTGCAAGTGTACGAACCTTTTTTTTATGACTTTGCTTGTGCGACGCGAAGGCGTCACTGCGCATTTGTTTTGTTTTTGTATTCTCGCTTGCGATCCAACCCTCAGCTTGTGCGACAATCAGGCGACACTAGTGGAATGGGTACTTGTTGTAATTGTAATTTGTTTTTGAAAATGGGTAAAAAGTGCTCCAAATCGTATGGAAGGTACTTGAAGGAGTTGTCCAAATAAAAATTCCCTTCTTAGTGCTCACTAACTACCTGCGTGGAAAATTGTGTGAAAATTTCAGCCTTCTTCTCTTTTCGTTTAGGCTGTGGCTCTTCCATTATCATCAGACCAAACTCTTTATATATATACAGATTGCCAACAT
The DNA here is from genome assembly GCA_030179655.1 of Scaptomyza flava. Lineage (NCBI taxonomy): Eukaryota > Metazoa > Arthropoda > Insecta > Diptera > Drosophilidae > Scaptomyza > Scaptomyza flava. The sequence continues at coordinate 118,855 of JARNME010000296.1, read as the reverse complement.
AATGAATTCATTATGAAACCACAATCACTAAAATACCAATACATGTACCACTACTACACAATGATATTGATAACTCAATATTATTACCAGCAAGATCAGAAGTAATGAGACAAGTCATGCTTCTGACTACTGAAAATACTGTATTAATACCAACCAGGAAATCCATCCTGGGGTAATAATAGCGAACAGTTTTGTTGAAAGTAATAGTGCAATAGTCCGTATCTTAAATACAACAGATAAAATATAAAATTAAAAATCCTAACATTAAATTCGAGTCAATAGAAGATTATGATTTCAAACTAACGAAAATTCAAACAATGAACTAACAAAGTCATAGGTAAATTGACATTCCCTGACCAATTCAAAGTGAGATTAACCGATCTATGTACCAAATATAGTGACATATTTGGTCTGGAAACAGAACCGATATCATCCAATAATTTCTATAAACAAAAATTTAGATTATCAGATAGAACACCCGTTTACATAAAAAACTACAGAAATGCCGAAACCGAAAAACCAGATATACACAGACAGGTCGAAAAGTTGATAAAAGATGGTATAGTTGAGCCATCAATTTCTGAATATAATAGCCCACTTCTCTTGGGTTCCAAGAAATCTCTCCCAAATTCCTAGGAGAAAAATGGCGTTTAGTAGTTGATTACCGCCAAATAAACAAAAAACTTTTAGCAGACAAATATCCACTGCCAAGAATAGAAGAAATCTTAGACCAATTAGGACGAGCAAAATATTTTTCATGTCTCGATCTTCTGTCAAGATTTCATCAAATAGAACTAGAAGAAAAATCTGGAACACATAACATCATTTTCAACGAACTCCGGTTCTTATCGCTTCACGCGATTACCATATGGTCTTAAGGTAGCACCAAACTCATTTATGCGAATGATGACATTCGCATTTTCTGGCCTTGAGCCATCCCAAGCATTTCTCTACATGGGTGACTAGTTGTCATTGACTGTTCAGAACAGCACATGTTTAAAAATTTGTCAAATATCTTTGACCTGTGTAGAAAAGACAACCTGAAATTACACGCAGAGAAATGTTCGTTTTTTCATGCACGAGGTTACATTCCTTGGGCATAAGTGCACAGACCATGGCATCCTTCCTGATGACAAAAAATATAATCTTATTAAAAACTATCCAACTCCAACTGATGCGGATAGCGCACGACGTTTCGTCGCGTTTTGTAATTATTACAGAAGGTTTATTCATAATTCTCGAGCCTTCACGCAGGGAGAAAGCAATAAATCAACTACAGAGCGCAGAATTAGCTGCAATTCATTGGGCAATAAAACACTTCAGACCTTATGTTTACGGCAGGCATTTCTTAGTTAAAACAGACCAAGACCATTAACTTACCTCTTTTCAATGAAAAAATCATTCATCAAAGTTAACAAGAATGAGATTAGATTAGAAGAATACCAATTCACAATAGAATACCTCAAGGGGAAAGACAATCATATAGCAGACGCATTGTCAAGAATTAATTTGAATCGCTAATACAAATAATAGAAACATAATGATGGTCCAAACAAGATCATCAAAAGACAGGAAAATATCTGCGCAGATAAAAAACCAAAATTGCCAAAAGAAATAAAGAGACCAATGTCTATAAATTCATTAGCAATAATGACGTAAAGAAATTTGTTAAAATAAAATTCGTAAATAATATTGTTTGTTAAAAAGAGGAGAAAACGAATCATTTCACAATTTCCCATAAAGGATTTGTATTCTAATGAAAGGTTCGGTTTAGGTCAATTCTTTCCAAGGCTTACTTCAGACGCGGAGTACTAAATCGTTAATTTACAGTGTCACAAGTGAACAAATCTTCGAGTTGGTATCACTAAATGAATTTAAAAATATGGGCAAGAATGTCTAAATAAATTAAAGTAGGCAGTCGCTAACTGAGACCAGAAGTGACACAAATGACGAAAATAATGACGAAAGTCAAATAAAGGCACACATGGCGATCCAGGACGATGCCAGTAAGGATCTACGGATTACGTTAAACTATTAAAAATAATGACCTATTACTGGCCCAAAATGACAAAGACCTATAGCAAGTATGTGAAAACTGTCTAGAGATGCCAACAGCCAAAACGACAACACATACAAAAGCACCCATGATTATAAATGGCACACCAAGTACAGCTTTTGACACTGTTTGATAGACCATTGGTCCATTACTCTAGAGAGCAGAGTAGCATCAATATTGGTGTGAGGCTACTATTTTAACGCTCACGAAATATCTAGTGACAATACCAGTAGCTGATAAATCGAGCCAAAAAACAGTAGCACAGAGCAATATTTGAATCTTTTGTACTAACAGTACGGTCTATGAAGACGTTCATAACGGGCACATGGGTACTGGAATCACAAAAATCACTTATAATTGACTTGTGTAAGTATATGAAAATAAGAAATATACAATCACAGCCTATCATCACCAGAAACTTTAGGGAACTGTAGAAAGAAGGTCATCGACATTCAACGATTAAATTCGTTCAGTTACATTGTTCGTACCTATTCGTGACAAGAACGATGGGACATATGGGTGAAATTATTTCACTTATTGCTTCAATACGACTTCATCCACAGCACATGAATATGCCTTACGAACTTGTTTATGGTAGACTACCTAGACAGTTCACAGAATTTAATACCAATAGTGAAATAGATCCTGTATATAACATAGAACGATTACGCTAAAGAATTTAAGTTAAGATTACAAAAAGCTCATAAAAACTGGCATAAGAAATTCTAATCAACTTAGAAAAAGAAAATTAGAATACGATAAAAAATTAAATGACATAAGTTTAGAAGTAGGATCTTTAGTACTATTAAAAATGAGACAGCTCATAAATTAGAAAGTAAATATCTAGGCCCATACAAAGTTATAAGCATAGAAGATAAAATAACATAAAAATAGACGTAGGTAAGAAAAAAACACCAGATAGTAAATAAGAATAGGCTAAAATATTCAACACGGGTCTAGCTCGAGCATGAATATAGTCAAATTTTAGGCCTGATCAGCCATAATCAAAAAAAATAAATCAAATAAAAAATACAATTTTTAATCGAATAAATAAATAATAATTTTTCTTATATTATGAAGAATATATCAGGCAAAACTAAACTTTTGTCATTCCTACAATCATCCCCTCAATACACATCATCCAGACTCATACATTTATTAATATACACCTAATCATTGAACAACTCCATTTTATTACGTTATTCTTTTAAAAGGGGAGGTGTAGTGTGTATATGCATGACTCAATAAAGCTTAGTATGTAAACACTTTGTTGCATACAATAATATATATATAAATTATGCAGCGCATGGGCTCGGCTCATATTACTCAGCGCGGATCGCTAGCAAGCTACTGACCGTTTTAGCTGACGCTGCACATCCCAGTTCCATTTGGAACGCAAACCAAGAGCTCACAGCACCACATTACATGCATGTACAAGCACTCTCTCTCTCTATACACTCTTTTATATACATAAGAATACATACATCTTTTAGGCTAAGAGTTTGAAATAATGAATAATAAAGAACATTCTACAATCTACCATCAAATGGCACTGAAGTGCCAAACGTTTTATTTAATTTAAATACAACACTTCTTAAACATTATATGGCGACACGTGACGTGGGTCTTAAGGGACCTAGGACTTCAACAACAACAGCAGCAAAAGCAGCAATAACTACAACAAAAGCAGCTTCAACAACAACAACAACAGCAGCAAAAGCAGTTATATACCGGGCCAGTTTACTATACATATATATCAAAAAATTAAAAAAAAAAAGAATATATTAAGATATATTAATAAACATATATTATGTACATATATTCAGCTGAGCACCCCAACAAACTCTATGAGCGCGGACTTGGAATTCCTCAACGCTGCTCCTACCGAGCAAAGGGACGCCCCAACGCTGAAAGAGGCGCTTGAGGTGTGTCCATCCGATGTACCACGCCCCCTCACAATAGCTGAGTACAGGGCCAGGAATGCAAAGACAATAACAAAAAAAAAAAAAAAAAAGTGGAGGCCGATTGACAAAACTCGTGCGGAGCAAGCGGCTGGAGCTGGACATACTAAAAACATACACAAATGAGGAAGACCGACAACGCTGCAAAGAACGCATAACAGCTATAGAGAACCAACTTCGCCACAAGAGCGAAGAAACGCAAAAGAGCTGCTAAGTGCCAAGCTTTTTCTGCCTATAATTTAATACCTACCAACCTCAACCAGATGCACCGCAAGGTGCAGGACCGGCGGTGCGCGGCAGTTATTCTACAGAGAATTGAGCAGCCCGGACCTCATCCCCAGATAGAGTCCGACTGTTAGAATGGGCAAAAAACCATTATTCCTAACTTCAAACCAGCGATCCCAGCCGCTGCTGCCTAAGCCAAGCAGAAGCGCCAGCGTTCCGTTGAGAAGCCGGCCCCGCAAGCCAAGCGGATCAAGCCAAGGTTTCCGCCAAGCCCGAGGAACCCGTAGATCGTTTAACTCCTCCAGATGAGTAACCCCGACGTGGTTACGCATGACTGGATGATCGCCAAAGTTGAGGTGCCAGAAGGCAACAATAGCAGGTTTATCCTGGTCTTCAACGATGAGTCAGCCGAGGCCCTAGCCGCGTCCAACGGAGCGGCACACTACGGCTTCAAGCCAATAGTAATACGGGTCTACCACGGACAATGGTAGCAAAAACTAGGTCACTGAAAGTGACGCGACAGGCGTAGGAGGGAGACGCCCAGGTAAGCCACCAGTCAGAGGGATCTGACTTAGCCGAATACATGGTATGATTAACATCGAAGAAGACTCAGAAGAAGAGATAAATCTGACATGGGTGGAGCTGAAGTCTGAAGATATCTCTGAAACTCCTTCAGATCAACCTCCACCACTGTAAGGCTGCTGCAGCCGCTCTGCTGCTCCGCATAAGCCAATGCGGAGATGTTGTCCTCAGTCAGGAACCTCGGGTCTGCCGTGGCAAGGTTTCGGGACTGGGACTATGGACTACAAGCTGCTTGTAGCCCACAATGAAGGTAAAGTTCGTACCTGCATTATACGAGCCCAATCCACTATTAATTTGTACAACAAGCTTTTTTACCAGTATACAATGTTAAACGGACAATATATTCAATACTAATGTAGATATCATATCCAAACTTTTTTTCTCTTAAAGAGCTCTTAGTTATAGAAAAAAAAAAAAATTTTTTTTGTACTTCGACAACAACAACAGCAATATTAGTTACTTTAAATGCTTAGCTTTACTGATAAAAAAATATGACCAGTAATCATTCGTACAGTGTGATAGCTTAGCTTAGAATTGAAAGAAGATCAAAACAAAAGCAAACAACGTAACATAATCACTATCTAGTCATAATCTAGAAACAGTTTTGAAATGCAGAATGTAAAGGTGCCATCAGACGAAGCAATTTTTTCGTGCAAGCATTGAACTGTCAAAATCGAAATGTAAACTATTGCAGAAAGCGATTACACTTCGCAGTCACACGAAGCAATAATTTTATGCAAGCAATGACTTTTTCATTTCAGAAACGTTCATTGCAGCGAGTCATATCGGCAATCATTGCTGCCTTGTCAGACGGAGCCCTGAAAATACATTTATGAAATGCAACTCTGCAATGATATTTTAAACTTGAAGTGTGACTGGCATTTTTTTTTTTTTTTTTCATTTCATATTGTTGTTGATAGAGCAAACACTGTGTTTTAAACACGCTTATATTAGCTTCACTTGTATGTATGTTTGTTTGTATGTATGTAACTCTCCTTTGGACTAAAAGCAGTGGCTTATTACTGTCAGTATATCCCACTACCTCAAGTTCGTTCGTTGGCCGAGCGGTCTAAGGCGCGGGTCTTCGCTCCCGGACTCACCGATCGTGGGTTCTAATCCCGTCCACGGCCGAAAAAAAAAAATTTTTTTTTATATCTGCACCATGTTCATGTTCACTAGAACTTACAAATTTTTTTTTTTCAATAATTAATAGAACTAAAATTTAAAAAATAAATATAGTTTAAAAACACGCTTATATAATACATCGAACTAAAAAGTGAAAAATAAATATAGTTTAAAAAACTAAAAAACACGCTTTTAGAGCATATCAAACTAAAAAGTTAAAAATAATTTTTCAAATAAGCTTAAAACAATAATAAATGATAAATACTAGCATTATTGTAAAAAAAGCGTGGGGCGCTTTGTCCATATTTCTCGTACATCGAGCGCCCAACGCTTTTTTTACAATAATGCTATTTATATTTATATATATTATATATTTATTTTATTTTTTCGCCAAAAGCGGAGTACTTAAATTAATTGGCGGCTCTTGAAATAATTTTGCGTACAGTGCACCAGACACAGATAAAAAATAATAGCAAAAGAAAAGATTGATTTTGGTTCGGCCGTTCTGGCAACGCGGGGAAAAAAAACAAATTTTTGCCAAAATTGTGACATAATTGCGTGCTGAAGGACACGAATTCTTTAGAAACTTCGTACGCGTTTCTGATGAGGATTTCAGTGGATTTGTGAAAAAGTGCGGCCGCTTATCCAACGTCAGAACACAAACATGCGTGTGGCCATTACTGTTGAGGAGAGAGTGGCACTGACGTTAAAGCACTTGTCAAGCGGCTCAAACTATCATACACTATTCAAATTTTTAGGATTTCTCGACCGTCAATTAGCACCATAGTGCCGCTAGTATGTGAAGAAATTTACAAAACATTGGCACCAGATTTTTTAAAAGTATTTTTTATTAATATTAATAAGTAACATTGCTTAGCGTTGAGATCTCATTCTTGTTCGTTGTTCTTCAAACAACGTCGCGCCTCTTCTACCATACATTCTCCCATTATGAGTCGCATGCGTGATTTAGTACGATTTAATAATTCTGGGTCGCTTACGCCATTTAAAACAGCCGCAACTTCAATTCCAAATGATTCGTTCGGGCCTTTGTTGTTTTTTATCGCATTGCGCGATTTGGCAAACTCTTCATAAAGCGGTGACAACGCTGTTTCAAGCTAATTTCTGGTGCTAGAACATCTCTTTCGCTTAATGGACCTTTTCACTGTTGGAGTAGCACTTTCTGTTGGCAACAACTCCTCCAAAGTCGTCGAAGCCTCCTCTTCCGACTGATCCAAACATGAATGAGATGTGTCGGCGTGCAACTGAAATACAAAAATTTAAATACATTAATATAATTACAGACACCTAAAACGACAAGTGAATGGAAAAAAAAGAAGCTAGCGAATTTGAAATGAAGTGGAACTTCCCAAACTGCATTGGTGCTTTGGATGGTAAGCACATTGCGTGCAAGGCTCCAGAAAATTTTGGCAGTGCGTATTACAATTACAAAGGAGTTCACAGCATCGTTTTGATGGGTATCGTGGATACGAATTATCGATTCCTTTATGTTAACATTGGCGCGAAAGGATCGGGCTCAGACGGTGGAATTTTTGCTGAGTGCCCCTTTACCAAAGCGTTGGAGTTAAATTCACTGCAAGTACCCGCACATTGCCCTTTACCAGGACGTACATTGCCAGTACCGTTTTGTGTCGTTGCCGACGAAGCATTCGCTAGTTCGATGCGAATTATGAAACCAATTGGCAATCGCAACTTGACAGCACTTCAACGTGTTTACAATTACCGATTGTCCCGTGCGCGTCGTATTGTCGAGAATGCGTTTGGAATATCATCAGCTCGTTGGAGGGTACTCCGTACCACAATGGAATATCCACCCGAAACAATTAAAAAAGTTTTTTCAGCTGTGTGTGTTCTGCACAATTTTTTATGCGCAAACAGAACGACTACGCACGGATTGCCGACGTTGAGAATGCAGGAAATGTCACACCCGGAGAATGGAGAACTGAAGGAATAGATCCGTTGCCTTCCTTACGCCATCTATCTAGGCAGTCTACATCGGAAACGAATGCAATACGCGATGAGTTTGTTCAATACATTACTTACTTACTGAAGAAGGTGAACTTAGTTGGCAGCTTGCAGTTCGTTAAAATATGTGTAACGCAGAACACACATACATACATAAAATTTAAAATATAATATACGAGTTCCACTTAATTTCAAACCATTTAAAAAAACATTGTTTACTTGAAAATGTAGGGGGGCTTCGCATTAGAATTAAGAGTTGAGGGACTTCTTCGTTAATCGTCGGATTAAAAACACTTGAGGTTATAATATTTAAATCGGAATTTATTCTCTGTGAACTTTAATGAACCTCTGTGTTACACTTGTAATTAGGAACTAACACCCGCCGCTTAAGCCTAAGCGAAGCAAGGTTGCCGTCGGCTAGAAGGCTCGGCTTGAGGTGAGTTTTCTAGTCGCGGCAGCAGTGCTGCGCAGTTAGCAGGAACGCAGCTGTTTGCCACAAACACACTTCCCCCCTTGCAAGGATTGCAAGATTAAGACGGATGGGGGGATCGGAAATTGTGCCGGGATGCACGCTGGAGTTATGCCGGACACGATCCCGAGAGCATCCAACCAAATATGGTGTTCTGTGCCACCGGAAGACCATTCTGGCCGGGAACTAGTCCTGGTAAAAAGAGCTCCTGATACAAATCAGCCCCAAGCACCAGGGACACATGCTTCGGACGAAACTTGGTTTCGTCAGAAAGCACATGTCGGCGAATCGTGCCTGGACGCTCTCCGGATCGTTTTGGCTGGCGTCCTCATATTGGTGCCCTCTTCCACCTTTAACACCGCCTCCCTCATGAAGGTAGCCGCTTTGTTGTGGAGGAACACCGTGCAGGCCTCATCCGCACCGACGCTGGTGACGGAAAGACCAAAGCCTTTTGCAAGTGAAGTGCCGATGCGGCTTATCGGACTTCACGGGTCCACAAGCGCAGCCACCTTGAACGACGTCTTTCCGTTATTCAGGAAGAGAGAGACGGTCGGCAGGAGCGTAATCCACTTGAACTCAAGCAGCGAGACCAACGAAGTTGACATCGCTGGGGTTGCGGTTTCCTCCCTGGATACCTCCAATCGACGCTGGATTGTGGATAGGGTGCCGGACGTGGATGCTGCTGGTCGGGTTGTTTCGGAGAGGTGGAGCAGCGTGTGGTGATCCCCCTTGCACTTCCGACATTTGTCCTTGCTCCTACAGGTGTCTCCGGAATGCTGATGGGCTAAACAATTTGCGCAATATTTATTTATCAGCACGGCCCGAAGCCGCTTGTCGCCCGTCAGCCGCAGAAATCGTTTGCATTTTCGCAGTGGATGGATTCCACTGCAAACACGGCAGCGGAATGAAAGTACTCCGCGTACCCGACGGGACTCCAGCGCTTGTGCCATCCTTGGTGCCATTCTGTATAAAGAAAACAAAACAAGAAAATGTGTACTCAAAATTGCACCATGGATATTGCACAAAACTCGGGCGTACGCGCAAAATATTTAGGAACTAGGAACGGAAGTGTCCATAGGAAGTAGGAGTAATTTAGCGGTGGGTCGCTTTAAAACTCCTTGGCTGGTGAGAACGTCCACCACCCGAACCTTATTGTCCGAGCCAGGATAGGCGGCCTTGACACGACCTAGACGCTACTCTTTGGCTGGAAGGTTATCTTCCTTCACGATAACCACATCATCAATTTGAGATCACGGGTTGGGGACTGCCATTTGTTGCGCTTGTGGAGCTCCTTTAAGTACTCTTCTTTCCAGCGCTTGCAAAATTGCTGGTTTAAAGCCTTCAAACGTTGCCATCTGTTTATAATAGACGAAGCCGTCTCATTTATTTCTGGCTCGGATATGGAAAAAAGAGGTCCCCCCGTGAGGAAATGACCAGGGGTAAGCGCTAGGAGATCGCTAGGATCCTCTGACATGGGTGAGATGGGCCTGGAATTAAGACACGCTTCGACCTTGGATAGGAGCGTTGAAAGTTCCTCAAACGTATATTTTGTGGCCGACGTGGATTTATAGAACAGGGCCTTGAAGCTTTTAACCCTGCTTCCCAGAGCCCCCCATGTGCGGTGCACTTGGAGGATTGAAATGCCAGGATAGGCCAAATTGACTGTATTTTGCCAGGACTGCGGCTTTGGAGACTTCTACAAATTCTCGTATCAGTATCTTTGAGGCTCCCACAAAGGGTTTTCCATTATCGGATTAAACGTGACGGGGACAGCCGCGTCGGGCTGCAAATCTCGAGAAGGCTGCAAGAAACTTTTCGGACGTTAAATCACTGGTAGCTTCAAGATGAATCGCTTTTGTACTGAAACATACAAAAACGCACACATACCCCTTAGTAATTAAGCAGGCTCTGCCTGTATAATTCTTTATTTCAAAGGGGCCCGCGAAATCCACACCCGTGTGAGTGAATGGCCTGGAGAAAGTGGCTCTATCAACGGGTAGGTCTCCCATAAGTTGCGTTTGGAGTTTCTTACGGTGAATCACACAAACCTTACAGGAGCTAATCACGGATTTGATTAGAATCTTGAGCTTTGGAATCCAGTATTTGGACCGGACGAGGCGCATCGTTAATTGGTTCCCGCCATGAAGCGATATGCGGTGAGTAAATTGCACCAGAAGGCGCGAAAATCGAACTTCATATGGGAGAAGAATCGGATGGCGCTCGTCATATGTCAAAGCTTCGGAAGACCTAGTCTTCCACATGCTCTCATGATTCCCTTTTGGTCGAGATACGGATTCAGGTTGTAGATGCTGCTTGACCTTGGTATCTGCTTCTTTTGGAGAAGACAGCAGTGCTCTTGGGAGTAACCTGATTGCTGAGTGAGGATTATCAATCTTTCTTGGGAGTCGAACAGTTCCTTGCTGCTTAGCTCACTCGGAAAGGAAAGCGCTTTTCCCCTGCAGCGCTGAGTGAACCTTAGGATGTAGGCCAAGACTCGGAGCGCTCTATGGAAACTCGAAAAACGATCAAGGAAATCGAAATCTGACGGCTTCTGAGTCATGTTGCATTTGATCGCACGTTGCTCGACCGTGGTATCATGAGCGATCTCGACTGGAGTTGGCCACTGATCTCTGGGCTGAGACAGCCACTCGGGGCCATTCCACCACAAGGCGCTGTTGACCAGCTCGTTGGGTGAGACGCCTCTACTTGCCAAGTCAGCTGGATTTTGCTCGGAGCACACATGAGACCACTTTTTGATGTCAACTGACTGCGTGATTTTTGCCACTCTGTTTGCCACAAACGTGGTCCAGTTACAAGGAGGTTTGCTCAACCATGCCAGCACAATAGTTGAGTCTGTCCAATAGTATGTATCATACTTATTGACAGGTAATTTTGGAATTAGCGCTGACGCCAATTCTGACAACAAGACTGCTCCACACAGCTCTAATCGTGGAACGGAGATGGTTTTGACTGGAGCCACTCTAGTTTTGGCAGTGACAAGGAACACGGACACGCCATTATGGTTTTCGACACGAGCATACAGGCAGCGGCATAGGCGCGCTGTGATGCGTCGCAAAACCCATGGAACTCAAGTGCTGATTGGGCACGAAAAGTGATCCATCTTGGAATTCGAATTTTGCTGACATCAGGATACGTCAGGAGAAAATCGTGCCATATGCGAAGAAGATCAGCAGGCAACGATTCATCCCAATCGAGATTTTGGAGCCAGATCTCTTGAATAAAGATTTTCGCACGAACAATGAAAGGTGCAAGCCACCCCGCGGGATCAAACAGTTTTGCCGTTTGAGAAAGGACTTCCCGCTTAGTGAAACTCTCTTTTAAGAGCATCGGAGCTGGAGTGAAGAAGAACTCATCTGTGGTGGCCTGCCAGCGAATGCCTAAAGTTTTCGCCGTGCTTGCGTCTTTGATTTCCAGGAAATCTTCGCACAATAAGTGAGCCTTTGGGATGTCCCTCAAAACTTCTTTCGAATTTGATGTCCATTTACGGATAGGAAAGCTTTCGAGAGCGGATTGTAGTTCCGCAATGGAACATCATCGACATACATGAAACTTGTGATTATTTCACTTTCCAGCGGATATTGGTCTTCACATCCTCAGCAAGCTGCTGTAAGACCCGAATGGCAAGGAATGGAGCACAATTGACACCGAAAGTGACTGTATTCAATTCATAATCACAGATATTCTCGTGGTTATCCCGGAAGAGAATTCTTTGGAACGGTGTGTGATCTGAATGGACCAGTATCTGCCGATACATTTAAGTTATGTCGGCATTGAAGACATATCGAAAGAAGCGCCACTTGAGAATTTGTACGGTCAAATCAGACTGCAGAATGGGCCCCGGATGAAGGATATCATATAAACTGCGACCGTTCGATGAGGGATTGGAAGCGTTGAACACGACGCGAACCTTGGTCGTGGTGCTGTCGGGTTTGAAAACTGCATTGTGAGGCAAACAGAAGTTGGTCCCTGCATCGTTCGGGCTGACTTGCCGCATGTGGCCTAAGTCCAAATATTCTTGAATAACGGAGTCATATTGCTCCTTGAGGGAAAGGTCTCTCTTTAGGCGGCTCTCATTCTTCAGAAATTGAGCCAGTGCCATGGATCTGGAGTGACCAACTTTGCAATGAACTTGGTCGCGAAATGGAAGCGTCACCACATATCTCCCCTTTGCGTCCCTTGTGGTCGTTTTGACAAAGTTTTTCTCACAAAAAGAGTCAGATTTTTTAACCGGTCTCGCCGGCAAATCCTCCACCTCCCAAAATTTTGTGAGAAGCTGCTCTAGCCTTGACTCGGAATTAACAGAAACGCGTGTGGAGAAGGACGAGATGGAATTGGGTGTGGTCTTCGAGATCGGGCCGGTAAGTATCCAGCCAAAGACCGTCTCTTGCCCCAACAGACTGCCACACACATTAGGACGAGAAGCACTCTGGAGAATGGACGGAAGGATATCCGCCCCTAAAAGCACATCAATTTGTGCACTTTGGAAGAATAACGGATCTGCCAGTTGGAGGTCTGGTAGATCCTTTAGTAAGGTTGAAGGAATTGAATATGACGGGAGATTTCCTGACAGTTCTGGGAGCACATATGCCGAAACTTCAATTTGAAGTCTGGGCCTTATAGGAGACCCCACAAGGAAATGGCATAGCTTTCGGGGTTGGGCTGCAACCGCTTGATTGAGCCCTGAGACGTTGACTTCAACCCTTTGGAAAGGCAATTTGATTTTTTCAAACAATCTCTTTGAAATGAAAGTGGCTTCTGAGCCTGAATCTATCAGCGCTCTCGCCTTGAACTTAGTGCCCAGATGGATAACAGTTATTAATGCAGTGCCTAAGAGCACACCCCGCGTATCAGTAGCAAAATAGTTTTGAACGCAGGGTTGGTTCGAAGTGGACTGTATTTGAACTGGATTATTATTTTGCATTTGAGGAACTGAATTAGCGGTCACTGAAGGAGGGCTGCCCTTATGCAAAAGCGTGTTATGGCGGCCCTTGCACGTGAAGCAATTGTGAGCACTCTTTCACACTTTCACGAGGTTGGCTCTTTCGGTAACTGACATTTTAAGGAACTTCGGACATAAGCGGATTGGGTGGTTTTCCTTGGAACATACATTGCAAGATTTTACCTTGGAATGTACCTTTGCTTCAAAGGTTTGGAGATTCCTTGGACCTCGAATTGGATTGAACGCTGGAACTAGGCTTGACATCCTCAATAGCTTCCAGCGTCCTATAGCGTTCACCCAGGAAACTATTTAAATCCTCCCATTTTGGAATTTCCGCTTTATCTGAAAGGGACTGTTCCCACAGAGACAGTGTGCCCTTTGGTAATTTGGAAGAGCACAAGAATACAAGAAGTCAGTCCCAGTTGTCTGTCGACACATCGGAATGTTTCAAAGCTGTGAGACAACTCTGGATGGTGGTCTGAATTTCTTTGAGGGCGGAACCGGTTTCTACACTGACTGTTGGCAAGTTGAAAAGTATTTTTAATTGGCTGTTGACCAGAAGTCTCTTGTTTTGAAAACGCTCATATAACGCCTGCCACGCAGAGGCAAAACCGTCATGAGTGAGCGGGGATTTGGAAACGATTGCCTTTGCTTCACCTCCAGTTTTTGAATTTAGGTGGAACAATTTTTCGACTGGAGTTAGTCGAGGGTTGTCAATGTAGATAGCCGTAAATAGGTCTCGGAAAGTTGCCCATTTTAAATAGTCCCCACAGAACACTTCTGTGTCAACAGGTGGGAGACTACAGCCTCGAGAAACAGATGCTATCGGGACTGCGGACTGCCTATTGATGGAGTTTAGCCTTTCTATTTCTTCGCACAACTGTGCCGTACACCGCTCATATACCGTGTAGCAATTGTCGTACGTTGACGTTAACGCGACAGCATCGCTACTCCCACACCCTTGGCTGAGTGCTCTTGAGCTAGTCTCGAACTCGCTTTCAACCTTTTCCCACAGAACCTTTACGTGGTCGCGACGGACTTGAAGCGTGTAAAGAGAAGGTTCTGTCAATGACGGATTATTAATTCGTGACTCGAATTGGATCAGCTTATCGGAAGCGGAAATGATATCGGACATCGCAATATTTGTCTTGGAGCTGGCCTTGGACTTGGATTTGGGTGTGACGGCGCCGGAAGGTTTGGCAGTTTGCTTGGATTTGGGTGTTACGGAGGTTTTCTTCACCGGGAGATTTGGTGAAGAAAGCGAACTTATTTTTGTGCTCTTCACGGACGGAACGCTCAATTGTTTTTTCTCTTCTGGCCCTGTCGGCATAATCCATCCACAAAAATTATTAATAAATTCTTTATGGTTTGGATCAGGTAGCGAATATGAGAACCTCCGGGTCTTTTGGGAATGATATTTATTTAAATTGGAAGTGACAAAAAAAATAAAATGGACTAGAAACTATTTGTAAAAGACTATTTACAAATTTAACTCTGATAAGTGGGCTTAGAATGATTTATAAAAGAATATTTATAAATTATTCGGATAATGCACCCACTGGAAACGAAATGGAAAACGGAACGGTAGCGGTCAAGTGTAAAAGAATATTTACCGCTTAACTTCGCACTAAATACAAAATAATTTATAAAAGAATATTTATAAATTATTTGGCTTATTCCACTCGGAACGGAATGGAAACGGAACAGAAAAATTAAAATTGTAAAAGAATATTTACAATTTCCCCCGTTAACGGAACTAAAATAATTTATAAAAGAATATTTATAAATTATTTAGAATATTCCACCCGGAACGGTCTGGAAAACGGAACAGAAAAAATTAAAATTGTAAAAGGATATTTACAATTTCCCCCGTTAACGGAACTAAAATAATTTATAAAAGAATATTTATAAATTATTTGGAATATTCCACCCGGATCGGACTGGAAACGGAACAGAAAAATTAAAATTGTAAAAGAATATTTACAATTTCCCCCGTTAACGGAACTAAAATAATTTATAAAAGAATATTTATAAATTATTTTGGAATACTCCACCCGGAACGGTCTGGAAAACGGAACAGAAAAAATTAAAATTGTAAAAGGATATTTACAATTTCCCCCGTTAACCGAACTAAAATAATTTAGAAAAGAATATTTATAAATTATTTTGGAATATTCCACCCGGAACGGAATGGAATCGCAACAGAAAAACAGAACGGAAAATAAGATATTAATTATAGATTATAATTAATACCTTTAAACTAAGTTAAGTGTCGGACTGTTGACGATCACGATATATTGCCTTACACACTTTAGCGCTTCAAGCGCTTCTATGACAAAGAAATCGTTGTTACCTTTACCAGTTCACCAGAGCGGAACTAGCAAAGCTTACATATGCATGTATTTGTTTATATTGAGCTGTTGTAGTTTATGTCGGCAAAAATAAAGTTTTTATTAAATTTTAATCTCTTTGTATGCTCGGCCAGTGTTTTGTTTTATGTTTTTTTAGTAAATGTTATATTGCACTTGTATTTTGTTTAAGTTATGGAGTGCCGGAGACTTGACAAGTGCTGGAAATAATTCACCTGCAAGTGCGGCGCTTACTGCGTTTATGTGTATATTTAATTATTGTGTGTTATGTTTGCATATGTAA
This sequence comes from Scaptomyza flava, assembly GCA_030179655.1. Lineage (NCBI taxonomy): Eukaryota > Metazoa > Arthropoda > Insecta > Diptera > Drosophilidae > Scaptomyza > Scaptomyza flava. Next base: position 102,842 of record JARNME010000296.1, on the reverse strand, counting down.
TATGGAATATATATGGAATATAAATGTGGATGATGGAGTGATGTAATATGTAGATATATTGTGTGTGGAATATATGTAATAAAGCAATTTATGTAGAAATGCTATGTGCTCTGTATGAATTTATGTACATACACACATACATGCACGTACGCTTGCGCGCTTAAAACTGCCGATCAACTGCTGGCGATTTTTTTTTTTTTGTAAATATGTTTGCATGTACGTATGTATGTATGTATGTCGGATGCATAAATGTATAAGCAGAACGGATCTCAGCTGCGCGCAGGTATGTATGTACGTATGTACATACATATAGGAAATTATTTAAATAGCGCAGACAGATTTTTGCCTATTTTGTTCAGCCGCTCGGAATATTGTTTTATGCGGTCTAACGAAGACAGCGGAACACAAAAGGAATGCTTTTCCTTTTCACTTTACAAAAAAAAACTTTGGCGGACAGAACAAATATGGCGGAATGTATGGTTATATACTTGTGTATGTTATACTTAACTTTTGGTTTCTTCTAATGCTGCCGAAAACTGAAGTGATGCCACTGATGTTTACTATCCGGCTCGAAGGACCATGAAAATGTAGGGGGGCTTCGCATTAGAATTAAGAGTTGAGGGACTTCTTGGTTAATCGTCGGATTAAAAACACTTGAGGTTATAATATTTTAATCGGAATTTATTCTCTGTGAACTTTAATGAACCTCTGTGTTACACTTGTAATTAGGAACTAACCCCCGCCGCTTAAGCCTAAGCAAAGCAAGGTTGCCGTCGGCTAGAAGGCTCGGCTTGAGGTGATTTTTCTAGTCGCGGCAGCAGTGCTACGCAGTTAGCAGGAACGCAGCTGTTTGGCACAAACATTACTTACTGAGTCAATATCACCTGCTGTTGTTTTTTCGTTAGCCATAAAAAGCAGGGCTTTATAAAAGTCCTACTTTGGTTGCACTGATGCAGCACTTCCACTACTAGTTGGTTTTTTTATGATAAGCGAGGAAGTTCGTTCTTAAATTCCTAATTTTTTCCCTCACTGCGCCTGCCGGGACTTCAAGCGAAACAGCTATTTCATCCACTGCCGCTGCCTTTTGTCCATGTGGTCTATACAAAATAATCACGTACACATATATTTAATTTATTCTAAATTTCTGATTTAATTAACTTTACCTTCTCCATCGTCGGTTCCAACAAAATTAACAGTCATTGTTGCAATTGTTTTTATTGCGTTAGCAGCACTAGCAATGAGCAATGATTGCCAGCACTGTTTTTTTTTTTTAATATCGATTGCAAAAAAGCAGTCAGACGACGCAAATTTTTTTTGGTAATCGATTGTAAGCAATGACTGTCATTGCTCAACACTCATTTCTAAAACTGATTGCAGCCTCGTCAAACTAAGCAATACAGTTTTGCAAGCAATAAATTCAATGCTTGCACGAAAAAATTGCTTCGTCTGACGGCACCTTAAGATATGTGCATTTGCTTCAAATTATTCAAAGCTAAGCAACGATGGCACGTGGTAAGACGATTGGCAAAGAAATAAGAAGTTTAGCTTTAGATTTTTATATATCTGGGAACACTTCTAGTGAAATAACCAAGTAATTAAATTTGGCTAAGTCGTCCGTTCAATTAATTGTACAACATTTTAAGAAAAATGGCAATGTTGGAAATAATATCGCAAATAGAGGCCGAACATCAGCAATTACAGCTCGTGATAAAAGAGCCCTGGCCAAAATTGTAAAGGGCGATCGTCACCAAAGTTTAAGAAACTTAGCATGTGGTCTAATAAAATCGGAAAAGTGTTAAGCGTGAGTGGACGCGCCTGCAGCTTAGATATATTGGATATAAGTTTTATAAGGTGTGTAGAGTGATTATCTACCGTGAAACCGTGAAGTCCGATAAGCCGCATCGGCACTTCACTTGCAAAAGGCTTTGGTCTTTCCGTCACCAGCGTCGGTGCGGATGAGGCCTGCACGGTGTTCCTCCACAACAAAGCGGCTACCTTCATGAGGGAGGCGGTGTTAAAGGTGGAAGAGGGCACCAATATGAGGACGCCAGCCAAAACGATCCCGGAGAGCGTCCAGGCACGATTCGCCGACATTGTACTTTCTGACGAAACCAAGTTTCGTCCGAAGCATGTGTCCCTGGTGCTTGGGCCTGATTTGTATCAGGAGCTCTTTTTACCAGGACTAGTTCCCGGCCAGAATGGTCTTCCGGTGGCACAGAACACCATATTTGGTTGGATGCTCTCGGGATCGTGTCCGGCATAACTCCAGCGTGCATCCCGGCACAATTTCCGATCCCCCCATCCGTCTTAATCTTGCAATCCTTGCAAGGGGGGGAAGTGTGTTTGTGCCAAACAGCTGCGTTCCTGCTAACTGCGCAGCACTGCTGCCGCGACTAGAAAACTCACCTCAAGCCGAGCCTTCTAGCCGACGGCAACCTTGCTTCGCTTAGGCTTAAGCGGCGGGTGTTAGTTCCTAATTACAAGTGTAACACAGAGGTTCATTAAAGTTCACAGAGAATAAATTCCGATTTAAATATTATAACCTCAAGTGTTTTTAATCCGACGATTAACGAAGAAGTCCCTCAACTCTTAATTCTAATGCGAAGCCCCCCTACATTTTCAAGTAAACAATGTTTTTTTAAATGGTTTGAAATTAAGTGGAACTCGTATATTATATTTTAAATTTTATGTATGTATGTGTGTTCTGCGTTACACATATTTTAACGAACTGCAAGCTGCCAACTAAGTTCACCTTCTTCAGTAAGTAAGTAATGTATTGAACAAACTCATCGCGTATTGCATTCGTTTCCGATGTAGACTGCCTAGATAGATGGCGTAAGGAAGGCAACGGATCTATTCCTTCAGTTCTCCATTCTCCGGGTGTGACATTTCCTGCATTCTCAACGTCGGCAATCCGTGCGTAGTCGTTCTGTTTGCGCATAAAAAAATTGTGCAGAACACACACAGCTGAAAAAACTTTTTTAATTGTTTCGGGTGGATATTCCATTGTGGTACGGAGTACCCTCCAACGAGCTGATGATATTCCAAACGCATTCTCGACAATACGACGCGCACGGGACAATCGGTAATTGTAAACACGTTGAAGTGCTGTCAAGTTGCGATTGCCAATTGGTTTCATAATTCGCATCGAACTAGCGAATGCTTCGTCGGCAACGACACAAAACGGTACTGGCAATGTACGTCCTGGTAAAGGGCAATGTGCTGGTACTTGCAGTGAATTTAACTCCAACGCTTTGGTAAAGGGGCACTCAGCAAAAATTCCACCGTCTGAGCCCGATCCTTTCGCGCCAATGTTAACATAAAGGAATCGATAATTCGTATCCACGATACCCATCAAAACGATGCTGTGAACTCCTTTGTAATTGTAATACGCACTGCCAAAATTTTCTGGAGCCTTGCACGCAATGTGCTTACCATCCAAAGCACCAATGCAGTTTGGGAAGTTCCACTTCATTTCAAATTCGCTAGCTTCTTTTTTTTTCCATTCACTTGTCGTTTTAGGTGTCTGTAATTATATTAATGTATTTAAATTTTTGTATTTCAGTTGCACGCCGACACATCTCATTCATGTTTGGATCAGTCGGAAGAGGAGGCTTCGACGACTTTGGAGGAGTTGTTGCCAACAGAAAGTGCTACTCCAACAGTGAAAAGGTCCATTAAGCGAAAGAGATGTTCTAGCACCAGAAATTAGCTTGAAACAGCGTTGTCACCGCTTTATGAAGAGTTTGCCAAATCGCGCAATGCGATAAAAAACAACAAAGGCCCGAACGAATCATTTGGAATTGAAATTGCGGCTGTTTTAAATGGCGTAAGCGACCCAGAATTATTAAATCGTACTAAATCACGCATGCGACTCATAATGGGAGAATGTATGGTAGAAGAGGCGCGACGTTGTTTGAAGAACAACGAACAAGAATGAGATCTCAACGCTAAGCAATGTTACTTATTAATATTAATAAAAAATACTTTTAAAAAATCTGGTGCCAATGTTTTGTAAATTCTTCACATACTAGCGGCACTATGGTGCTAATTGACGGTCGAGAAATCCTAAAAATTTGAATAGTGTATGATAGTTTGAGCCGCTTGACAAGTGCTTTAACGTCAGTGCCACTCTCTCCTCAACAGTAATGGCCACACGCATGTTTGTGTTCTGACGTTGGATAAGCGGCCGCACTTTTTCACAAATCCACTGAAAATCCTCATCAGAAACGCGTACGAAGTTTCTAAAGAATTCGTGTCCTTCAGCACGCAATTATGTCACAATTTTGGCAAAAATTTGTTTTTTTTCCCCGCGTTGCCAGAACGGCCGAACCAAAATCAATCTTTTCTTTTTGCTATTTATTTTTTTATCTGTGTCTGGTGCACTGTACGCACAATTATTTCAAGAGCCGCCAATTAATTTAAGTACTCCGCTTTTGGCGAAAAAAATAAAATAAATATATAATATATATAAATATAAATAGCATTATTGTAAAAAAAGCGTTGGGCGCTCGATGTACGAGAAATATGGACAAAGCGCCCCACGCTTTTTTTTACAATAATGCTAGTATTTATCATTTATTATTGTTTTAAGCTTATTTGAAAAATTATTTTTAACTTTTTAGTTTGATATGCTCTAAAAGCGTGTTTTTTAGTTTTTTTAACTATATTTATTTTTCACTTTTTAGTTCGATGTATTATATAAGCGTGTTTTTTAAACTATATTTATTTTTTAAATTTTAGTTCTATTAATTATTGAAAAAAAAAATTTGTAAGTTCTAGTGAACATGAACATGGTGCAGATATAAAAAAAAAATTTTTTTTTTTCGGCCGTGGACGGGATTAGAACCCACGATCGGTGAGTCCGGGAGCGAAGACCCGCGCCTTAGACCGCTCGGCCAACGAACGAACTTGAGGTAGTGGGATATACTGACAGTAATAAGCCACTTGCTTTTAGTCCAAAGGAGAGTTACATACATACAAACAAACATACATACAAGTGAAGCTAATATAAGCGTGTTTAAAACACAGTGTTTGCTCTATCAACAACAATATGAAATGAAAAAAAAAAAAAAAAAATGCCAGTCACACTTCAAGTTTAAAATATCATTGCAGAGTTGCATTTCATAAATGTATTTTCAGGGCTCCGTCTGACAAGGCAGCAATGATTGCCGATATGACTCGCTGCAATGAACGTTTCTGAAATGAAAAAGTCATTGCTTGCATAAAAATTATTGCTTCGTGTGACTGCGAAGTGTAATCGCTTTCTGCAATAGTTTACATTTCGATTTTGACAGTTCAATGCTTGCACGAAAAAATTGCTTCGTCTGATGGCACCTTTACATTCTGCATTTCAAAACTGTTTCTAGATTATGACTAGATAGTGATTATGTTACGTTGTTTGCTTTTGTTTTGATCTTCTTTCAATTCTAAGCTAAGCTAACACACTGTACGAATGATTACTGGTCATATTTTTCTTATCAGTAAAGCTAAGCATTTAAAGTAACTAATATTGCTGTTGTTGTTGTCGAAGTACAAAAAAAAATTTTTTTTTTTTTCTATAACTAAGAGCTCTTTAAGAGAAAAAAAGTTTGGATATGATATCTACATTAGTATTGAATATATTGTCCGTTTAACATTGTATACTGGTAAAAAAGCTTGTTGTACAAATTAATAGTGGATTGGGCTCGTATAATGCAGGTACGAACTTTACCTTCATTGTGGGCTACAAGCAGCTTGTAGTCCATAGTCCCCAGTCCCGAAACCTTGCCACGGCAGACCCGAGGTTCCTGACTGAGGACAACATCTCCGCATTGGCTTATGCGGAGCAGCAGAGCGGCTGCAGCAGCCTTACAGTGGTGGAGGTTGATCTGAAGGAGTTTCAGAGATATCTTCAGACTTCAGCTCCACCCATGTCAGATTTATCTCTTCTTCTGAGTCTTCCTCGATGTTAATCATACCATGTATTCGGCTAAGTCAGATCCCTCTGACTGGTGGCTTACCTGGGCGTCTCCCTCCTACGCCTGTCGCGTCACTTTCAGTGACCTAGTATTTGCTACCATTGTCCGTGGTAGACCCGTATTACTATTGGCTTGAAGCCGTAGTGTGCCGCTCCGTTGGACGCGGCTAGGGCCTCGGCTGACTCATCGTTGAAGACCAGGATAACCTGCCTATTGTTGCCTTCTGGCACCTCAACTTTGGCGATCATCCAGTCATGCGTAACCACGTCGGGGTTACTCATCTGGAGGAGTTAAACGATCCTACGGGTTCCTCGGGCTTGGCGGAAACCTTGGCTTGATCCGCTTGGCTTGCGGGGCCGGCTTCTCAACGGAACGCTGGCGCTTCTGCTTGGCTTAGGCAGCAGCGGCTGGGATCGCTGGTTTGAAGTTAGGAATAATGGTTTTTGCCCATTCTAACAGTCGGACTCTATCTGGGGATGAGGTCCGGGCTGCTCAATTCTCTTGTAGAATAACTGCCGCGCACCGCCGGTCCTGCACCTTGCGGTGCATCTGGTTGAGGTTGGTAGGTATTAAATTATAGGCAGAAAAAGCTTGGTACTTAGCAGCTCTTTTGCGTTTCTTCGCTCTTGTGGCGAAGTTGGTTCTCTATAGCTGTTATGCGTTCTTTGCAGCGTTGTCGGTCTTCCTCATTTGTGTATGTTTTTAGTATGTCCAGCTCCAGCCGCTTGCTCCGCACGAGTTTTGTCAATCGGCCTCCACTTTTTGTTTTTTTTTTTTTGTTGTTATTGTCTTTGCATTCCTGGCCCTGTACTCAGCTATTGTGAGGGGGCGTGGTACATCGGATGGACACACCTCAAGCGCCTCTTTCAGCGTTGGGGCGTCCCTTTGCTCGGTAGGAGCAGCGTTGAGGAATTCCAAGTCCGCGCTCATAGAGTTTTGTTGGGGTGCTCAGCTGAATATATGTACATAATATATGTTTATTAATATATCTTAATATATTCTTTTTTTTTTTAATTTTTTGATATATATGTATAGTAAACTGGCCCGGTATATAACTGCTTTTGCTGCTGTTGTTGTTGTTGTTGAAGCTGCTTTTGTTGTAGTTATTGCTGCTTTTGCTGCTGTTGTTGTTGAAGTCCTAGGTCCCTTAAGACCCACGTCACGGTCGCCATATAATGTTTAAGAAGTGTTGTATTTAAATTTAAATAAACGTTTGGGCACTTCAGTGCCATTTGATGGTAGATTGTAGAATGTTCTTTATTATTCATTATTTCAAACTCTTAGCCTAAAAGATGTATGTATTCTTATGTATATAAAAAGAGTGTATAGAGAGAGAGAGTGCTTGTACATGCATGTAATGTGAGTGCTTGTGAGCTCTTGGTTTGCGTTCCAAATGGAACCTGGGATGTGCAGCGTCAGCTAAAACGGTCAGCTAGCTTGCTAGCGATCCGCGCTGAGTAATATGAGCCTGAGCCCATGCGCTGCATAATTTATATATATATTATTGTATGCAACAAAGTGTTACATACTAAGCTTTATTGAGTCATGCATATACACACTACACCTCCCCTTTTAAAAGAATAACGTAATAAAATGGAGTTGTTCAATTGATTAGGTGTATATTAATAAATGTATTGAGTCTGGATGAATGTGTATTGAGGGGATGAGTGTAGGAATGACAAAAGTTTAGTTTTGCCTGATATATTCTTCATAATATAAGAAAAATTATTATTTATTTATTCGATAAAAATTGTTATTTTTTATTTTATTTATTTTTTTTGATTATGGCTGATCAGGCCTAAAATTTGAATATATTCTATGCTCGAGCTAACCCGTGTTGAATATTTTTAGCCTATTCTTATTTACTATCTGGTGTTTTTTCTTACCTACGTCTATTTTTATGTTATTTTTATCTTCTATGCTTATAACTTTGTATGGGCCTAGATATTTACTTTCTAATTTATGAGCTGTCTCATTTTTTAATAGTACTAAAGATCCTACTTCTAAACTTATGTCATTTAATTTTTTATCGTATTCTATTTTTCTTTTTCTAAGTTGATTAGAATTTCTGCTCTTTTATGAGCTTTTTGTAATCTTAACTTAAATTCTTTAGCGTAATCGTCTATGTTATATACAGGATCTATTTCACTATTGGTATTAAATTCTGTGAACTGTCTAGGTAGTCTACCATAAACAAGTTCGTAAGGGCATATTCATGTGCTGTGGATGAAGTCGTATTGAAGCAATAAGTGAAATAATTCAACCATATGTCCCAATCGTTCTTGTCAATCGAAATGTACGAACGAATGTATTCGTTGAATGTTCGATGACTTCTTTCTACAGTTCCTAAAGTCTGGTGATGATAGGCTGTTGATTGTATATTTCTTATTTTCATATACTTACACAAGTCAATTATAAGTGAATTTTTGTATTCAGTACCCATGTCCGTTATGAACGTCTTCATAGGACCGTACTTTAGTACAAAAGATTCAAATATTGCTCTGGCTACTGTTTTTGCCGATTTATCAGCTACTGGTATTGTAACTAGATATTTCGTGAGCTCACAAATAATTGTGACTGCATACTCATTGCTATTCTCTGTACGAGGTAATGGACCAATGGTATCTATTAAAACAGTGTCAAAAGCTGTACTTGGTGTGCCTGTTATAATCATGGGTGCTTTTGTATGTGTTGTCGTTTTTGCTTGTTGGCATTTTAGACAAGTTTTCACATACTTTGCTATAGTCTTTGTCATTTGGGGCCAGTAATAGTATTTCTTAATTTTAAACAGGGTTCGCGTAATCCCTGTATGGCCACCTTCACTAGGATCGTCATGGTATTTGGACAAGATTGCCTTTATTTGACTTTCGTCATTTTTGTCTATTTGTGTCACTCTTGTTAGTAGCGCTACTTTTAATTTATTTAGACATTTACTGCCCATATTTTTAAATTCATTTAGTGATACAAACTCGAAGATTTGTTCACTTGGTGACAACTGTAAATTAACGATTTTATGTACTCCGGCTTCTGAATTAAGCCTTTGAAAGAATTGACCTAAACCGAACCTTTCATTAGAATACAAATCATTTATGGGAAATTGTGAAATGATTCGTTTTCCTCTTTTTAACAAACAATTATTATTTACGAATTTTATTTTAACAAATTTCTTTACGTCATTATTGCTAATGAATTTATAGACATTGGTCTCTTTTATTTCTTTTGGCAATTTTGGTTTTTTATCTGCGCAGATATTTTCCTGTCTTTTTGATAATCTTGTTTGGACCATCATTATGTTTCTATTTATTTGTATTAGCGATTCAATATTAATTCTTGACAATGCGTCTGCTATATGATTGTCTTTCCCCTTGAGGTATTCTATTGTGAATTGGTATTCTTCTAAATCTAATCTCATTCTTGTTAACTTTGATGAAGGATTTTTCATTGAAAAGAGGTAAGTTAATGGTCTATGGTCTGTTTTAACTAAGAAATGCCTGCCGTAAACATAAGGTCTGAAGTGTTTTATTGCCCAATGAATTGCAGCTAATTCCTGCTCTGTAGTTGATTTATTGCTTTCTCCCTGCGTGAAGGCTCGAGAATTATGAATAAACCTTCTGTAATAATTACAAAACGCGACGAAACGTCGTGCGCTATCCGCATCAGTTGGAGTTGGATAGTTTTTAATAAGATTATATTTTTTGTCATCAGGAAGGATGCCATGGTCTGTGCACTTATGCCCAAGGAATGTAACCTCGTGCATGAAAAACGAACATTTCTCTGCGTTTAATTTCAGGTTGTCTTTTCTACACAGGTCAAAGATATTTGACAAATTTTTAAACATGTGCTGTTCTGAACAGTCAATGACAACTAGGTCACCCATGTAGAGAAATGCTTGGGATGGCTCAAGGCCAGAAAATGCGAATGTCATCATTCGCATAAATGAGTTTGGTGCTACCTTAAGACCATATGGTAATCGCGTGAAGCGATAAGAACCGGAGTTCGTTGAAAATGATGTTATGTTTCCAGATTTTTCTTCTAGTTCTATTTGATGAAATCTTGACAGAAGATCGAGACATGAAAAATATTTTGCTCGTCCTAATTGGTCTAAGATTTCTTCTATTCTTGGCAGTGGATATTTGTCTGCTAAAAGTTTTTTGTTTATTTGGCGGTAATCAACTACTAAACGCCATTTTTTCTCCTAGGAATTTGGGAGAGATTTCTTGGGAACCAAGAGAAGTGGGCTATTATATTCAGAAATTGATGGCTCAACTATACCATCTTTTATCAACATTTCGACCTGTCTGTGTATATCTGGTTTTTCGGTTTCGGCATTTCTGTAGTTTTTTATGTAAACGGGTGTTCTATCTGATAATCTAAATTTTTGTTTATAGAAATTATTGGATGATATCGGTTCTGTTTCCAGACCAAATATGTCACTATATTTGGTACATAGATCGGTTAATCTCACTTTGAATTGGTCAGGGAATGTCAATTTACCTATGACTTTGTTAGTTCTATTGTTTGAATTTTCGTTAGTTTGAAAATCATAATCTTCTATTGACTCGAATTTAATGTTAGGATTTTTAATTTTTATATTTTTATCTGTTGTATTTAAGATACGGACTATTGCACTATTACTTTCAACAAAACTGTTCGCTATTATTACCCCAGGATGTATTTCCTGGTTTGGTATTAATACAGTATTTTCAGTAGTCAGAAGCATGACTTGTCTCATTACTTCTGATCTTGCTGGTAATAATATTGAGTTATCAATATCATTGTGTAGTAGTGGTACATGTATTTGGTATTTTAGTGATTGTGGTTTCATAATGAATTCATTATGTTGGCAATCTGTATATATATAAAAGAGTTTGTCCTGATGATAATGGAAGAGCCACAGCCTAAACGAAAAGAGCTAGAAGGCTGAAATTTTCACACAATTTTCCACGCAGGTAGTTAGTGAGCACTAAGAAGGGAATTTTTATTTGGACAACTCCTTCAAGTACCTTCCATACGATTTGGAGCACTTTTTACCCATTTTCAAAAACAAATTACAATTACAACAAGTACCCATTCCACTAGTGTCGCCTGATTGTCGCACAAGCTGAGGGTTGGATCGCAAGCGAGAATACAAAAACAAAACAAATGCGCAGTGACGCCTTCGCGTCGCACAAGCAAAGTCATAAAAAAAAAGGTTCGTACACTTGCAAAAAAGAAACGGATTTCCGCTTCTTAATGAATAAGTGCATCATACACAATTAAGTGAAAAATGCGCTTGAAAGTAATTTTCATAATTTTATGTACTCTGAAAACTGTAACACGAAATCAATTTTCTCATTTCAACGGTCTGTATTTTCTTTTCTACTTAATGCATTCTCAAGATCTTAGTCTTGTTTTTTTGGTATAACATTTGGCTCTCTTTTGCAAAAATTTTGAAGTCATTTGATAATCTGGAAGAACTTTATGTTACAGTTTTGCACTGTGGTTATTTTAAAACAAATATTTTTATTGAACATTTTTTAATAGTGGGTCCACAGCCCTTGTGATTTTTTTTTTTAACTCTTGTATACGCTTTGGCATACTTTCGGTGTAGCGTCGCACCATTTCCGGAGGAATCGCGTACCAGACGTCCTTAGTTCTCTCCCACAGCTCAATCACTCCATTTGGAGGGACCGCATATTTTGTCAGCTGCGATTTAACGTGGCTCCATAAATTCTCAATGGGGTTCATATCTGGAGATTGCGGTGGCCACTTCATGGACTGGAATCGTTGCTGGGAAATCCAAATTAGTTTTTGCTTTGGGTCATTGTCCTGCTGAAAAATGCATTTATCAGCAGCAAGACCCATATTTTCAATTACTCCTCCTAAATTTTGTTGCAGAATGCTTAGGTATTGCTCTTTACGCATTATACCATCGATTAATACCAAGGGTCCAATTCCATTTTTATGAATACAACCCCAAACCATAATTGAGCCGCCACCGTGCTTGACGGTTTGTCGCACTGTACTTTGTGACTGGATTTTGGGATCTCTAGTCCAATACCAGGATCGTCCGTCCGACTCGAAGCGATTAATCTTTGATTCATCTGACCATATTACCTTCAAAACAAATTATTTTGCAATTGCTTAAACTTTTTATAAGTGACTCACAGCATCCCAATTAGCATGTTCGCAGCTTTTATTGGCGTGATGTCGCGATTGCTTGTGACCAAGTTGGCCACGTGGCGTGTGTCGCGATCGCTCAAAATTCTTGGTCCACCTCCTTGGTTAACAGGAATGCTCTCTTGAATTTGCTTTTTAACTCGCTGCACAGTCATATAGCAAACACCAAATTTTTTAGCCACTTTTCGAACGGATTCGCCTGCTATCAATAATTCGATAATTTTCTTCTTATATTCTCTATCCATGTTTATTACATAGCAAATTGACTTAGAATGATCAAAGCTTAGAAAGTTTAATGAAAACAATTTGACTTTAACGGTAAAAAAAGCTTTGTAACGGTAAAAAAGCTTTTTGCATTGAGAGTGCATAACTGTAACATTTGACTCTTCTTACTCTTTGCCATTGCATTTCTCTTCCAGATTATCAAATGACTTCAAAATTTTTGCAAAAGAGAACCAAATGTTACAACAACAAAACAAGACTAAGATCTTGAGAATGCATTAAGTAGAAAAGAAAATACAGACCGTTGAAGTGAGAACATTGAATTCGTGTTACAGTTTTGCTCGTCAGTGTACATGTATCACTTAGCACAGTGCACATTCTTTTTCAGATTTGTGTGCCTTTGACAATTGATTTACGACCCAAGTAGCGTTTGTTGTTGGGCCCGCACTGCTACTTTTTGTTGGTGTAATTGAAAAAAAAAAAAACAACAACAACAACATAATAAAACTTGGTGCGTCTATAAAAATTTCCCACACCAGAATGTGTTATGGGGGTGGATTCGCCTACTTGCTGCTTATATAACTTAGACAAAACGTAACACACTAACATTATTGAAATATTAATGATATACAATTTTGAATAAGCAAAGGGCGTTCACATAAGCGCGCGTGTTGCTCTTATGATAATCAGATAATTTTAAATCTCGCTCCGATCATGCTCCTTTGTTGTTCTTCATTTACGTTCACACTCTATTTAATGTGCGCGCTCTGAATGTCAATCATAAAGTTTAATAACCCTACCTCCTCCACACACACTAAATTAAAGCTAAAGGAAATATGCAATTCACCTAACTGCAGCCTCTTAGATATGTTTTGCGTTGACTCAGTGCGTGCGAAGAAGGTAGCGATACTACGCTCTTTGTTTGAGTTGCAGAGCGCGCGCATACATAAGAGAGTTAGCCGAAATAGCTATAATTGGTGATGGAGCCTGCCTTTTTATAGCTCTTCTAAACAATATGAGTGCGCTATGTCATAATTATGGTACTGCATGTGAGCTTCAAGAAGCAGCAGCAATTTTTGCTGTAAATGACACGATATTATAGCTCGAGATTTTCATTTAAAAGTTAAAGCTTTAATGTCCCTATTGACAAAAGGTTCTTTGTTTTGAAATCGCCATGCATGAAAAATGGAAAATGTACCAAAAGGTTTCCTCGACAATTACTTAAAGAAACTGTGACTGGAAAAGATAGTTACCCTCTATATCGTAGAAGAGCGATAGAAGATGTTGGTAATGTAATTAATATAAATGGTAAATGCATAGAAAATCGTTGGGTTGTGCCTTACAACTGTGTACTGTTGAGAACATTTGAAGCCCACAGAAATGTTGAGTATTGTAGTTCTGTAAAGTGTATTAAATACATTAGTAAATATATAAACAAGGGCAGTGATCAAGCATCATTTACTCTTGAAGACCAACGTAATGAAATTAATATGTACGAAAGTGACCGTTATATAAGTAGCTCAGAAGCGGTATGGAGAATCCTTGCATTTCCCATACATGAACGTTTTCCGGCTCTTACACACTTAGCTGTTCATTTAGAAAATGGTCAACGGATATATTTTAACCTCAATAATCCGCAACAATTACTTGACAGATTAAGCACTACACCCAAAACCACTTTCCTAGCCTTCTTTGAGCTATGCACACGTGATGAGTTTGCAAGAACGCTTCTATATTGTGAAGTTCCATCGTGTTTTACATGGAACAATAAAGAATTTCAAAGAAGAAAATGAGGGCATGATGTGTCAAATTTTCCTTGAGTTAAAAGAGATTCAGCTTTGGGAAGAGTTTACACTTTTCTTCCCAATAATACAGAATGTTTTTATTTAAGACTTAATTTAAAAACCGTTAATGCTAAAGCATACGCATCATTTCAATTGGCGTGTAACGTTCTCACGCTGTCATATGTCAAAATCCTACAAAACTGAGAGAACTTTTTGCAATAATGTTATTTATTTTAGTATTTTGTCAAATTTCGTATGCTCTTAAACTTTGGAATACTTATAAAGAGAGTTTCTCATAAGATATTTTAAGAGCCTTTCCATTTTGTATTGTATAATGTATTAAATAAATGTCTTATTTACATTGAAGATATTTTACTGTCTATTGGTGGTCAAAACTTGACTTATTATGGACTTCCACTAACAATTAGATCCGAGGAAATTGTTCCAAATATTGAATATCATAGAGAAACAAATTATGAAAATTTCGATATTTTGTTGTTAATAATGAGCAACTCCTTACTGCTGAGCAAAAACAAGTATACGAAAAGATACTACATAGCGTTGAAAAAGAAGAGGTAGAAATATATTTTTTAGATGCACCTGGTGGAACAGGTAAAACGTATCTTTTAAATTTATTATTGGCAAAGGTACGGCAAAGTAAAAAAATTGCAATGGCCGTTGCTTCTTCCGGTATCGCAGACACTTTACTTAATGGTGGTCGCACAGCGCATTGTACACTTAAGATTCCATTTAATTTGATTCATTCACCACATTGCTCAATTTCAAAGCAATTTAATATTGCTGCTGTGCTCAAACAGATTAAATAAATGCGTGCTTAAGGTCTTCAATTTTGTGGCCCAAAATACAGAAAATTGCATTAACGAAGAATATGCGAGTGCACTTAAAAGGTGATAGCATAGCTGGTGAATTTGCAGAAATGCTTCTTAAAAAAGGAAATGGGTTATTTCCAGCCCATGAAGGCAAAATAACTTTACCATCAACTTTGTGTCATGTTGTGAAAAGTATTGAAGAGCTAACTCTAAAAATATTTCCGGATATTACAAATATCTCTCAAAAATCACTCGAATGGTTTTTAGAACATGCTATTTTGGCTGCGAGAAATGACAATGCATTGGAAATAAACGAGTTTTTATTAAAATCTTTTCAAAGTGAAGAAATGACATATAACTCTATTGATTCTGTGACTGAAATCGAAGATGCAGTTCATTACCCCGTCGAGTTTCTTAATTCATTAAATCCGGCTTGCCTGCTCCAACATAAATTAAATTTAAAGATTGGCTCTGTTATGTTGATTCGCAACCTGAAGCCGCCAAGACTGTGCAATGGTACAAGATTGTAAGTTATAGTCCATCATAAGAATGTTGTCGAAGAATTTTTACAGGCAATGGTATAGGGGAAACGGTTTTTATACGGAGAATTCCATTAATACCTTCGGATTCTGAATTGCCAATTCAATTTAAAAGATTGCAATTTCCTTTTTAAAATTTGCTTTGCTTTAACAATTAATAAATCACAGGGACAAACTCTTAAATTAGCCGGACTAGACTTAAGACACGATTGTTTTTCTCATGGCCAATTTTATGTAGCCTGCTCAAGAGTCAGTTCACCAAAAAGCTTATTTGTATTAGCACCTGACGGAAAAACAACCAATGTCGTTTATATGAAAGCTCTTAACAGTTGTTAATAATTGCAAATCAAATTCAATTAGTGGATAAGGCCTACTGGGGAAAACACAATAAAAAATAAAGCGCCTGATTCTCTACCTCAATAGTGGCGTGGAAAAGAGTATATTAAATACTTTGTTTTAATTTGTTGTTAAATATTTTCTAATTTATTTATTTAATATCTATCTTCTATTGCTAAAGTTTATGTTAACTATCCGCGCAGCGAAATAAGCGGGCCACTTACTAGTAATAATAATAAAATTTTTTTTATGTAGATATATATATATTTTTATACTCGATACCGAAGGTAAAGAGTATATTGGTTTTGTGCAATGTCCGTCATGGTGTCTGTCCGTCTGTCCGTCTGTCCGGCTGTCCGTCTGTCCGTCCGTATGTGTGCAAGTTTTTTCCACACCCTTCGAGCTAGAGACTTGAAACTTTCCAATTCTCTTTATCTATGGGAAAGTATATTAAAGTGTCAATATTGCGGTTCTACGATAACTGGGGGGCTGGCAAATCGATAAATTCGATAACTCAAAAACGATAAATCCGCATATTTCACACATCCTTACAGCTAGAACTACCAAATTTGGTAAGAAGATAGCTACTAGCAACCCCCAAAAAACTGCATCAAAAATTTTGGAGCCACGCCCCCCCATTCCGCCCCCAGACCACCCGCATTTTATAGTCAAAAAAGCCTATATCTCCCACACTTTTTGAGCTAGAGCCACCAAATTTGGTGCCAATTTAGCTGATGATGACCCCCCAAAAACTGCACCAAAAGTTTGGATGCCACGCCCACCAATACCGCCCTAGCCGCCCCCAGATGCCCCAACGCTTCGTAAAAAACGGGAATGCGTGTATCTTCCAGAGTAGTGGAGCTAGAGCCACCAAATTTGGTAGGAAGATAGCTGGTAACGACCTCAAAAGAACTGCATCAAAGTTTTGGAGCCACGCCCACCCATCCCGCCCCCAGCCCCCCCGCATTTAGAAATCAGAAAAGCCTATATCTCCCACAGTTTTTTAGTTAAAGTCACCAAATTTGGTGCCAAGATAGATGATGATGACCCCCCAAAAACTGCATCAAAAGTTTGGATGCCACGCCCACCAATACCGCCCTAGCCACCCCCATCTGCCCCAACGCTTCGTCAAAAACGGGAATGCGTGTATATTTCAGAGTAGTGGAGCTAGAGCCACCAAATTTGGTAGGAAGATAGCTGTTAACGACCCCCAACAATCTGCATCAAAGTTTTGGAGCCTAGCCCATCCATTCTGCCCCCCTTTCCCCACTTTATACAAACTTTGAGCTAGAGTCACCAAATTTGGTATGAAGGGTAGCATTTGACATTCCACAAGGATCTGCAGCAAAAATTTGGATGCCACGCCCAACCATACCGCCCCCAGCCCCAAAGCCCCCCATTCCCACCTTATACAAACTTTGAGCTAGAGTCAACAAATTTGGTATGAAGGTAGCATTTGACATTCCACAAGGATCTGCAGCAAAAATTTGGATGCCACGCCCAACCATACCGCCCCCAGCCCCCATTTCCCCACTTTTACAAACTTTGAGCTAGAGTCACCAAATTTGGTATGAAGGTAGCAATTGACATTCCACAAAGATCTGCATCAAAAATTTGGATGATATTCCACCTATGCCGCCCCCAGCCCCCCTTTCCCCACTTTATACAAACTTCGAGCTAGAGTCACCAAATTTGGTATGAAGATAGCAATTGACATCCCACATGGATGGGCATCAAAATTTTTAATACTGGTATCGAGTATACCGCAGTCGGTTGCGTCCGACTGCAACGTTTCCACTTGTTTTATTTAGGTGAGGGGAAATGCCTGTTCGCATCTCTCATTCTGCTATTGCAGAGAGGTATGTTGGGCTTGCACCCACTAAAAACCCTCTCCTGCCGTCAACCAAATCGACTTTTCTCTTCTCGGACACTAGCCTGGAACCGTTTGACACATTACTTCGGGCTAGATCCTTCTTGTGGCCTTAGGTGCCATCTTCATCTCTCTCGCATTCTTTCTTTCTTTATCCGCTTCGTCACTCAAGCAGGCAGCTCCATGCTTTGCTCAGGGCGGGTTCGAGATCAATGTAAGCTCCGTTTCCTCCTGCGCCAGATCCATATCGGCCTCCTTGATTTTAAGCATTCTCTGTACATATTGTGCCACTCGGCCCCAGTGGAAGTCGCTCTGAAGCATCACTGCTACTACGGTTTCCTGTATTATTTCACTCGTGTTTGCTGAGCAAGCATCGAGCGCTGCCTAGCCCATTTGTGACACGCAAAGAATGCATGTTCCGCATCGTCTCTGCATCCGGGACAGTAAAAACATTCATCGGATTGTGACTTTTCCATTCGGTGAAGGTAATGGCGAAAGTGGCCGTGTCCTGAGAGAAGCTGTGTAAGGTAGAAATCTACCTCGCCATGCTTCCTTTTGATCCACCGCTCCACGTCTGTGATGAGACGTGCCGTCCATCTTCCACGACTTTCCCTCTGCCAGAGACTCTGCCATTCGCGGAGTGTGCGGGCTTTCTCATCTTGAGGTGCCGTTTCCCCGTCACGCGCCGCTTTCTTCAAGAAACTGGCACGCCGCTCCTTAGCAAGGAGGTGTATTGGCGTCACTCCAGGTATCACCAAAAACGTAAGCTCCGACACCGTGCGATAGTCCGATGCCACTCTAAAGGCCCCTCTTCGTTGGACCTGTGCGAGCCACATTCGGTACATTTCTTTTTCCAGAGAGTTGGCCCAAATCTCTGCTCTTTGCAGCAATACCGATTGAACTGCGCTCATCAGCAGGCGGCGCTTGCGGGAAAACGGGCCCCCAACATTGGCTATCAGCCTACTAAGCGCGGTCACGCCACCCGCAGCCTTGTCAGCCGCCTGTTGAATCTGGTGATAAAAGCCCAGCTTTGTGTCGATAAGCATGCCAAGATACTTGACTGCAGGTTTCGACATGATTCTAGCATCTCCGACTCTCACTGGGACGATCCTTGGTATTCTTTTCTTCGTCAGGACTACAACTTCCGTCTTTTGTAGTGCAAGTGATAGACCGTGTTCTGCCATCCAGCTTCCAACCGTTTTCTTCACTTGGTTTAGCTTGAGTTGGGCCCGTTCCATGTCGCGCGCTGCAACGAGTGCAGCAATATCGTCAGCATGCCCAACCAGGCATGACCCCCCCCCCGGCATTTCTTGTCTCAGAAGTCCGTCGTAGGTGGCGTTCCAGAGATTCGGTCCTTGGATAGATCCTTGAGCCGCCCCCGATGTGATCATCTTTCTCTGCACTCCCTCTTTGGTCTCTTAGAGGATTCCGCGATCCGAAAGGTAGGAATCAACCATTCGTAGTAAGTATTCCGGCACCTTGAAGTTGTTTTCCAGACTCTCCATCATATCTGTCCACCCAGCCGAGTTAAACGCATTATTTACGTCCAAAGTTGCTAGAAGGACCACTCGTCGCGAGAAGTGGTTATGGTCCTCGGCCCTTTCGACCGCTGCAGCTACCTCAAGAACCGCATCTCTAGTAGACCTGCCCATCCTGAACACGAACTGCCTCGGCGAGAGTCCACCGGCTTTGCGAATTGCTGACGCTAGCCTGAACTTTATAAGCTTCTCCATCACTGTTTGTAGTGGAAGAGTTAAAGCCGTAGTAATGATGCAGTTGTGTGGTGGTAATCAAAATGTTGAGGACGGCACCTTTTCTGGTGAACTGGTTGTATGTATATGTATATGACACTTTATTGAATATAAGCACTTCTTGTGCGTAGGAATTCTTTTCTTGGACTGTTAACGTAACTTACACTGCTTGGATATTAAGCCTATGTTACGTTATATTAACATGAGGAGAGAACATCTCATTATTACAGTTATATCTAAGCTTAAGAACTATGAACATAGTTATAGATCATGGTTCTGGGTCAGTTAGATATTTGGATTCTGGCATCAACAATCACCTTTCTACTGTGTCTCGCATACACAACGGGCGGTAGGACGATGGGGAGTCCGGATTGCTTTTTCCTTTGCTGATGAGTGCCAACCTTGAGAGAGTTAAAGCCGTAGTAATGATGCAGTTGTGTGGTGGTAATCAAAATGTTGAGGACGGCACCTTTTCTGGTGAATTGGTTGTATGTTTATGTATATGACACTTTATTGAATATAAGCACTTCTGGTGCGTAGGAATTCTTTTCTTGGACTGTAAACGTAACTTACACTGCTTGGATATTAAGCCTATGTTACGTTATATTAACATGAGGAGAGAACATCTCATTATTACAGTTATATCTAAGCTTAAGAACTATGAACATAGTTATAGATCATGGTTCTGGGTCAGTTAGATATTTGGATTCTGGCATCAACAATCACCTTTCTACTGTGTCTCGCATACACAACGGGCGGTAGGACGATGGGGAGTCCGGATTGCTTTTTCCTTTGCTGATGAGTGCCAACCTTGCGGTTTTCCAGCCTGTGAAAATACTCCCTCTATCAGACATGCGTTATACATGCGTAGCAGAAGCTCTGGGCTCTGGTGGTATCCCACCCGGGCCTGGTGACTTTTGGTCCTTCATAGTGAGGATCGCCTGCTCCAGTTCTTCCAGTGTAAGGGAGGGTATATTTTCGATTTGGTTCCAATACCTCTGCGGCCTTGTCGGGTGCTGGGGAAACAGGGTATCAAATATGCTCTACATCAGCACGGCTTCTTTGGGTTCGATGGGTTTAAGAGATCCAGCTTCTGGGTCATGAGTTTGTAGCCCAGTCCCCAGGATGCCTGTCCACATCTTCTACCAACTTCCTCCAACAACGGGCCTTGCTCTGATTGATGGCTCGATGCAGTTCTTTTTTCGCAGCCTTATGTTTGGCCGACCTTTCGTTAGCTTCGACTCGGTTCCTCGCGCGTTGCGCTGCACGACGAAGCCTGTGGCATCTCCTGCGCAGGTCCGCTATCTCCGGTCTCCACCAATAAACTGGTCGTTTCCCGTGACGGGGCCTACTGCGGGGCATAGAAGCCTCACAAGCCGTCCCGTTGAAGCCGCCAGTGTCTCCGCTGTTACGCCTCCATTCTGATATTCCTCTTCCACCAATGCAGCGCCCTCCTCAAGCTTCCTCTGGAAGGTGTCGGTCGCCATCCTTGTCAGATTCCATCTGGTGTCATCGTGTCTCCCTGTGCTGTGAGCCGCCGTTTTTGACATCAAATATTATATATTGGTGGTCACTACTGTTGTAGTCCTCAATGACCGTCCAACCTTCAACGGGCGGTCCAAGGCCCTCCGAGCCGATTGAGACATCAGGTACTGTTTGTCCATATCCCGGTCTCCGGAAGGTAGACACATCTCCTATGTTCACCACCATGAGTTCAACGTTCGCTGCCATCTCCAGCACGAGCTTACCCCGTCCGTCGGGGTAGGGCATACCCCATTCCAGGGCTTTTGCGTTGAAATCTCCGGCTACCACCTTGTGTCCAGAAGACCCCATCACTGCATCTTCCAGTCCGTTCAGTTGGCCTCTGCAGCTTTGGATCGTCTGGTTGGGCGTGAAATAGCAGCTAAAGAAGGTCACCGCTCCACACCTTACCCAGACATGTCCATTTCCTCGGCCGTGACCGGAGACTTGAACCTTTCCGGGATCCAGCACCCAGATAGCTGCCATACCAAGGTCATCAGAGTACCAAGAGGTGGACTCCTTCTTTCGGTACTGCTCGCTTAGCAGTACCAGGTCAGCTCCCTTCCCTTTTGCCAACTGATGGAGAAAATTGTTGGCTGTTTGGCACCTATTCATGCTTGCCTGGAGGACGCGAATATTTGGATTTTCTCTTTGGCCTTCTTGAGCGCTTCTTTGAACACGTTGCAAATACCGGATCCTGGTCTGTGTCCAAGCCCCTCTTCGTTTAGTCACTTGTCGGCACATATGAAGCAGCGTGCCACCGTTCCACACGTCTGGGCTCTATGCCCAGCTGCTCCACATTTATAGCACATGGAGCTTCGATCAGGCCCCTTACACTCCTTGACCACATGTCCATAATAATAATAATTATAATAATAATAGTAATAATAATAATAATAATAATAATAATAATAATAACAAAATTAATAATAATAATAATAATAATATTAATAATTATAAAAATAATAATAATAGAAATAAAAATAATAATAATAATAAAAATAATAATAATAATAATAATAATAATAATAATAATAATAATAAGAAAAATAATAATAACAATAATAATAATAATAATAATAATAATAATAAGAATAATAATAATATTAATAATAATAATAATAATAATAATAATAATAATAATAATAATAATAATAATAATAATAATAATAATAATAATAATAATAATAATAATAATAATAATAATAATAATAATAATAATTTTTTTTTTTTTTTTTTTTTTTTCGGGGAGGGGAAATGCCTGTGCGCATCCCTCAATCTGCCGCTGCAGAGAGGTATGTGGGGCTTGCACCCACTAAAACCCCTCCCCTGCCGTCGACCAAATCGACTCACCTCGGACACTAGCCTGGAACCGTTTAACACATTACTTCAGGCTAGATCCTTCCTGTGGCCCTTATCGCCATCTTCTTCTTTCTCATATTACATTTTTGTTCGCCTAAGCGGGTAGTTCCGGGTTGTGCTCACGGCGTGTTCAAGCTCGCTGCAAGCTCAATTTCCTCCTGAGCTCGGTCCATATCGGCCTTCTTTGTCCTTAGCACCCTCTGTACGTATTGTGCCACTCTTCTCCAATTCGTCTCACTCTGGAGCATCACTGCTACTATAGTGTCCGGTGTTATTTGGCTCTCTGCTTGCTGAGCTAGCATCACTCGCTGCCTTTCCCATTTTTTACACACAAAGAAAGCATGTTCGGCGTTGTCTCTGCTTCTAGGACAGTACAGACAATCATCTGATTCTGCCTTTCCTATTCGATGAAGATAGTGGCGAAAGTAGCCGTGTCCCGAGAGTAGCTGTGTCAGATAGAAATCTACCTCGCCATGCTTCCTCGTTATCCACTGCTCCACGTCTGGGATGAGACGTGCCGTCCATCTTCCTCGACTTTCCCTCTGCCAGAGACTCTGCCATTCGCGGATTGTGTGGGCTTTCTCGTCTTCTTGGGGCGCTATTTCACCGTCGGACGCAGTTTTCCTTAAGAAGATAGCACGCCGCTCCTTAGCAAGGAGGTGTATTGGTGTCACTCCAGCGATCACCAAAACCGCAGGCTCCGACACCGTGCGATAAGCCGAGGCCACTCTCAAAGCCCCCCTTCGTTGGACCTGTGCGAGCCTCATCCGGTACATTTCTTTTTCCATAGAGTTGGCCCAGATCTCTGCTCCATACAGCAAGACCGACTGAACCGCGCTCATCAGCAAGCGGCGCTTGCTGGAAGACGGGCCCCCAACATTGGCCATTAGCCTACTGAGTGCAGCCACGCCCCCCGCGGCCTTGTCAGCCGCTTGCTTGATCTGTTGGTAGAAGCTCAGTTTTGTGTCTATTAGCATTCCAAGATATTTTACTGCAGGTTTCGACATGATTGTAGCATCTCCGACTCTCACTGGGATGATCGTCTGTATTCTCTTCTTTGTAAGGACTACAACTTCCGTCTTGTGTAATGCAAGTGATAGTCCATGCTTTGTCATCCAACTTCCAACAATTCTCATCACTTGGTTGAGCTTAAGTTGGGCTCGTTCTAGATCCCGCGCTGCAACCAGTGCAGCAACGTCGTCAGCATACCCAATAAGGCAAGACTCCTCTGGCATTTCCTCTCTCAGTAGTCCGTCGTAGGTGGCGTTCCATAGATCCGGTCCTAGGATAGATCCCTGAGCCGCCCCCGATGTGATCGCCTTTCTCTTAACTCCGTCTTTGGTCTCGTAGAGGAGTCCTCGATCCGAAAGGTAGGAGTCGATCATACGGAGCAAGTACGCCGGCACTCCGAAGCTGTGTTCCAGAGCCTCCATCATGTCTCTCCAACTGGCAGAGTTGAACGCATTCTTAACGTCAAGAGTTACTAATAGAACCACTCGTCGAGAGAAGTGGTTATGGTCCTCGGCTCTTTTGACCGCTGCAACTACCTCAAGAACCGCATCCCTCGTAGACCTGCCCGACCTAAACCCGTACTGCCTCGTCGAGAGCCCACCGGCGTTACAAATTGCTGTTTTTAGCCTAGACTTCATCAGCTTTTCCATCACCTTTCCCGCTGTGTCTAGCATACACAACGGACGGTAGGACGATGGAGAGTCCGGATTGCCTTTTCCTTTGCTGATCAGTGCCAGCCTTGCGGTTTTCCAGCCTGTGTAGAATACGCCCTCTACCAAGCATGCATTATACATGCGCAGTAGGAGTCCTGGGTTCAGTCGGTACACTAGCTTCAGAACCTCACTTGGTATCCCATCCGGGCCTGGTGCCTTTTTATCCTTCATCGTGAGGACCGCCTGCTCCAGTTCTTCCAGAGTAAACAGAGGGATTTCTTCAATTTGGCCCCAATGCCTCTGCGGCCTTATCGTGTGCTGGGAAAACAGAGTATCAACAATGCTCTCCATCAACGCGGCTTCTTTGGGTTCCACAGGTTTCAGAGCCCCCAGCTTCTGTGTCACGAGTTTGTAGCCCAGTCCCCAGGGATCCCTGTCCACATCTTCCACCAACTCCCTCCAACAACGGGCCTTGCTCTGATTGATGGCTCGACGCAGTTCCTTTTTCGCAGCCTTATGGTCAGCCGATCTTTCATTAGCTTCGACTCGGTTCCTAACGCGTTGCGCGGTACGTCGGAGCCTGTGGCATCTCCTGCGCAGTTCCGCTATCTCCGGTGTCCACCAATAAACAGGTCTTTTACCGTGTCGTGGCCTACTGCGGGGCATGGATGCCTCACACGCCGTCCTTATGACACTCATTGTCGAACCCGTCAGTTTCTCCGCTGTTACGCCCCCATTCCGATTAACCTCCTCCATCAATGCAGCGCCGCCATCAATTTTCCTCTGGAAAGCCTCGGTCATCATCCTCGCCAGATTCCATCTAGTGAATTGCCTTCGCGTCTCCCTGCGCTGGGAGCCACCGTTTCTTACATCAAATGTTATGTATTGGTGGTCACTACCAGTGTAGTCCTCAATGACCCTCCAGCCCTGGACGAGTGGTCCGAGGCCCTCTGAGCCGAACGAGACATCTGGGATTGTTTCCCCATATCCCGGCCTCCGAAAGGTCGTCGCGTCTCCTATATTCAGAACTATAAGCCCCGCTCTTGCAGCCATTTCCAGCACGAGCTTACCCCGGCCATCAGGGTAGGGCATACCCCATTCCAGGGCTTTCGCGTTGAAGTCTCCGGCCACCACCTTGTGTCCAGAAAACCCCATCACTGCATCTTCCAGTCCATCCAGCTGTCTTCTGTAGCTTTCGATCGTCTGGTTAGGCGTTAAATAGCAGCTAAAGAAGGTCACCGCACCACATCTCACCCAGACATATCCATCACCTCGACCATGACTGGCGACATGAACCTTTCCAGGATCCAGCACCCAGATAGCTGCAGTACCGAGGTTATCGGAGAACCAAGAGGTGGACTCCGCATTCCGATACTGCTCACTCAGCAGTAGCAGGTCGGTCATCTTCTCTATTGCCAACTGGTGAAGTAGGTCGTTGGCTGTTCGGCACCTATTCATGTTTGCCTGGAGAACGCGAATCATGGCGTTTTCTCTCTGGCCTTCTGGAGCGCTTCTCTAAACGTTCTGCAGTTTCCGGACCCAGGTTTGTGTCCAATCGCGTCTTCGCTAATGCCTTTGTCGGCACATATGAAGCAGCGTACCGCCACGTTACACGTCTTGCCTCTATGCCCAGCTGCCCAACATTTATAGCACATGGAGCTTCGATCGGGCCCCTTGCACCCCTTGGCAACATGTCCATATCCAAGGCATCTGTAGCAGCGCGTCACAGTTATTCTTTCCCGCAGTCGGCAGCTTACCCAGCCAATGCGGATCTTACCACGCTCCAGGAAGTGAGATGCATCGGACTGATCCATCTCAACCACCGCCATACTTTGTCCCCTCATCGTTCCGGGGATGAATCCAACCTTAACATCCCCAAGATTGGGCACATCCCGTTTAAGGGCTGCTTTAATACCGGCCACCTCTGTTAGACAGTCGATGTCCCGGATCTCCATAGAGCACCTAGGTTTCAGGGAGGAAACAGCTGCCTGTCCACCGAGCGCCGCCGCAATTGAGTGCCGAAAGGCAACACTGTTCTTGGAGCCTGGTCCAATTTCGAGTAAGACTCCCCCAGTTCGGGTCTCTCGGATAGTCCTTATTTGGACGCCTGTGCTTTCCGGGTTCATCTTGTCTTTCATCTTCTTTAGTATGTCGGCATAAGACTGACCTCCCTCGGGTCGAATCAAGATCGCCTCCGTTCGTGTCCTGGCTTTCATCCTTCCCTTCTTTTTCTTCCCGGGAGCTGGTTCATTCCTAGGGACATCTTTCTTGGCCAAGGGAGCTAGAACCTCGGCGTTCTTTTTTGCTGCCAGCTTAAGCACCCGTTTTGTCCTCTTCGAGATGACCAAACGTTCTGGGTTAGTTTCCACAGTCTTAGTGCGTTTTTCAGCATTCTGCTCCGCAGGGCTAGAAGCTAAACGTTTCTCTGTTGGCGTGTATGTTTTTTCCTCCTCTTTATTTTGTGTACTCTTTTTTTCTTCTTCCACTAGGCCGTCCCAAATTGACCTGCAGGCCTTCATAGCTGAGAACGTTTCTCCAAGGTGGCAAGGCCATGCTTAACATCGTTGGATATATTCTTCTGCCGGTTCGTTGCCGCCTTCATATTGGCAACTACCTCAAGGCACCTTTCCATTAGGTGTTCTTCCTCCCTTCGAACTTGCGCAATCTGTGCTCTCGTTGACTGATTTGGCTTTCCGGTCTTCGTAGTATTATGTGGGGTATCCTTACTAACGGTGGTAGCTGTCTCCCCAGTCTGATTAGTATGGGCTGGGAAGAGCTTGGGCATCCTTTGAGGGTTGGGTGCAGAATTGATTGATGGCAAAACCGTGACTCCAATAGCTCGTGGTGGAGTCCTCTGCAACCTGGAACTTCTCTGAAATGGTTGATTTCCCTCCCCTTTTTTTATCTCGTCGTTTGGCGCTTCCGCTGGCGGCACCTCATGCTCACTTGTCTCTATATCAGCAACGCAGGCCAAGTGGTCCACCTCCGATGCTTCGCGGTTGCATGATCTCGACGCCCCGGGGCCCGCTCGAACACCCCTGTCGGCCGCCGGTACTGGGGATCCGACCCCCTGGACCGTAACTTTTCCTCCTATATCGACACTCATCGTTGGTTTTATTTTAGGGTTCCTTCCCTTAGGACTGCTCTTAGCGACACAACAACACCCCTGGCTTGACGTGCTTTGGTTCAGGCCCCCCCACCACGACAAGGTGGCAGTCCGCGGGGGGGAATAGTAATAATAATAATAATAATAATAATAATAATAATAATAATAATAATAATAATAATAATAATAATAATAATAATAATAATAATAATAATAATAATAATAATAGTAATAATAATAATAATAATAATAATAATAATAATAATAATAATAATAATAATAATAATACTAATAATAATGATAGTAATAATAATAATAATAATCATAATTTTTTATTTTATTTTATTTTTTTGAGAATCGGGGAAATGCCTGTACGCATCTCTCGATCTGCTATTGCAGAGAGGTATGTTGGGCTTGCACCCACTAAAAACCCTCCCCTGCCGTCAACCAAATCGACTCTTCTCGTCTCGGACACTAGCCTGGAACCGTTTGACACATTACTTCGGGCTAGATCCTTCTTGTGGCCTTAGGTGCCATCTTCATCTCTCTCGCATTCTTTCTTTCTTTATCCGCTTCGTCACTCAAGCAGGCAGCTCCATGCTTTGCTCAGGGCGGGTTCGAGATCAATGTAAGCTCCGTTTCCTCCTGTGCCAGATCCATATCGGCCTTCCTGATTTTAAGCATCCTCTGTACAAATTGTGCCACTCGGCCCCAGTTGACGTCGCTCTGAAGCATCACTGCTACTACGGTGTCCGGTGCTATTTCACTCGCTGTTTGCTGAGCAAGCATCGAGCGCTGCCTTGCCCATTTGTGACACGCAAAGAATGCATGTTCCGTATCGTCTCTGCATCCGGGATAGTACAAACATTCATCAGATTGTGACTTTCCCATTTGGTGAAGGTAATGGCGAAAGTAACCGTGTCCAATGAGAAGCAGTGTAAGGTAGAAATCTACCTCGCCATGCTTCCTTTTGATCCACCACGCTCCACGTCTGTGATGAGACGTGCCGTCCATCTTCCACGACTTTTCCTCTGCCAGAGACTCTGCCATTTGCAGAGTGTGCGGGCTTTCTCATCTTGAGGTGCCCTTTCCCCATCACGCGCCGCTTTCTTCAAGAAAATGAGGTGGATTGGCGTCACTCCAGCAATCACCAATACCGCAGGCTCCGACACCCTGCGATAGGCCGATGCCACTCTCAAGGCCCCTCTTCGTTGGACCTGTGCGAGTCTCATCCGGTACATCTCTTTTTCCAGAGAGTTGGCCCAAATCTATGCTCCATACAGCAATACCGATTGAAATGCGCTCATCAGCAGGCGGAGCTTGCTGGAAGATGGACCCCCAACATTGGCCATCAGCCTACAAAGCGCGGTCAAGCCACCCGCAGCCTGGTTAGCCGCCAGTTTGATCTGGTGATAAAAGCTCAGCTCAGTCATGCGTTATACATGCGTAGCAGAATTTCTGGGTTCTGGTGGTATGCCATCCGGGCCTGGTGCCTTGTTTTCCTTCATAGTGAGGATCGCCTGCTCGAGTTCTTTCAGTGTAAACGAGGGTAAATCTTCGATTTGGTTCCAATACCTCTGCGGCCTTGTCGGGTGCTGGGGGAACAGGGTATCAACTATGCTCTCCATTAGCACGGCTTCTTGGGTTCGACGGGTTTCAGAGCGCCATCTTCTTGGTCATGAGTTTGTAGCCCAGTCCCCAGGGATCCCTGTCCACATCTTCTACCAACTCCCTCCAACAACGGGCCTTGCTCTGATTGATGGCTCGACGCAGTTCTTTTTTCGCAACCTTATGTTCGGCCGACCTTTCGTTAGCTTCGACTCGGTTCCTCGCGCGTTGCGCAGCACGACGAAGCCTGTGGCATCTCCTGCGCAGGTCCGCTATCTCCGGTCTCCACCAATAAACTGGTCGTTTCCCGTGACTGGGCCTACTGCGGGGCATAGAAGCCTCACAAGCCGTCCTGATGACGCTCATTGTCGAAGCCGCCAGTGTCTCCGCTGTTACGCTTTCTATGGAAGTTGTCGGTCGCCAGCCTAGTCAGATTCCATCTGGTGAGTTGCCTTCGTGTCTCCCTGTGCTGTGAGCAGCCGTTTTTGACATCAAATATTATATATTGGTGGTCACTACCAGTGTAGTCCTCAATGACCCTCCTTAAATGAGCGATCAATGGCCCTCCGAGCCGAATGAAACATCAGGTATTGTTTGTCCATATCCTGGTCTCCGGAAGGTAGACACATCTCCTATGTTCAGCACCATGAGTCCAACGTTCGCTGCCATCTCCAGCACGAGCTTACCCCGTCCGTCGGGGTAGGGCAAACCCCATTCCAGGGCTTTCGCTTTAAATCTTGTGTCCAGAAGACCCCATCACAGCATCTTCCAGTCCGTTCAGTTGGCCTTTGTAGCTTTGGATCGTCTGGTTGGGAGTGAAATAGCAGCTAAAGAAGGTCACCGCTCCACACCTCACCCAGACATGTCCATTTCCTCGGCCCTGACCGGAGACTGGAACCTTTCCGGGATCTAGCACCCAGATAGCTGCCTTACCGAGGTCATCAGAGTACCAAGAGGTGGACTCCTGTTTTTTTGGGACGAATCAAGATCGCCTCCGTTCTTGTCCTGGCTTTAATCCTTCCCTTCTTTTTCTTCTGCTCCGTAGGGCTGGATGCTAAACGTTTCTCCGTTGGTGTATATGTTGTTTCCTGCTGGTTATTTTGTGTCCTCTTTTTCCCATATTCTTCTAGGCCGTTCCAAATTGATCTGCAAGCCTTCATGGCTGAAAAGCTTTCCTCCAAGGTGGCAAGGCCATGCTTTCGATAATAATAATAATAACAGTTATAATAATAATAATAATCAAATTTTTTTTTTTTTTTGAGGGGAGGGGAGATGCCTGAACGCATCTCTCGATCTGCTATTGCAGAGAGGTAAGTGGGGCTTGCACCCACTAAAACCTCCCCCTGCCGTCGACCAAATCGACCAATCTCTTCTCGGACACTAGCCTAGAACCGTTTGACACATTACTTCGGGCTAGATCCTTCTTGTGGCCTTAGGTGCCATCTTCAGCTTTCTCGCTTTCTTTCTTTCTTTATGCGCTTGGTCGCTCAAGCAGGCAGCTCTGCTGTGCTCAGGGCGGTTTCGAGCTCAATGTTAGCTCCGTTTCCTCCTGCGCCAGATCCATATCGGCCTCCTTGATTTTAAGCATTCTCTGTACATATTGTGCCACTCGGCCCCAGTTGACGTCGCTCTGAAGCATCACTGCTACTACGGTGTCCGGTGTTATTTCACTCGCTGTTTGCTGAGCAAGCATCGAGCGCTGCCTTGCCCATTTGTGACACGCAAAGAATGCATGTTCCGTATCGTCTCTGCATCCGGGACAGTACAAACATTCATCGGATTGTGACTTTTCCATTCGGTGAAGGTAATGGCGAAAGTAACCGTGTGCAATGAGAAGCAGTGTAAGGTAGAAATCTACCTCGCTATGCTTCCTTTTTATTGACCACGCTCCAAGTCTGTGATGAGACGTGCCGTCCATCTTCCAAGACTTTGCCTCTGCCAGAGACTCTGCCATTTGCAGAGTGTTCGGGCTTTCTCATCTTGAGGTGCCGCTTACCCGTCACGCGCCGCTTTCTTCAAGAAAATGAGGTGGATTGGCGTCACTCCAGCTATCACCAATACCGCAGGCTCCAACACCGTGCGATAGGCCGATGCCACTCTCAAGGCCCCTCTTCGTTGGACCTGTGCGAGCCTCATCAGGTACATCTCTTTTTCTAGAGAGTTGGCCCAAATCTCTGCTCCATACAGCATACCCGATTGAACTGCGCTCATCAGCAGGCGGCGCTTGCTGGAAAACGGGCCCCCAACATTGGCCATCAGCCTACAAAGTGCGGTCACGCCACCCGCAGCCTTGTCAGCCGCCTGTTTGATCTGGTGATAAAAGCTCAGCTTTGTGTCGATAAGCATGCCAAGATACTTGACTGCAGGTTTCGACATGATTCTAGCATTTCCGACTCTCACTGGGACGATCGTCGGTATTCTTTTCTTCGTCAGGACTACAACTTCCGTCTTTTGTAGTGCAAGTGATAGACCGTGTTCTGCCATCCAGCTTCCAACAGTTCTCATCACTTGGTTTAGCTTGAGTTGGGCCCATTCCATGTCGCGCGCTGCAACGAATGCAGCAATATCGTCAGCATACCAACCCAGGCATGACTCCTCAGGCATTTCCTGTCTCAGAAGTCCATCGACGGTGGCGTTCCAGAGATCCGGTCCTTGGATAGATCCTTGAGCCGCCCCCGATGTGATCATTTTTCTCTGCACTCCCTCCTTGGTCTCGTAGAGGAGTCCGCGATCCGGCACGTTCAAGTTGTTTTCGAGAGCCTCCATCATATCTGTCCACCTAGCCGAGTTAAACACATTATTTACGTCCAAAGTTGCTAGAATGACCACTCGTCGAGAGAAGTGGTTATGGTCCTCGGCCCTTTTGACCGGTGCAACTACCTCAAGAACCGCATCTCTAGTAGACCTGCCCGTCCTGAACCCATACTGCCTCGGCGAGAGTCCACCGGCGTTGCGAATTGCTGACGTTAGTCTGAACTTTATAAGCTTCTCCATCACCTATCCTGCTGTGTCTAGCATACACAACGGGCGGTAGGACGATCTGGAGTCCAGATTGCCTTTTCCTTTGCTGATAAGTAACAACCTTGCGGTGTTCCAGCCTGTGAAGAATACTCCCTCTACCAGACATGCGTTATACATGCGTAGCAGAAGTTCTGGGTTCTGGTGGAATGCTAACTTAAGAATCTCACTCGGAATCCCATCCAGGCCTGGTGCCTTTTTGTCCTTCAAATTGAGGATCGCCTGCTCGAGTTCTTTCAGTGTAAACGAGGGTAAATCTTTGATTTGGTTCCAATACCTCTGCGGCCTTGTCGGGTGTCGGGTGTTGGGGGAACAGGGTATCAACTATGCTCTCCATCAGCACGGCTTCTTGGGTTCGACGGGTTTCAGAGCGCCATCTTCTTGGTCATGAGTTTGTAGCCCAGTCCCCAGGGATCCCTGTCCACATCTTCTACCAACTCCCTCCAACAACGGGTCTTGCTCTGATTGATGGCTCGACGCAGTTCTTTTTTCGCAACCTTATGTTCGGCCGACCTTTCGTTAGCTTCGACTCGGTTCCTCGCGCGTTGCGCAGCACGACGAAGCCTGTGGCATCTCCTGCGCAGGTCCGCTATCTCCGGTCTCCACCAATAAACTGGTCGTTTCCCGTGTTTGGGCCTACTGCGGGGCATAGAAGCCTCACAAGCCGTCCTGATGACGCTCATTGTCAAAGCCGCCAGTGTCTCCGCTGTTACGCTTTCTATGGAAGTTGTCGGTCGCCATCCTAGTCAGATTCCATCTGGTGAGTTGCCTTCGTGTCTCCCATCACCTTTCCTGCTGTGTCTAGCATACACAACGGGCGGTAGGACGATCTGGAGTCCAGATTGCCTTTTCCTTTGCTGATAAGTGCCAACCTTGCGGTGTTCCAGCCTGTAAAGAATACTCCCTCTACCAGACATGCGTTATACATGCGTAGCAGAAGTTCTGGGTTCTGGTGGAATGCTAACTTAAGAATCTCACTCGGCATCCCATCCAGGCCTGGTGCCTTTTTGTCCTTCAAATTGAGGATCGCCTGCTCGAGTTCTTTCAGTGTAAACGAGGGTAAATCTTTGATTTGGTTCCAATACCTCTGCGGCCTTGTCGGGTGTTGGGGGAACAGGGTATCAACTATGCTCTCCATCAGCACGGCTTCTTGGGTTCGACGGGTTTCAGAGCGCCATCTTCTTGGTCATGAGTTTGTAGCCCAGTCCCCAGGGATCCCTGTCCACATCTTCTACCAACTCCCTCCAACAACGGGTCTTGCTCTGATTGATGGCTCGACGCAGTTCTTTTTTCGCAACCTTATGTTCGGCCGACCTTTCGTTAGCTTCGACTCGGTTCCTCGCGCGTTGCGCAGCACGACGAAGCCTGTGGCATCTCCTGCGCAGGTCCGCTATCTGCGGTCTCCACCAATAAACTGGTCGTTTCCCGTGACGGGGCCTACTGCGGGGCATAGAAGCCTCACAAGCCGTCCTGATGACGCTCATTGTCGAAGCCGCCAGTGTCTCCGCTGTTACGCTTTCTATGGAAGTTGTCGGTCGCCAGCCTAGTCAGATTCCATCTGGTGAGTTGCCTTCGTGTCTCCCTGTGCTGTGAGCAGCCGTTTTTGACATCAAATATTATATATTGGTGGTCACTACCAGTGTAGTCCTCAATGACCCTCCTTAAATGAGCGATCAATGGCCCTCCGAGCCGAATGAAACATCAGGTATTGTTTGTCCATATCCTGGTCTCCGGAAGGTAGACACATCTCCTATGTTCAGCACCATGAGTCCAACGTTCGCTGCCATCTCCAGCACGAGCTTACCCCGTCCGTCGGGGTAGGGCAAACCCCATTCCAGGGCTTTCGCTTTAAATCTTGTGTCCAGAAGACCCCATCACAGCATCTTCCAGTCCGTTCAGTTGGCCTTTGTAGCTTTGGATCGTCTGGTTGGGCGTGAAATAGCAGCTAAAGAAGGTCACCGCTCCACACCTCACCCAGACATGTCCATTTCCTCGGCCGTGACTGGAGACTTGAACCTTTCCGATAGCACCCAGATAGCTGCCGTACCGAGGTCATCAGGGTACCAAGAGGTGGACTCCTTTTTTCTTGGGACGAATCAAGATCGCCTCCGTTCTTGTCCTGGCTTTAATCCTTCCCTTCTTTTTCTTCTGTTTCCTTTCTGGGGACATCGTTTTTTTGGCAAAAGTCGTTAGTTCCTCTACGTTCTTTCTTGCAGCCAACTTAAGCCTTAGTTTAGTCCTCTTCGAGATGACCCAACGTTCTGAATTGGATTCTAAATCTACCGTCTTAGTGCGTTTTTTAGCATTCTGCTCCGTAGGGCTGGATGCTAAACGTTTCTCCGTTGGTGTATATGTTGTTTCCTGCTGGTTATTTTGTGTCCTCTTTTTTCCATATTCCTCTAGGCCGTTCCAAATTGCTCTGCAGGCCTTCATGGCTGAAAAGCTTTCCTCCAAGGTGGCAAGGCCATGCTTAAAATCATCAGAGATGTTCTTTTGCCGTTCGATAATAATAATAATAATAGTAATTATAATAATAATAATCATAATTTTTTTTTTTTTTTTGAGGGGAGGGGAGATGCCTGTACGCATCTCTCGATCTGCTATTGCAGAGAGGTACTACGGTGTCCGGTGTTATTTCACTCGCTGTTTGCTGAGCAAGCTTCGAGCGCTGCCTTGCCCATTTGTGACATGCAAAGAATGTATGTTCCGTATCGTCTCTGCATCCGGGACAGTACAAACATTCATCACATTGTGACTATCCCATTCGGTGAAGGTAATGTCGAAAGTAACCGTGTCCAGAGAGAAGCTGTGTAAGGTTGAAATCTACCTCGCCATGCTTCCTTTTTATACACCACGCTCCAGGTATTTGATGAGACGTGCCGTCCATCTTCCAAGACTTTTCCTCTGCCAGAGACTCTGCCATTTGCAGAGTGTTCGGGCTTTCTCATCTTGAGGTGCCGTTTCCCCGTCACGCGCCGCTTTCTTCAAGAAAACGATGTGGATTGGCGTCACTCCAGCTATCACCAATACCGCAGGCTCCAACACCGTGCGATAGGCCGATGCCACTCTCAAGGGCCCTCTTCGTTAGACCTGTGTGAGCCTCATCCGGTACATCTCTTTTCCCAGAGATTTGGCCCAAATCTATGCTCCATACAGCAATACCGATTGAACTGCGCTCATCAGCAGGCGGCGCTTGCTGGAAAACGGGCCCCCAACATTGGCCATCAGCCTACTAAGTGCGGTCACGCCACCCGCAGCCTTGTCAGCCGCCTGTTTGATATGGTGATAAAAGCCCAGCTTTGTGTCGATAAGCATGCCAAGATACTTGACTGCAGGTTTCGACATGATTCTAGCATTTCCGACTCTCACTGGGACGATCGTCGGTATTCTTTTCTTCGTCAGGACTACAACTTCCGTCTTTTGTAGTGCAAGTGATAGACCGTGTTCTGCCATCCAGCTTCCAACAGTTCTAATCACTTGGTTTAGCTTGAGTTGGGCCCATTCCATGTCGCGCGCTGCAACGAGTGCAGCAATATCGTCAGCATACCAACCCAGGCATGACTCCTGTCTCAGAAGTCCGTCGTAGGTGGCGTTCCAGAGATCCGGTCCTTGGATAGATCCTTGAGCCGCCCCCGATGTGATCATCTTTTTCTGCACTCCCTCCTTGGTCTCGTAGAGGAGTCCGCGATCCGGCACGTTCAAGTTGTTTTCGAGAACCTCCATCATATCTGTCCACCTAGCCGAGTTAAACGCATTCTTAACGTCCAAAGTTGCTAGAATGACCACTCGTCGAGAGAAGTGGTTATGGTCCTCGGCCCTTTTGACCGGTGCAACTACCTCAAGAACCACATCTCTAGTAGACCTGCCCGTCCTGAACCCATACTGCCTCGGCGAGAGTCCACCGGCGTTGCGAATATAAGCTTCTCCATCACCTTTCCTGCTGTGTCTAGCATACACAACGGGCGGTAGGACGATGGGGAGTCCAGATTGCCTTTTCCTTTGCTTATAAGTGCCAACCTTGCGGTTTTCCAGCCTGTGAAAAATACCCCCTCTACAAGACATGCGTTATACATGCGTAGCAGAAGTTCTGGGTTCTGGTGGAATGCTAACTTAAGAATCTCACTCGGCATCCCATCCAGGCCTGGTGCCTTTTTGTCCTTCATAGTGAGGATCGCCTGCTCGAGTTCTTTAAGTGTAAACGAGGGTAAATCTTCGATTTGGTTCCAATATCTCTGCGGCCTTGTCGGGTGCTGGGGGAACAGGATATCAACTATGCTCTCCATCAGCACGGCTTCTTGGGTTCGACGGGTTTCAGAGCCCCATCTTCTGGGTCATGAGCTTGTAGCCCAGTCTCCAGGGATCCCTGTCCACATCTTCTACCAATTCCCTCCAACAACGGGTCTTGCTCTGATTGATGGCTCGACGCAGTTCTTTTTTCGCAGCCTTATGTTTGGCCGACCTTTCGTTAGCTTTAACTCGGTTCCTCGCGCGTTGCACAGCACAACGAAGCCTGTGGCATCTCCTGCGCAGGTCCGCTATCTCCGGTCTCCACCAATAAACTGGTCGTTTCCCATGACGGGGCCTACTGCGGGGCATAGAAGCCTCACAAGCCGTCCTGATGACGCTCATTGTCGAAGCCGCCAGTGTCTCCGCTGTTACGCTTCCTCTGGAAGTTGTCGGTCGCCATCCTAGTCAGATTCCATCTGGTGAGTTGCCTTCGTGTCTCCCTGTGCTGTGAGCCGCCGTTTTTGACATCAAATATTATATATTGGTGGTCACTACCAGTGTAGTCCTCAATGACCCTCCTTAAACGAGCGATCAAAAGCCCTCCGAGCCGAATGAGACATCAGGTATTGTTTGTCCATATCCTGGTCTCCGGAAGGTAGACACATCTCCTATGTTCAGCACCATGAGTCCAACGTTCGCTGCCATCTCAAGCACGAGCTTACCCCGTCCGTCAGGGTAGGGCAAGCCCCATTCCAGGGCTTTCGCTTTAAATCTTGTGTCCAGAAGACCCCATCACAGCATCTTCCAGTCCGTTCAGTTGGCCTCTGCAGCTTTGGATCGTCTGGTTCGGCGTGAAATAGCAGCTAAAGAAGGTCACCGCTCCACACCTCACCCAGACATGTCCATTTCCTCGGCCGTGACTGGAGACTTGAACCTTTCCGATAGCACCCAGATAGCTGCCGTACCGAGGTCATCAGGGTACCAAGAGGTAGACTCCTTTTTTCTTGGGACGAATCAAGATCGCCTCCGTTCTTGTCCTGGCTTTAATCCTTCCCTTCTTTTTCTTCTGTTTCCTTTCTGGGGACATCGTTTTTTTAGCAAAAACGTTAGTTTTTCTGCGTTCTTTCTTGCAGCCAACTTAAGCCTTAGTTTAGTCCTCTTCGAGATGACCCAACGTTCTGAAATGGATTCTAAATCTACCGTCTTAGTGCGTTTCTTAGCATTCTGCTCCGTAGGGCTGGATGCTAAACGTTTCTCCGTTGGTGTATATGTTGTTTCCTGCTGGTTATTTTGTGTCCTCTTTTTTTCCATATTCCTCCAGGCCGTTCCAAATTGCTCTGCAGGCCTTCATGGCTGAAAAGCTTTCCTCCAAGGTGGCAAGGCCATGCTTAAAATCATCAGAGATGTTCTTTTGCCGTTCGATAATAATAATAATAATAGTAATTATAATAATAATAATCATAATTTATTTTTTTTTTTGAGGGGAGGGGAGATGCCTGTACGCATCTCTCGATCTGCTATTGCAGAGAGGTAAGTGGGGCTTGCACCCACTGAAACCTCCCCCCTGCCGTCGACCAAATCGACTCTTCTCTTCTCGGACACTAGCCTAGAACCGTTTGACACATTACTTCGGGCTAGATCCTTCTTGTGGCTTTAGGTGCCATCTTCATCTTTCTCGCACTTTTTCTTTCATTATGCGCTTGGTCG
This sequence comes from Scaptomyza flava, assembly GCA_030179655.1. Classification (NCBI taxonomy): domain Eukaryota; kingdom Metazoa; phylum Arthropoda; class Insecta; order Diptera; family Drosophilidae; genus Scaptomyza; species Scaptomyza flava. The sequence continues at coordinate 65,178 of JARNME010000296.1, read as the reverse complement.
CTCAAGCAGGCAGCTCTGCTGTGCTCAGTGTGGTTTCGAGCTCAGTGTAAGCTCCGTTTCCTCCTGCGCCAGATCCATATCGGCCTCCTTGATTTTAAGCATCCTCTGTACAAATTTTGCCACTCGGCCCCAGTTGACGTCGCTCTGAAGCATCACTGCTACTACGGTGTCCGGTGTTATTTCACTCGCTGTTTGCTGAGCAAGCATCGAGCGCTGCCTTGCCCATTTGTGACACGCAAAGAATGCATGTTCCGTATCGTCTCTGCATCCGGGACAGTACAAACATTCATCACATTGTGACTATCCCATTCGGTAAAGGTAATGGCGAAAGTAACCGTGTCCAAAGAGAAGCTGTGTAAGGTAGAAATCTACCTCGCCATGCTTCCTTTTTATACACCACGCTCCACGTCTGTGATGAGACGTGCCGTCCATCTTCCAAGACTTTTCCTCTGCCAGAGACTCTGCCATTTGCAGAGTGTGCGGGCTTTCTCATCTTGAGGTGCCGTTTCCCCGTCACGCGCCGCTTTCTTCAAGAAAATGATGTGGATTGGCGTCACTTCAGCTATCACCAATACCGCAGGCTCCAACACCGTGCGATAGGCCGATGCCACTCTCAAGGCCCCTCTTCGTTGGCCCTGTGCGAGCCTCATCCGGTACATCTCTTTTTCCAGAGAATTGGCCCTAATCTCTGCTCCATACAGCAATACCGATTGAACTGCGCTCATCAGCAGGCGGCGCTTGCTGGAAAACGGGCCCCCAACATTGGCCACCCGCAGCCTTGTCATCCGCCTGTTTGATATGGTGATAAAAGCCCAGCTTTGTGTCGATAAGCATGCCAAGATACTTGACTGCAGGTTTCGACATGATTCTAGCATTTCCGACTCTCACTGGGACGATCGTCGGTATTCTTTTCTTCGTCAGGACTACAACTTCCGTCTTTTGTAGTGCAAGTGATAGACCGTGTTCTGCCATCCAGCTTCCAACAGTTCTCATTTCTTGGTTTAGCTTGAGTTGGGCCCATTCCATGTCGCGCGCTGCAACGAGTGCAGCAATATCGTCAGCATACCAACCCAGGCATGACTCCTGTCTCAGAAGTCCGTCGTAGGTGGCGTTCCAGAGATCCGGTCCTTGGATAGATCCTTGAGCCGCCTCCGATGTGATCATCTTTCTCTGCACTCCCTCCTTGGTCTCGTCGAGGAGTCCGCGATCCGGCACCTTCAAGTTGTTTTCGACAGCCTCCATCATATCTGTCCACCTAGCCGAGTTAAACGCATTCTTAACGTCCAAAGTTGCTAGAATGACCACTCGTCGAGAGAAGTGGTTATGGTCCTCGGCCCTTTTGACCGGTGCAACTACCTCAAGATCCGCATCTCTAGTAGACCTGCCCGTCCTGAACCCATACTGCCTCGGCGAGAGTCCACCGGCGTTGCGAATTGCTGACGTTAGCCTGAACTTTATAAGCTTCTCCATCACCTTTCCTGCTGTGTCTAGCATACACAACGGGCGGTAGGACGATGGGGAGTCCAGATTGCCTTTATGCATTACACATGCGTAGCAGAAGTTCTGCGTTCTGGTAGAATGCTAACTTAAGAATCTCACTCGGTATCCCATCCGGGCCTGGTGCCTTTTTGTCCTTCATAGTGAGGATCGCCTGCTCGAGTTCTTTCAGTGTAAACGAGGGTAAATCTTCGATTTGGTTCCAATACCTCTGCGTCCTCGTCGGGTGCTGGGGGAACAGGGAGCCTACTGCGGGGCATAGAAGCCTCACAAGCCGTCCTGATGACGCTCATTCTCGAAGCTTCCAGTATCTCCGCTGTAACGCCACCATTCTGATATACCTCCTCTACCAATGCAGCGCCCTCCTCAAGCTTCCTCTGGAAGGTGTTGGTCGCCATCTTAGTCAGATTCCATCTGTTGAGTTGCCTGCGTGTCTCCCTGTGCTGTGAGCCGCCGTTTTTGACATCAAATATTATATAGTGGTGGTCACTACCGGTGTAGTCCTTAACGACCCTCCTAAAATGAGCAGTCCAAGGCCCTCTGAGCCGAATGAGACATCAGGTATTGTTTGTCCATATCCCGGTCTCTGGAAGGTAGACACATCTCCTATGTTCAGCACCTTGAGTCCAACGTTCGCTGCCATCTCCAACACGAGCTTACCCCGTCCGTCAGGGTAGGGCATACCCCATTCCAGGGCTTTCGCGTTGAAATCTCCGGCTACCACCTTGTGTCCAGAAGACCCCATCACTGCATCTTCCAGTCCGTTCAGTTGGCCTCTGCAGCTTTGGATCGTCTGGTTCGGCGTGAAATAGCAGCTAAAGAAGGTCACCGCTCCACACTTCACCCAGACATGTCCATTTCCTCGGCCGTGACCGGAGACTTGAACCTTTCCGGGATCCAGCACCCAGATAGCTGCAGTACCGAGGTAATCAGAGTACCAAGAGGTGGACTCCTTCTTTCGGTACTGCTCGCTTAGCAGTACCAGGTCAGCTCCCTTCCCTTTTGCCAACTGATGGAGTAAATCGTTGGCTGTTTGGCACCTATTCATGTTTGCCTGGAGGACGCGAATATTTGCATTTTCTCTTTGGCCTTCTTGAGCGCTTCCTTGAACGCGTTGCAGTTTCCGGATCCTGGTCTATATCCAAGTCCCTTTTCGTTTAGTCCCTTCTCGGCACTTATGAAGCAGCGAGCCGCCGTTCCAAACGTCTGGGCTCTATGTCCAGCTGCTCCACTATTATAGCACATGGAGCTTCGATCGGGCCCCTTACACCCCTTTGCTACATGTCCATATCCAAGACATCTGTAACAGCGCGGTTTCGGCAGCTTACCAAGCCAATGCGGATCTTACCGCGCTCCAAGAAGTAAGATGCATCAAACTGATCCATCTCTACCACCGCCAACCTTTGTCCTCTCAACGTCCCGGCGATGAATCTGACCTTAACATCTCCAAGATTGGACACATCCCGCTTAAGGGCTGCTTTTATATCGGCAGCCTCTGTGAGACAGTCGATGTCCCGGATCTCCACCGAACACTTGGGTTTCAAGGAGGAAACAGCTGCTTGTTCCCCCAGCGCCACCGTAATTGATTGCCGAAAAGCAACACTGTTCTCCGAGCCAGGTGCTATTTTCAGTAGGACACCCCTAGTTCGGGTCTCTCGGATGGTCCTTACATTGACACCCGAGCTTTCCGGGCTCACTTTACCTTTCATCTCCTTAAGAATATCGGCATAGGACCGATCTCTCTTTGGACGAATCAAGATCGCCTCCGTTCTTGTCCTGGCTTTAATCCTTTCCTTCTTTTTCTTCTGTTTGTTCCTCTACGTTCTTTCTTGCAGCCAACTTAAGCCATAGTTTAGTCCTCTTCGAGATGACCCAACGTTCTGAAATGGATTCTAAATCTACCGTCTTAGTGCGTTTTTTAGCATTTTGCTCCATAGGGCTGGATGCTAAACGTTTCTCCGTTGGTTTATATGTTGTTTCCTACTCTTTATATTGTGTCCTCTTTTTTCCATATTCTTCTAGGCCGTTCCAAATTGCTCTGCAGGCCTTCATGGCTGAAAAGCTTTCCTCCAAGGTGGCAAGGCCATGCTTAAAATCATTAGAGATGTTCTTTTGTAATTATAATAATAATAATCATAATTTTTTTTTTTGTTGATGGGAGGGGAGATGCCTGTACGCATCTCTCGATCTGCTATTGCAGAGAGGTAAATGGGGCTTGCACCCACTAAAACCTCTCCCCTGCCGTCAACCAAATCGACTCTTCTCTTCTCGGACACTAGCCTGGAACCTTTTGACAGATTACTTCGGGCTAGATCCTTCTTGTGGCCTTAGGTGGCATCTTCATCTTTCTCGCATTCTTTTTTTTCTTTATGTGCTTGGTCGCTCAAGCAGGCAGCTCTGCTGTGCTCAGGCCGGGTTCGAGCTCAATGTAAGCTCCGTTTCCTCCTGCGCCAGATCCATTTCGGCCTTTTTGATTTTAAGCATCCTTTGTACAAATTGTGCCACTCAGCCCCAGTTGACGTCGCTCTGAAGCATCACTGCTACTACGGTGTCCGGTGTTATTTCACTCGCTGTTTGCTGAGCAAGCATCGAGCGCTGCCTTGCCCATTTGTGACACGCAAAGAATGCATGTTTCGCATCGTCTCTGTATCTGGGACAGTACAAACATTCATCAGATTGTGACTTTCCCATTCGGTGAAGGTAATGGCGAAAGTAACCGTGTCCAGAGAGATGCTGTGTAAGGTAGAAATCTACCTCGCCATGCTTCCTTTTGATTCACCACGCTCCACGTACTATGTGATGAGACGTGCCTTCCATCTTCCACGATTTTGCCTCTGCCAGAGACTCTGCCATTTGCAGAGTGAGCGGGCTTTCTCATCTTGAGGTGTCATTTCCCCGTCACGCGCCGCTTTCTTCAAGAAAATGAGGTGGATTGGCGTCAATCCAGCTATCACCAATACCGCAGGCTCCAACACCGTGCTAAGCGCGGTTGCGCCACCCGCAGCCTTGTCAGCCGCCTGTTTGATCTGGTGATAAAAGCTCAGCCTTGTACCGATAAGCATGCCAAAATAGTGGACTGCAGGTTTCGACATGATTCTAGCATCTCCGACTCTCACTGGGACGATCGTCGGTATTCTTTTCTTCATCAGGACTACAACTTTCGTTTTTGTAGTGCAAGTGATAGACCGTGTTCTGCCATCCAGCTTCCAACAGTTCTCATCTCTTGGTTTAGCTTGAGTTGGGCCTGTTCCATGTCGCGCGCTGCAACGAATGCAGCAATATCGTCAGCATACCAACCCAGGCATGACTCCTCCGGCATTTCCTGTCTCAGAAGTCCGTCGTAGGTGGCGTTCCAGAAATCCGGTCCTTGGATAGATCCTTGAGCCGCCCCCGATGTGATCATTTTACTCTGCACTCCCTCCTTGGTCTCGTAGAGGATCCCGCGATGCGGCACGTTCAAGTTGTGTTCCAGAGCCTCCATCATATTTTTCCACCTAGCCGAGTTAAACGCATTCTTAACTTCCAAAGTTGCTAGAATGACCACTCGTCGAGAGAAGTGGTTATGGTCTTCGGCCCTTTTGACCGGTGCAACTACCTCAAGAACCACATCTCTAGTAGACCTGCCTGTCCTGAACCCGTTCTGCCTCGGCGAGAGTCAACCGGCGTTGCGAATTGCTGACGTTAGCCTGAACTTTATAAGCTTCTCCATCACCTTTCCTGCTGTGTCTAGCATACACAACGGGCGGTAGGACGATGGGGAGTCCAGATTGCCTTTATGCATTACACATGCGTAGCAGAAGTTCTGCGTTCTGGTAGAATGCTAACTTAAGAATCTCACTCGGTATCCCATCCGGGCCTGGTGCCTTTTTGTCCTTCATAGTGAGGATCGCCTGCTCGAGTTCTTTCAGTGTAAACGAGGGTAAATCTTCGATTTGGTTCCAATACCTCTGCGTCCTCGTCGGGTGCTGGGGGAACAGGGAGCCTACTGCGGGGCATAGAAGCCTCACAAGCCGTCCTGACGACGCTCATTCTCGAAGCTTCCAGTATCTCCGCTGTAACGCCACCATTCTGATATACCTCCTCTACCAATGCAGCGCCCTCCTCAAGCTTCCTCTGGAAGGTGTCGGTCGCCATCCTAGTCAGATTCCATCTGTTGAGTTGCCTTCGTGTCTCCCTGTGCTGTGAGCCGCCGTTTTTGACATCAAATATTATATAGTGGTGGTCACTACCGGTGTAGTCCTTAACGACCCTCCTAAAATGAGCGGTCCAAGGCCCTCTGAGCCGAATGAGACATCAGGTATTGTTTGTCCATATCCCGGTCTCTGGAAGGTAGACACATCTCCTATGTTCAGCACCTTGAGTCCAACGTTCGCTGCCATCTCCAACACGAGCTTACCCCGTCCGTCAGGGTAGGGCATACCCCATTCCAGGGCTTTCGCGTTGAAATCTCCGGCTACCACCTTGTGTCCACAAGACCCCATCACTGCATCTTCCAGTCCGTTCAGTTGGCCTCTGCAGCTTTGGATCGTCTGGTTCGGCGTGAAATAGCAGCTAAAGAAGGTCACCGCTCCACACTTCACCCAGACATGTCCATTTCCTCGGCCGTGACCGGAGACTTGAACCTTTCCGGGATCCAGCACCCAGATAGCTGCCGTACCGAGGTCATCAGAGTACCAAGAGGTGGACTCCTTCTTTTGGTACTGATCGGTTAGCAGTACCAGGTCAGCAACTGATGGAGTAAATCGTTGGCTGTTTGGCACCTATTCATGTTTGCCTGGAGGACGCGAATATTTGCATTTTCTCTTTGGCCTTCTTGAGCGCTTCCTTGAACGCGTTGCAGTTTCCGGATCCTGGTCTATATCCAAGTCCCTTTTCGTTTAGTCCCTTCTCGGCACTTATGAAGCAGCGAGCCGCCGTTCCAAACGTCTGGGCTCTATGTCCAGCTGCTCCACTATTATAGCACATGGAGCTTCGGTCGGGCCCCTTACACCCCTTTGCTACATGTCCATATCCAAGACATCTGTAACAGCGCGGTTTCGGCAGCTTACCCAGCCAATGCGGATCTTACCGCGCTCCAAGAAGTAAGATGCATCAAACTGATCCATCTCTACCACCGCCAACCTTTGTCCTCTCAACGTCCCAGCGATGAATCCGACCTTAACATCTCCAAGATTGGACACATCCCGCTTAAGGGCTGCTTTATATCGGCAGCCTCTGTGAGACAGTCGATGTCCCGGATCTCCACCGAACACTTGGGTTTCAAGGAGGAAACAGCTGCTTGTTCCCTCAGCGCCACCGTAATTGATTGCCGAAAAGCAACACTGTTCTCCGAGCCAGGTGCTATTTTCAGTAGGACACCCCTAGTTCGGGTCTCTCGGATGGTCCTTACATTGACACCCGAGCTTTCCGGGCTCACTTTACCTTTCATCTCCTTAAGAATATCGGCATAGGACCGATCTCTCTTTGGACGAATCAAGATCGCCTCCGTTCTTGTCCTGGCTTTAATCCTTTCCTTCTTTTTCTTCTGTTTGTTCCTCTACGTTCTTTCTTGCAGCCAACTTAAGCCATAGTTTACTCCTCTTCGAGATGACCCAACGTTCTGAAATGGATTCTAAATCTACCGTCTTAGTGCGTTTTTTAGCATTTTGCTCCGTAGGGCTGGATGCTAAACGTTTCTCCGTTGGTGTATATGTTGTTTCCTACTCTTTATATTGTGTCCTCTTTTTTCCATATTCTTCTAGGCCGTTCCAAATTGCTCTGCAGGCCTTCATGGCTGAAAAGCTTTCCTCCAAGGTGGCAAGGCCATGCTTAAAATCATTAGAGATGTTCTTTTGTAATTATAATAATAATAATCATAATTTTTTTTTTTTTGAGGGGAGGGGAGACGCCTGTACGCATCTCTCGATCTGCTATTGCAGAGAGGTAAATGGGGCTTGCACCCACTAAAACCTCTCCCCTGCCGTCAACCAAATCGACTCTTCTCTTCTCGGACACTAGCCTGGATCCTTTTGACAGATTACTTCGGGCTAGATCCTTCTTGTGGCCTTAGGTGGCATCTTCATCTATCTCGCATTCTTTTTTTTCTTTATGTGCTTGGTCGCTCAAGCAGGCAGCTCTGCTGTGCTCAGGCCGGGTTCGAGCTCAATGTAAGCTCCGTTTCCTCCTGCGCCAGATCCATTTCGGCCTTTTTGATTTTAAGCATCCTTTGTACAAATTGTGCCACTCAGCCCCAGTTGACGTCGCTCTGAAGCATCACTGCTACTACGGTGTCCGGTGTTATTTCACTCGCTGTTTGCTGAGCAAGCATCGAGCGCTGCCTTGCCCATTTGTGACACGCAAAGAATGCATGTTTCGCATCGTCTCTGTATCTGGGACAGTACAAACATTCATCAGATTGTGACTTTCCCATTCGGTGAAGGTAATGGCGAATGTAACCGTGTCCAGAGAGATGCTGTGTAAGGTAGAAATCTACCTCGCCATGCTTCCTTTTGATTCACCACGCTCCACGTACTATGTGATGAGACGTGCCTTCCATCTTCCACGATTTTGCCTCTGCCAGAGACTCTGCCATTTGCAGAGTGAGCGGGCTTTCTCATCTTGAGGTGTCATTTCCCCGTCACGCGCCGCTTTCTTCAAGAAAATGAGGTGGATTGGCGTCAATCCAGCTATCACCAATACCGCAGGCTCCAACACCGTGCGATAGGCCGATGCCACTCTCAAGACCCCTCTTCGTTGGACCTGTGCGAGCCTCATCCGGTACATCTCTTTTTCCAGAAATTTGGCCCAAATCTCTGCTCCATACAGCAATACCGATTGAACTGCGCTCATCAGCAGGCGGTGCTTGCTGAAAAACGGGCCCCCAACATTGGCCATCAGCCTGCTAAGCGCGGTTGCGCCACCCGCAGCCTTGTCAGCCGCCTGTTTGATCTGGTGATAAAAGCTCAGCCTTGTACCGATAAGCATGCCAAAATAGTGGACTGCAGGTTTCGACATGATTCTAGCATCTCCGACTCTCACTGGGACGATCGTCGGTATTCTTTTCTTCATCAGGACTACAACTTTCGTTTTTGTAGTGCAAGTGATAGACCGTGTTCTGCCATCCAGCTTCCAACAGTTCTCATCTCTTGGTTTAGCTTGAGTTGGGCCTGTTCCATGTCGCGCGCTGCAACGAATGCAGCAATATCGTCAGCATACCAACCCAGGCATGACTCCTCCGGCATTTCCTGTCTCAGAAGTCCGTCGTAGGTGGCGTTCCAGAAATCCGGTCCTTGGATAGATCCTTCAGCCGCCCCCGATGTGATCATTTTACTCTGCACTCCCTCCTTGGTCTCGTAGAGGATCCCGCGATGCGGCACGTTCAAGTTGTGTTCCAGAGCCTCCATCATATTTTTCCACCTAGCCGAGTTAAACGCATTCTTAACTTCCAAAGTTGCTAGAATGACCACTCGTCGAGAGAAGTGGTTATGGTCTTCGGCCCTTTTGACCGGTGCAACTACCTCAAGAACCACATCTCTAGTAGACCTGCCTGTCCTGAACCCGTTCTGCCTCGGCGAGAGTCAACCGGCGTTGCGAATTGCTGACGTTAGCCTGAACTTTATAAGCTTCTCCATCACCTATCCTGCTGTGTCTAGCATACACAACGGGCGGTAGGACGATGGAGAGTCCAGATTGCCTTTTCCTTTGCTGCTGAGTACCAACCTTGCGGTTTTCCAGCCTGTGAAGAATACTCCCTCTACCAGACATGCATTACACATGCGTAGCAGAAGTTCTGCGTTCTGGTAGAATGCTAACTTAAGAATCTCACTCGGTATCCCATCCGGGCCTGGTGCCTTTTTGTCCTTCATAGTGAGGATCGCCTGCTCGAGTTCTTTCAGTGTAAACGAGGGTAAATCTTCGATTTGGTTCCAATACCTCTGCGTCCTCGTCGGGTGCTGGGGGAACAGGGAGCCTACTGCGGGGCATAGAAGCCTCACAAGCCGTCCTGACGACGCTCATTCTCGAAGCTTCCAGTATCTCCGCTGTAACGCCACCATTCTGATATACCTCCTCTACCAATGCAGCGCCCTCCTCAAGCTTCCTCTGGAAGGTGTCGGTCGCCATCCTAGTCAGATTCCATCTGTTGAGTTGCCTTCGTGTCTCCCTGTGCTGTGAGCCGCCGTTTTTGACATCAAATATTATATAGTGGTGGTCACTACCGGTGTAGTCCTTAACGACCCTCCTAAAATGAGCGGTCCAAGGCCCTCTGAGCCGAATGAGACATCAGGTATTGTTTGTCCATATCCCGGTCTCTGGAAGGTAGACACATCTCCTATGTTCAGCACCTTGAGTCCAACGTTCGCTGCCATCTCCAACACGAGCTTACCCCGTCCGTCAGGGTAGGGCATACCCCATTCCAGGGCTTTCGCGTTGAAATCTCCGGCTACCACCTTGTGTCCACAAGACCCCATCACTGCATCTTCCAGTCCGTTCAGTTGGCCTCTGCAGCTTTGGATCGTCTGGTTCGGCGTGAAATAGCAGCTAAAGAAGGTCACCGCTCCACACTTCACCCAGACATGTCCATTTCCTCGGCCGTGACCGGAGACTTGAACCTTTCCGGGATCCAGCACCCAGATAGCTGCCGTACCGAGATCATCAGAGTACCAAGAGGTGGACTCCTTCTTTTGGTACTGATCGGTTAGCAGTACCAGGTCAGCAACTGATGGAGTAAATCGTTGGCTGTTTGGCACCTATTCATGTTTGCCTGGAGGACGCAAATATTTGCATTTTCTCTTTGGCCTTCTTGAGCGCTTCCTTGAACGCGTTGCAGTTTCCGGATCCTGGTCTATATCCAAGTCCCTTTTCGTTTAGTCCCTTCTCGGCACTTATGAAGCAGCGAGCCGCCGTTCCAAACGTCTGGGCTCTATGTCCAGCTGCTCCACTATTATAGCACATGGAGCTTCGATCGGGCCCCTTACACCCCTTTGCTACATGTCCATATCCAAGACATCTGTAACAGCGCGGTTTCGGCAGCTTACCCAGCCAATGCGGATCTTACCGCGCTCCAAGAAGTAAGATGCATCAAACTGATCCATCTCTACCACCGCCAACCTTTGTCCTCTCAACGTCCCGGCGATGAATCCGACCTTAACATCTCCAAGATTGGACACATCCCGCTTAAGGGCTGCTTTTATATCGGCAGCCTCTGTGAGACAGTCGATGTCCCGGATCTCCACCGAACACTTGGGTTTCAAGGAGGAAACAGCTGCTTGTTCCCCCAGCGCCACCGTAATTGATTGCCGAAAAGCAACACTGTTCTCCGAGCCAGGTGCTATTTTCAGTAGGACACCCCTAGTTCGGGTCTCTCGGATGGTCCTTACATTGACACCCGAGCTTTCCGGGCTCACTTTACCTTTCATCTCCTTAAGAATATCGGCATAGGACCGATATCTCTTTGGACGAATCAAGATCGCCTCCGTTCTTGTCCTGGCTTTAATCCTTTCCTTCTTTTTCTTCTGTTTGTTCCTCTACGTTCTTTCTTGCAGCCAACTTAAGCCATAGTTTAGTCCTCTTCGAGATGACCCAACGTTCTGAAATGGATTCTAAATCTACCGTCTTAGTGCGTTTTTTAGCATTTTGCTCCATAGGGCTGGATGCTAAACATTTCTCCGTTGGTGTATATGTTGTTTCCTACTCTTTATATTGTGTCCTCTTTTTTCCATATTATTCTAGGCCGTTCCAAATTGCTCTGCAGGCCTTCATGGCTGAAAAGCTTTCCTCCAAGGTGGCAAGGCCATGCTTAAAATCATTAGAGATGTTCTTTTGCCGTTCGATAATAATAATAATAATAGTAATTATAATAATAATAATCATAATTTTTTTTTTTTGTTGAGGGGAGGGGAGATGCCTGTACGCATCTCTCGATCTGCTATTGCAGAGAGGTAAGTGGGGCTTGCACCCACTGAAACCTCCCCCCTGCCGTCGACCAAATCGACTCTTCTCTTCTCGGACACTAACCTAGAACCGTTTGACACATTACTTCGGGCTAGATCCTTCTTGTGGCCTTAGGTGCCATCTTCATCTTTCTCGCACTCTTTCTTTCATTATGCGCTTGGTCGCTCAAGCAGGCAGCTCTGCTGTGCTCAGGGCGGTTTCGAGCTCAATGTAAGCTCCGTTTCCTCCTGCGCCAGATCCATTTCGGCCTCCTTGATTTTAAGCATCCTCTGTACAAATTGTGCCACTCGGCCCCAGTTGACGTCGCTCTGAAGCATCACTGCTACTACGGTGTCCGGTGTTATTTCACTCGCTGTTTGCTGAGCAAGCATCGAGCGCTGCCTTGCCCATTTGTGACACGCAAAGAATGCATGTTCCGTATCGTCTCTGCATCCGGGACAGTACAAACATTCATCACATTGTGACTATCCCATTCGGTGAAGGTAATGGCGAAAGTAACCGTGTCCAAAGAGAAGCTGTGTAAGGTAGAAATCTACCTCGCCATGCTTCCTTTTTATACACCACGCTCCACGTCTGTGATGAGACGTGCCGTCCATCTTCCACGACTTTGCCTCTGCCAGAGACACTGCCATTTGCAGAGTGTGCGGGCTTTCTCATCTTGAGGTGCCGTTTCCCCGTCACGCGCCGCTTTCTTCAAGAAAATGATGTGGATTGGCGTCACTTCAGCTATCACCAATACCGCAGGCTCCAACACCGTGCGATAGGCCGATGCCACTCTCAAGGCCCCTCTTCGTTGGACCTGTGCGAGCCTCATCCGGTACATCTCTTTTTCGAGAGAGTTGGCCCAAATCTCTGCTCCATACAGCAATACCGATTGAACTGCGCTCATCAGCAGGCAGCGCTTGCTGGAAAACGGGTCTCTAACATTGGCCATCAGCCTACTAAGCGCGGTCACGCCACCCGCAGCCTTGTCAGCCGCCTGTTTGATATGGTGATAAAAGCCCAGCTTTGTGTCGATAAGCATGCCAAGATACTTGACTGCAGGTTTCGACATGATTCTAGCATTTCCGACTCTCACTGGGACGATCGTCGGTATTCTTTTCTTCGTCAGGACTACAACTTCCGTCTTTTGTAGTGCAAGTGATAGACCGTTTTCTGCCATACAGCTTCCAACAGTTCTCATCTCTTGGTTTAGCTTGAGTTGGGCCCATTCCATGTCGCGCGCTGCAACGAGTGCAGCAATATCGTCAGCATACCAACCCAGGCATGACTCCTCTGGCATTTCCTGTCTCAGAAGTTCGTCGTAGGTGGCGTTCCAGAGATCCGGTCCTTGGATAGATCCTTGAGCCGCCCCCGATGTGATCATCTTTCTCTGCATTCCCTCCTTGGTCACGTAGAGGAGTCCACGATCCGCCACCTTCAAGTTGTGTTCCAGAGCCTCCATCATATCTGTCCACCTAGCCGAGTTAATCGCATTCTTAACGTCCAAAGTTGCTAGAAAGACCACTCGTCGCGAGAAGTGGTTATGGTCCTCAGCCCTTTTGACCGCTGCAACTACCTCAAGAACCACATCTCTAGTAGACCTGCCCGTCCTGAACCCGTACTGACTCGGCGAGAGTCGACCGTTAGCCTGAACTTTATAAGCTTCTCCATCACCTTTCCTGCTGTGTCTAGCATACACAACGGGCGGTAGGACGATGGGGAGTCCAGATTGCCTTTTCCTTTGCTGATGAGTACCAACCTTGCGGTTTTCTAGCCTGTGAAGAATACTCCCTCTACAAGACATGCATTATACATGCGTAGCAGAAGCTCTGGGTTCTGGTGGTATCCCATCCGGGCCTGGTGCCTTTTTGTCCTTCATAGTGAGGATCGCCTGCTCGAGTTCTTTCAGTGTAAACGAGGGTAAATCTTCGATTTGGTTCCAATACCTCTGCGGCCTTGTCGGGTGTTGGGGGAACAGGGTATCAACTATGCTCTCCATCAGCACGGCTTCTTGGGTTCGACGGGTTTCAGAGCGCCATCTTCTTGGTCATGAGTTTGTAGCCCAGTCTCCAGGGATCCCTGTCCACATCTTATACCAACTCCCTCCAACAACGGGCCTTGCTCTGATTGATGGCTCGACGCAGTTCTTTTTTCGCAGCCGACCTTTCGTTAGCTTCGACTCGGCTCCTCGCACGTTGCGCAGCACGACGAAGCCTGTGGCATCTCCTGCGCAGGTCCGCTATCTCCGGTCTCCACCAATAAACTGGTCGTTTCCCGTGACGGGGCCTACTGCTGGCCATAGAAGCCTCACAAGCCGTCCCGTTGAAGCCGCCAGTGTCTCCGCTGTTACGCCTCCATTCTGATATTCCTCTTCCACCAATGCAGCGCCTTCCTCAAGCTTCCTCTGGAAGGTGTCGGTCGCCATCCTTGTCAGATTCAATCTGGTGTCATCAAGTCTCCCTATGCTGTGAGCCGCCGTTTTTGACATAAAATATTATATAGTGGTGGTCACTACCGGTGTAGTCCTTAACGACCCTCCTAAAATGAGCGGTCCAAGGCCCTCTGAGCCGAATGAGACATCAGGTATTGTTTGTCCATATCCCGGTCTCTGGAAGGTAGACACATCTCCTATGTTCAGCACCATGAGTCCAACGTTCGCTGCCATCTCCAACACGAGCTTACCCCGTCCGTCAGGGTAGGGCATACCCCATTCCAGGGCTTTCGCGTTGAAATCTCCGGCTACCACCTTGTGTCCAGAAGACCCCATCACTGCATCTTCCAGTCCGTTCAGTTGGCCTCTGCAGCTTTGGATCGTCTGGTTGGGCGTGAAATAGCAGCTAAAGAAGGTCACCGCTCCACACCTCACCCAGACATGTCCATTTCCTCGGCCGTGACCGGAGACTTGAACCTTTCCGGGATCCAGCACCCAACAAGCTGCCGTACCGAGGTCATCAGAGTACCAAGAGGTGGACTCCTTCTTTCGGTACTGCTCGCTTAGCAGTACCAGGTCAGCTCCCTTCCCTTTTGCCAACTGATGGAGTAAATCGTTGGCTGTTTGGCACCTATTCATGTTTGCCTGGAGGACGCGAATATTTGCATTTCCTCTTTGGCCTTCTTGAGCGCTTCCTTGAACGCGTTGCAGTTTCCGGATCCTGGTCTGTATCCAAATCCCTTTTCGTTTAGTCCCTTCTCGGCACTTATGAAGCAGCGAGCCGCCGTTCCAAACGTCTGGGCTCTATGTCCAGCTGCTCCACTATTATAGCACATGGAGCTTCGATCGGGCCCCTTACACCCCTTTGCTACATGTCCATATCCAAGACATCTGTAACAGCGCGGTTTCGGCAGCTTACCCAGCCAATGCGGATCTTACCGCGCTCCAAGAAGTAAGATGCATCAAACTGATCCATCTCTACCACCGCCCACCTTTGTCCTCTCAACGTCCCGGCGATGAGTCCGACCTTAACATCTCCAAGATTGGACACATCCCGCTTAAGGGCTGCTTTTATATCGGCAGCCTCTGTGAGACAGTCGATGTCCCGGATCTCCACCGAACACTTGGGTTTCAAGGAGGAAACAGCTGCTTGTTCCCCCAGCGCCACCGTAATTGATTGCCGAAAAGCAACACTGTTCTCCGAGCCAGGTGCTATTTTCAGTAGGACACACCTAGTTCGGGTCTCTCGGATGGTCCTTACATTGACACCCGAGCTTTCCGGGCTCACTTTACCTTTCATCTCCTTAAGAATATCGGCATAGGACCGATCTCTCTTTGGACGAATCAAGATCGCCTCCGTTATTGTCCTGGCTTTAATCCTTTCCTTCTTTTTCTTCTGTTTCCTTTCTGGGGACATCGATTTTTTGGCAAAGGCGTTAGTTCATCTACGTTCTTTCTTGCAGCCAACTTAAGCCTTAGTTTAGTCCTCTTCGAGAAGGGCTGGATGATAAACGTTTCTCCGTTGGTGTATATGTTGTTTCCTGCTCTTTATATTGTGTCCTCTTTTTTCCATCTTCCTCTAGGCCGTTCCAAATTGATCTGCAGGCCTTCATGGCTGAAAAGCTTTCCTCCAAGGTGGCAAGGCCATGCTTAAAATCATTACAGATGTTCTTTTGCCGTTCGATAATAATAATAATAGTAATTATAATAATAATAATCATAATTTTTTTTTTTTTTTGTTGAGGGGAGGGAAAATGCTAGTACGCATCTCTCGATCTGCTATTGCAGAGAGGTAAATGGGGCTTGCACCCACTAAAACCTCTCCCCTGCCGTCAACCAAATCGAATCTTCTCTTCTCGGACACTAGCCTGGAACCGTTTGACACATTACTTCGGGCTAGATCCTTCTTGTGGCCTTAGGTGGCATCTTCATCTTTCTCGCATTCTTTCTTTCTTTATGCGCTTGGTCGCTCAAGCAGGCAGCTCTGCTGTGCTCAGGCCGGGTTCAAGCTCAATGTAAGCTCCGTTTCCTCCTGCGCCAGATCCATTTCGGCCTTTTTGATTTTAAGCATCCTCTGTACAAATTGTGCCACTCGGCCCCAGTTGACGTCGCTCTGAAGCATCACTGCTACTACGGTATCCGGTGTTATTTCACTCGCTGTTTGCTGAGCAAGCATCGAGCGCTGCCTTGCCCATTTGTGACACGCAAAGAATGCATGTTCCGTATCGTCTCTGCATCCGGGACAGTACAAACATTCATCACATTGTGACTATCCCATTCGGTGAATGTAATGGCGAAAGTAACCGTGTCCAGAGAGATGCTGTGTAAGGTAGAAATCTACCTCGCCATGCTTCCTTTTGATTCACCACGCTCCACGTATGTGATGAGACGTGCCATCCATCTTCCACGACTTTGCCTCTGCCAGAGACTCTGCCATTTGCAGAGTGAGCAGGCTTTCTCATCTTGAGGTGTCATTTCCCCGTCACGCGCCGCTTTCTTCAAGAAAATGAGGTGGATTGGCGTCACTCCAGCTATCAACAATACCGCAGGCTCCAACACCGTGCGATAGGCCGATGCCACTCTCAAGACCCCTCTTCGTTGGACCTGTGCGAGCCTCATCCGGTACATCTCATTTTCCAGAGAGTTGGCCCAAATCTCTGCTCCATACAGCAATACCGATTGAACTGTGCTCATCAGCAGGCGGTGCTTGCTGAAAAACGGGCCCCCAACATTGGCCATCAGCCTGCTAAGCGCGGGTACGCCACCCGCAGCCTTGTCAGCCGCCTGTTTGATCTGGTGATAAAAGCTCAGCCTTGTACCGATAAGCATGCCAAAATAGTGGACTGCAGGTTTCGACATGATTCTAGCATCTCCGACTCTCACTGGGACGATCGTCGGTATTCTTTTCTTCATCAGGACTACAACTTCCGTCTTTTGTAGTGCAAGTGATAGACCGTGTTCTGCCATCCAGCTTCCAACAGTTCTCATCTCTTGGTTTAGCTTGAGTTGGGCCTGTTCCATGTCGCGCGCTGCAACGAATGCAGCATTGTCGTCAGCATACCAACCCAGGCATGACTCCTCTGGCATTTCCTGTCTCAGAAGTCCGTCGTAGGTGGCGTTCCAGAAATCCGGTCCTTGGATAGATCCTTGAGCCGCCCCCGATGTGATCATTTTACTCTGCACTCCCTCCTTGGTCTCGTAGAGGATCCCGCGATCCGGCACCTTCAAGTTGTGTTCCAGAGCCTCCATCATATTTGTCCACCTAGCCGAGTTAAACGCATTCTTAACGTCCAAAGTTGCTAGAATGACCACTCGTCGAGAGAAGTGGTTATGGTCCTCGGCCCTTTTGACCGGTGCAACTACCTCAAGAACCACATCTCTAGTAGACCTGCCTGTCCTGAACCCGTTCTGCCTCGGCGAGAGTCAACCGGCGTTGCGAATTGCTGACGTTAGCCTGAACTTTATAAGCTTCTCCATCACCTATCCTGCTGTGTCTAGCATACACAACGGGCGGTAGGACGATGGAGAGTCCAGATTGCCTTTTCCTTTGCTGATGAGTACCAACCTTGCGGTTTTCCAGCCTGTGAAGAATACTCCCTCTACAAGACATGCGTTACACATGCGCAGCAGAAGTTCTTGGTTCTGGTAGAATGCTAACTTAAGAATCTCACTCGGTATCCCATCCGGGCCTGGTGCCTTTTTGTCCTTCATAGTGAGGATCGCCTGCTCGAGTTCTTTCAGTGTCAACGAGGGTAAATCTTCGATTTGGTTCCAATACCTCTGCGTCCTCGTCGGGTGCTGGGGGAACAGGGAGCCTACTGCGGGGCATAGAAGCCTCACAAGCCGTCCTGACGACGCTCATTCTCGAAGCTTCCAGTATCTTCGCTGTAACGCCACCATTCTGATATACCTCCTCTACCAATGCAGCGCCCTCCTCAAGCTTCCTCTGGAAGGTGTCGGTCGCCATCCTAGTTAGATTCCATCTGGTGAGTTGCCTTCGTGTCTCCCTGTGCTGTGAGCCGCCGTTTTTTACATCAAATATTATATAGTGGTGGTCACTACCGGTGTAGTCCTTAACGACCCTCCTAAAATGAGCGGTCCAAGGCCCTCTGAGCCGAATGAGACATCAGGTATTGTTTGTCCATATCCCGGTCTCTGGAAGGTAGACACATCTCCTATGTTCAGCACCATGAGTCCAACGTTCGCTGTCATCTCCAACACGAGCTTACCTTGTCCGTCAGGGTAGGGCATACCCCATGCCAGGGCTTTCGCGTTGAAATCTCCGGCTACCACCTTGTGTCCAGAAGACCCCATCACTGCATCTTCCAGTCCGATCAGTTGGCCTCTGCAGCTGTGGATCGTCTGGTTGGGCGTGAAATAGCAGCTAAAGAAGGTCACCGCTCCACACCTCACCCAGAAATGTCCATTTCCTCGGCCGTGACCGGAGATTTGAACCTTTCCGGGATCCAGCACCCAGATAGCTGCCGTACCGAGGTCATCAGAGTACCAAGAGGTGGACTCCTTCTTTCGGTACTGCTCGCTTAGCAGTACCAGGTCAGCTCCCTTCCCTTTTGCCAACTGATGGAGTAAATCGTTGGCTGTTTGGCACCTATTCATGTTTGCCTGGAGTACGCGAATATTTGGATTTTCTCTCTGGCCTTCTTGAGCGCTTCCTTGAACGCGTTGCAGTTTCCGGATCCTGGTCTGTGTCCAAGTCCCTTTTCGTTTAGTCCCTTGTCGGCACTTATGAAGCAGCGAGCCGCCGTTCCAAACGTCTGGGCTCTATGTCCAGCTGCTCCACATTTATAGCACATGGAGCTTCGATCGGGCCCCTTACACCCCTTTGTTACATGTCCATATCCAAGACATCTGTAACAGCGCGCATTCGGCAGCTTACCCAGCCAATGCGGATCTTACCGCGCTCCAAGAAGTAAGATGCATCAAACTGATCCATCTCTACCACCGCCCACCTTTGTCCTCTCAACGTCCCGGCAATGAATCCGACCTTAACATCTCCAAGATTGGACACATCCCGCTTAAGGGCTGCTTTTATATCGGCAGCCTCTGTGAGACAGTCGATGTCCCGGATCTCCACCGAACACTTGGGTTTCAAGGAGGAAACAGCTGCTTGTTCCCCCAGCGCCACCGTAATTGATTGCCGAAAAGCAACACTGTTCTCCGAGCCAGGTGCTATTTTCAGTAGGACACCCCTAGTTCGGGTCTCTCGGATGGTCCTTACATTGACACCCGAGCTTTCCGGGCTCACTTAACCTTTCATCTCCTTAAGAATATCGGCATAGGACCGATCTCTCTTTGGACGAATCAAGATCGCCTCCGTTCTTGTCCTGGCTTTAATCCTTCCCTTCTTTTTCTTCTGTTTCCTTTCTGGGGACATCGTTTTTTTGGCAAAAGGCGTTAGTTCATCTACGTTCTTTCTTGCAGCCAACTTAAGCCTTAGTTTAGTCCTCTTCGAGATGACCTAACGTTCAGAAATGGATTCTTAATCTACCGTCTTAGTGCGTTTTTTAGCATTCTGCTCCGTAGGGCTGGATGCTAAACGTTTCTCCGTTGGTGTATATGTTTTTTCCTGCTCTTTATGTTGGGTCCTCTTTTTTCCATCTTCCTCTAGGCCGTTCCAAATTGATCTGCAGGCCTTCATGGCTGAAAAGCTTTCCTCCAAGGTGGCAAGGCCATGCTTAAAATCATTAGAGATGTTCTTTTGCCGTTCGATAATAATAATAATAATAGTAATAATAATAATAATAATCATAATTTTTTTTTATACTCTATACCGAAGGTAAAGAGTATATTAGTTTTGTGCAATGTCCATCATGGTGTCTGTCCGTCTGTCCGTCCGTATGTGTGCAAGTTTTTTCCACACCCTTCAAGCTAGGGACTTGAAACTTTCCAATTCTCTTTATCTATGGGATAGTAAATTAAAGTGTCAAGATTGGGGTTCTACGATAACTGGGGGGCTGGCAAATCGATAAATTCGATAACTCAAAAACGATAAATCCGCATATTTCACACACCCTTACAGCTAGAACTACCAAATTTGGTAAGAAGATAGCTACTAGCAACCCCCAAAAAACTGCATCAAAAATTTTGGAGCCACGCCCCCCATTCCGCCCCCAGACCCACCGCATTTTAAAGTCAAAAAGCCTATATCTCCCAGAATTTTTGAGCTAGAGTCACCAAGATAGATGATGATGACTCCCCAAAAACTGCATCACAAGTTTGGATGCCACGCCCACCAATACCGCCCTAGCCACCCCCATCTGCCCCAACGCTTCGTCAAAAACGGGAATGCGTGTATATTCCAGAGTAGTGGAGCTAGAGCCACCAAATTTGGTAGGAAGATAGCTGGCAACGACCCCCAACAATCTGCATCAAAGTTTTGGAGCCTAGCCCATCCATTCCGCCCCGCTTTCCCCACCTTATACAAACTTTGAGCTAGAGTCACCAAATTTGGTATGAAGGTAGCATTTGACATTCCACAAGGATCTGCAGCAAAAATTTGGATGCCACGCCCAACCATACCGCCCCCAGCCCCCCTTTCCCCACTTTATACAAACTTCAAGCTAGAGTCACCAAATTTGGTATGAAGAGAGCAATTGACATCCCACATGGATCGGCAGCTAAAATTTGAATGCCACGCCCACCCATACCACCCCAAGCCCCATAGCTCCCTTTCACCACTTTTTACATGCTTCGAGCTAGAGTCACCAAATTTGGTATGAAGATAGCATTTGACATTCCACAAGGATCTGCAGCAAAAATTTGGATGCCACGCCCAACCATACCGCCCCCAGCCCCATAGCCCCCCTTTCCCCACCTTATACAAACTTTGAGCTTGAGTCACCAAATTTGGTATGAAGGTAGCATTTGACATTCCACAAGGATCTGCAGCAAAAATTTGGATGCCACGCCCAACCATACCGCCCCCAGCCCCCCTTTCCCCACTTTATACAAACTTCGAGCTAGAGTCACCAAATTTGGTATGAAGGTAGCATTTGACATTTCACAAAGATCTGCATCAAAAACTTGGATGCAATTCCACCCATACCGCCCCCAGCCCCACTTTCCCCACTTTATACAAACTTCGAGCTAGAATCACCAAATTTGGTATGAAGATAGCAATTAACATCCCACATGGATGGGCATCAAAATTTTTAATACTGGTATCGAGTATACCGCAGTTGGTGGCGTCCGACTGCAACGTTTCCACTTGTTTATTTTAGGGGAGGGGAAATGCCAGTACGCATCTCCACGACTTTCCCTCTGCCAGAGACTCTGCCATTTGCAGAGTGTGCGGGCTTTCTCATCTTGAGGTGCCGTTTCCCCGTCACGAGCCACTTTCTTCAATAAAATGAGGTGGATTGGCGTCACTCCAGCTATCACCAATACCGCAGGCTCAAACACCGTGCGGTAGGCCGATGCCACTCTCAAGGCCCCTCTTCGTTGGCCCTGTGCGAGCCTCTTCCGGTAAATCTCTTTTTCCATTGAGTTGGCCCAAATCTCTGCTCCATACAGCAATACCGATTGAACTGCACTCATCAGCAGGCGGCGCTTGCTGGAAGACGGGCCCCCAACATTGGCCATCAGCCTACAAAGCGCGGTCAGCCTTGTCAGCCGCCTGTTTAATCTGGTGATAAAAGCCCAGCTTTGTGTCGATAAGCATGCCAAGATACTTGACTGCAGGTTTCGACATGATTCTAGCATCTCCGACTCTCACTGGGACGATCGTCGGTATTCTTTTCTTCATCAGGACTACAACTTCCGTCTTTTGAAGTGCAAGTGATAGACCGTGTTCTGCCATCCAGCTTCCAACAGTTCTCATCTCTTGGTTTAGCTTGAGTTGGGCCTGTTCCACATCGCGCGCTGCAATGAATGCAGCAATATCGTCAGCATACCAACCCAGGCATGTCTCCTCCGGCATTTCCTGTCTCAGAAGTCCGTCGTAGGTGGCGTTCCAGAAATCCGGTCCTTGGATAGATCCTTGAGCCGCCCCCGATGTGATCATTTTTCTCTGCACTCCCTCCTTGGTCTCGTAGAGGATCCCGCGATCCGGCACCTTCAAGTTGTGTTCCAGAGCCTCCATCATATCTGTCCACCTAGCCGAGTTAAACGCATTCTTAACGTCCAAAGTTGCTAGAATGACCACTCGTCGAGAGAAGTGGTTATGGTCTTCGGCCCTTTTGACCGGTGCAACTACCTCAAGAACCACATCTCTAGTAGACCTGCCTGTCCTGAACCCGTTCTGCCTCGGCGAGAGTCAACCGGCGTTGCGAATTGCTGACGTTAGCCTGAACTTTATAAGCTTCTCCATCACCTATCCTGCTGTGTCTAGCATACACAACGGGCGGTAGGACGATGGAGAGTCCAGATTGCCTTTTCCTTTGCTGATGAGTGCCAACCTTGCGGTTTTCCAGCCTGTGAAGAATACTCTCTCTACCAGACATGCGTTACACATGCGTAGCAGAAGTTCTGGGTTCTGGTAGAATGCTAACTTAAGAATCTCACTCGGTATCCCATCCGGGCCTGGTGCCTTTTTGTCCTTCATAGTGAGGATCGCCTGCTCGAGTTCTTTCAGTGTAAACGAGGGTAAATCTTCGATTTGGTTCCAATACCTCTGCGTCCTCGTCGGGTGCTGGGGGAACAGGGAGCCTACTGCGGGGCATAGAAGCCTCACAAGCCGTCCTGACGACGCTCATTCTCGAAGCTTCCAGTATCTCCGCTGTAACGCCACCATTCTGATATACCTCCTCTACCAATGCAGCGCCCTCCTCAAGCTTCCTCTGGAAGGTGTCGGTCGCCATCCTAGTTAGATTCCATCTGTTGAGTTGCCTTCGTGTCTCCCTGTGCTGTGAGCCGCCGTTTTTGACATAAAATATTATATATTGGTGGTCACTACCGGTGTAGTCCTTAACGACCCTCCCGGTCTCTGGAAGGTAGACACATCTCCTATGTTCAGCACCATGAGTCCAACGTTCGCTGCCATCTCCAACACGAGCTTACCCCGTTCGTCAGGGTAGGGCGTACCCCATTCCAGGGCTTTCGCGTTGAAATCTCCGGCTACCACCTTGTGTCCAGATGACCCCATCACTGCATCTTCCAGTCCGTTCAGTTGGCCTCTGCAGCTTTGGATCGTTTGGTTGGGCGTGAAATAGCAGCTAAAGAGGGTCACCGCTCCACACCTCACCCAGACATGTCCATTTCCTCGGCCGTGACCGGAGACTTGAACCTTTCCGGGATCCATCACCCAGATAGCTGCAGTACCGAGGTCATCAGAGTACCAAGAGGTGGACTCCTTCTTTCGGTACTGCTCGCTTAGCAGTACCAGGTCAGCTCCCTTCCCTTTTGCCAACTGATGGAGTAAATCGTTGGCTGTTTGGCACCTATTCATGTTTGCCTGGAGGACGCGAATATTTGGATTTTCTCTCTGGCCTTCTTGAGCGCTTCCTTGAACGCGTTGCAGTTTCCGGATCCTGGTCTGTGTCCAAGTCCCTTTTCGTTTAGTCCCTTGTCGGCACTTATGAAGCAGCGAGCCGCCTTTCCAAACGTCTGGGCTCTATGTCCAGCTGCTCCACATTTATAGCACATGGAGCTTCGATCAGGCCCCTTACGCGTGTATGCGTGTATATTCCAGAGTAGTGGAGCTAGAGCCACCAAATTTGGTAGGAAGATAGCTGGCAACGACCCCCAACAATCTGCATCAAAGTTTTGGAGCCTAGCCCATCCATTCCGCCCCCCTTTCCCCACCTTATACAAACTTTGAGCTAGAGTCACCAAATTTGGTATGAAGGTAGCATTTGACATTCCACAAGGATCTGCAGCAAAAATTTGGATGCCACGCCCAACCATACCGCCCCCAGCCCCCCTTTCCCCACTTTATACAAACTTCAAGCTAGAGTCACCAAATTTGGTATGAAGAGAGCAATTGACATCCCACATGGATCGGCAGCTAAAATTTGAATGCCACGCCCACCCATACCACCCCAAGCCCCATAGCCCCCCTTTCACCACCTTTTACATGCTTCGAGCTAGAGTCACCAAATTTGGTATGAAGATAGCATTTTACATTCCACAAGGATCTGCAGCAAAAATTTGGATGCCACGCCCAACCATACCGCCCCCAGCCCCATAGCCCCCCTTTCCCCACCTTGTACAAACTTTGAGCTAGAGTCACCAAATTTGGTATGAAGGTAGCATTTGACATTCCACAAGGATCTGCAGCAAAAATTTGGATGCCACGCCCAACCATACCGCCCCCAGCCCCCCTTTCCCCACTTTATACAAACTTCGAGCTAGAGTCACCAAATTTGGTATGAAGGTAGCATTTGACATTCCACAAAGATCTGCATCAAAAACTTGGATGCAATTCCACCCATACCGCCCCCAGCCCCACTTTCCCCACTTTATACAAACTTCGAGCTAGAATCACCAAATTTGGTATGAAGATAGCAATTAACATCCCACATGGATGGGCATCAAAATTTTTAATACTGGTATCGAGTATACCGCAGTTGGTGGCATCCGACTGCAACGTTTCCACTTGTTTATTTTAGGGGAGGGGAAATGCCAGTACGCATCTCCACGACTTTCCCTCTGCCAGAGACTCTGCCATTTGCAGAGTGTGCGGGCTTTCTCATCTTGAGGTGCCGTTTCCCCGTCACGAGCCACTTTCTTCAATAAAATGAGGTGGATTGGCGTCACTCCAGCTATCACCAATACCGCAGGCTCAAACACCGTGTGGTAGGCCGATGCCACTCTCAAGGCCCCTCTTCGTTGGCCCTGTGCGAGCCTCTTCCGGTAAATCTCTTTTTCCATGGAGTTGGCCCAAATCTCTGCTCCATACAGCAATACCGATTGAACTGCACTCATCAGCAGGCGGCGCTTGCTGGAAGACGGGCCCCCAACATTGGCCATCAGCCTACAAAGCGCGGTCAGCCTTGTCAGCCGCCTGTTTAATCTGGTGATAAAAGCTCAGCTTTGTGTCGATAAGCATGCCAAGATACTTGACTGCAGGTTTCGACACGATTCTAGCATCTCCGACTCTCACTGGGACGATCGTCGGTATTCTTTTCTTCATCAGGACTACAACTTCCGTCTTTTGAAGTGCAAGTGATAGACCGTGTTCTGCCATCCAGCTTCCAACAGTTCTCATCTCTTGGTTTAGCTTGAGTTGGGCCTGTTCCACATCGCGCGCTGCAATGAATGCAGCAATATCGTCAGCATACCAACCCAGGCATGTCTCCTCCGGCATTTCCTGTCTCAGAAGTCCGTCGTAGGTGGCGTTCCAGAAATCCGGTCCTTGGATAGATCCTTGAGCCGCCCCCGATGTGATCATTTTACTCTGCACTCCCTCCTTGGTCTCGTAGAGGATCCCGCGATCCGGCACCTTCAAGTTGTGTTCCAGAGCCTCCATCATATTTGTCCACCTAGCCGAGTTAAACGCATTCTTAACGTCCAAAGTTGCTAGAATGACCACTCGTCGAGAGATGTGGTTATGGTCTTCGGCCCTTTTGACCGGTGCAACTACCTCAAGAACCACATCTCTAGTAGACCTGCCTGTCCTGAACCCGTACTGCCTCGGCGAGAGTCCACCGGCGTTGCGAATTGCTGACGTTAGCCTGAACTTTATAAGCTTCTCCATCACCTATCCTGCTGTGTCTAGCATACACAACGGGCGGTAGGACGATGGAGAGTCCAGATTGCCTTTTCCTTTGCTGATGAGTGCCAGCCTTGCGGTTTTCCAGCCTGTGAAGAATACTCCCTCTACCAGACATGCGTTACACATGCGTAGCAGAAGTTCTGGGTTCTGGTAGAATGCTAACTTAAGAATCTCACTCGGTATCCCATCCGGGCCTGGTGCCTTTTTGTCCTTCATAGTGAGGATCGCCTGCTCGAGTTCTTTCAGTGTAAACGAGGGTAAGTCTTCGATTTGGTTCCAATACCTCTGCGTCCTCGTCGGGTGCTGGGGGAACAGGGAGCCTACTGCGGGGCATAGAAGCCTCACAAGCCGTCCTGATGACGCTCATTCTCGAAGCTTCCAGTATCTCCGCTGTAACGCCACCATTCTGATATACCTCCTCTACCAATGCAGCGCCCTCCTCAAGCTTCCTCTGGAAGGTGTCGGTCGCCATCCTAGTCAGATTCCATCTGGTGAGTTGCCTTCGTGTCTCCCTGTGCTGTGAGCCGCCGTTTTTGACATCAAATATTATATAGTGGTGGTCACTACCGGTGTAGTCCTTAACGACCCTCCTAAAATGAGCGGTCCAAGGCCCTCTGAGCCGAATGAGACATCAGGTATTGTTTGTCCATATCCCGGTCTCTGGAAGGTAGACACATCTCCTATGTTCAGCACCATGAGTCCAACGTTCGCTGCCATCTCCAACACGAGCTTACCCCGTCCGTCAGGGTAGGGCATACCCCATTCCAGGGCTTTCGCGTTGAAATCTCCGGCTACCACCTTGTGTCCAGAAGACCCCATCACTGCATCTTCCAGTCCGTTCAGTTGGCCTCTGCAGCTTTGGATCGTCTGGTTGGGCGTGAAATAGCAGCTAAAGAGGGTCACCGCTCCACACCTCACCCAGACATGTCCATTTCCTCGGCCGTGACCGGAGACTTGAACCTTTCCGGGATCCATCACCCAGATAGCTGCAGTTCCGAGGTCATCAGAGTACCAAGAGGTGGACTCCTTCTTTCGGTACTGCTCGCTTAGCCGTACCAGGTCAGCTCCCTTCTCTTTTGCCAACTGATGGAGTAAATCGTTGGCTGTTTGGCACCTATTCATGTTTGCCTGGAGTACGCGAATATTTGGATTTTCTCTCTGGCCTTCTTGAGCGCTTCCTTGAACGCATTGCAGTTTCCGGATCCTGGTCTGTGTCCAAGTCCCTTTTCGTTTAGTCCCTTGTCGGCACTTATGAAGCAGCGAGCCGCCTTTCCAAACGTCTGGGCTCTATGTCCAGCTGCTCCACATTTATAGCACATGGAGCTTCGATCAGGCCCCTTACACCCCTTTGCTACATGTCCATATCCAAGACATCTGTAACAGCGCGCATATGGCAGCTTACCCAGCCAATGCGGATCTTATCGCGCTCCAAGAAGTAAGATGCATCAAACTGATCCATCTCTACCACCGCCAACCTTTGTCCTCTCAACGTCCCGGCGATGAATCCGACCTTAACATCTCCAAGATTGGACACATCCCGCTTAAGGGCTGCTTTTATATCGGCAGCCTCTGTGAGACAGTCAATGTCCCGGATCTCCACCGAACACTTGGGTTTCAAGGAGGAAACAGCTGCTTGCTCCCCCAGCGCCACCGTAATTGATTGCCGAAAAGCAACACTGTTCTCCGAGCCAGGTGCTATTTTCAGTAGGACACCCCTAGTTCGGGTCTCTCGGATGGTCCTTACATTGACACCCGAGCTTTCCGGGCTCACTTTACCTTTCATCTCCTTAAGAATATCGGCATAGGACCGATCTCTCTTTGGACGAATTAAGATCGCCTCCGTTCTTGTCCTGGCTTTAATCCTTTCCTTCTTTTTCGTCTGTTTCCTTTCTGGTGACATCTTGAAGCCAACTTAAGCCTTAGTTTAGTCCTCTTCGAGATGACCCAACGTTCAGAAATGGATTCTTAATCTACCGTCTTAGTGCGTTTTTTAGCATTCTGCTCCGTAGGGCTGGATGCTAAACGTTTCTCCGTTGGTGTATATGTTGTTTCCTGCTCTTTATGTTGTGTCCTCTTTTTTCCATCTTCCTCTAGGCCGTTCCAGATTGATCTGCAGGCCTTCATGGCTGAAAAGCTTTCCTCCAAGGTGGCAAGGCCATGCTTAAAATCATTAGAGATGTTCTTTTGCCGTTCGATAATAATAATAATAATAGTAATAATAATAATCATAATTTTTTTTTTTATTTTAGGGGAGGGGAAATGCCAGTACGCATCTCCACGACTTTCCCTCTGCCAGAGACTCTGCCATTTGCAGAGTGTGCGGGCTTTCTCATCTTGAGGTGCCGTTTCCCCGTCACGCGCCGCTTTCTTCAATAAAATGATGTGGATTGGCGTCACTCCAGCTATCACCAATACCGCAGGCTCCAACACCGTGCGGTAGGCTGATGCCACTCTCAAGACCCCTCTTCGTTGGCCCTGTGCGAGCCTCTTCCGGTAAATCTCTTTTTCCATGGAGTTGGCCCAAATCTCTGCTCCATACAGCAATACCGATTGAACTGCACTCATCAGCAGGCGGCGCTTGCTGGAAGACGGGCCCCCAACATTGGCAATCAGCCTACAAAGCGCGGTCAGCCTTGTCAGCCGCCTTTTTAATCTGGTGATAAAAGCTCAGCTTTGTGTCGATAAGCATGCCAAGATACTTGACTGCAGGTTTCGACATGATTCTAGCATTTCCGACTCTCACTGGGACGATCGTCGGTATTCTTTTCTTCATCAGGACTACAATTTCCGTCTTTTGTAGTGCAAGTGATAGACCGTGTTCTGCCATCCAGCTTCCAACAGTTCTCATCTCTTGGTTTAGCTTGAGTTGGGCCTGTTCCATATCGCGCGCTGCAACGAATGCAGCAATATCGTCAGCATACCAACCCAGGCATGTCTCCTCCGGCATTTCCTCTTTCAGAAGTCCGTCGTAGGTGGCGTTCCAGAAATCCGGTCCTTGGATAGATCCTTGAGCCGCCCCCGATGTGATCATTTTTCTCTGCACTCCCTCCTTGGTCTCGTAGAGGATCCCGCGATCCGGCACCTTCAAGTTGTGTTCCAAAGCCTCCATCATATTTGTCCACCTAGCCAAGTTAAACGCATTCTTAACGTCCAAAGTTGCTAGAATGACCACTCGTCGAGAGAAGTGGTTATGGTCTTCGGCCCTTTTTACCGGTGCAACTACCTCAAGAACCACATCTCTAGTAGACCTGCCTGTCCTGAACCCGTACTGCCTCGGCGAGAGTCCACCGGCGTTGCGAATTGCTGACGTTAGCCTGAACTTTATAAGCTTCTCCATCACCTATCCTGCTGTGTCTAGCATACACAACGGGCGGTAGGACGATGGAGAGTCCAGATTGCCTTTTCCTTTGCTGATGAGTGCCAACCTTGCGGTTTTCCAGCCTGTGAAGAATACTCCCTCTACCAGACATGCGTTACACATGCGTAGCAGAAGTTCTGGGTTCTGGTAGAATGCTAACTTAAGAATCTCACTCGGTATCCCATCCGGGCCTGGTGCCTTTTTGTCCTTCATAGTGAGGATCGCCTGCTCGAGTTCTTTCAGTGTAAACGAGGGTAAGTCTTCGATTTGGTTCCAATACCTCTGCGTCCTCGTCGGGTGCTGGGGGAACAGGGAGCCTACTGCGGGGCATAGAAGCCTCACAAGCCGTCCTGATGACGCTCATTCTCGAAGCTTCCAGTATCTCCGCTGTTACGCCACCATTCTGATAAACCTCCTCTACCAATGCAGCGCCCTCCTCAAGCTTCCTCTGGAAGGTGTCGGTCGCCATCCTAGTTAGATTCCATCTGGTGAGTTGCCTTCGTGTCTCCCTGTGCTGTGAGCCGCCGTTTTTGACATCAAATATTATATATTGGTGGTCACTACCGGTGTAGTCCTTAACGACCCCCCTAAAATGAGCGGTCCAAGGCCCTCTGAGCCGAATGAGACATCAGGTATTGTTTGTCCATATCCCGGTCTCTGAAAGGTAGACACATCTC
This sequence comes from Scaptomyza flava, assembly GCA_030179655.1. NCBI lineage: Eukaryota > Metazoa > Arthropoda > Insecta > Diptera > Drosophilidae > Scaptomyza > Scaptomyza flava. The sequence goes on along the minus strand of JARNME010000296.1, from coordinate 35,629 downwards.
CTATGTTCAGCACCATGAGTCCAACGTTCGCTGCCATCTCCAACACGAGCTTACCCCGTCCGTCAGGGTAGGGCATACCCCATTCCAGGGCTTTCGCGTTGAAATCTCCGGCTACCACCTTGTGTCCAGAAGACCCCATCACTGCATCTTCCAGTCCGTTCAGTTGGCCTCTGCAGCTTTGGATCGTCTGGTTGGGCGTGAAAAAACAACTAAAGAGGGTCACCGCTCCACACCTCACCCAGACATGTCCATTTCCTCGGCCGTGACCGGAGACTTGAACCTTTCCGGGATCCAGCACCCAGATAACTGCCGTACCGAGGTCATCAGAGTACCAAGAGGTGGACTCCTTCTTTCGGTACTGCTCGCTTAGCAGTACCAGGTCAGCTCCCTTCCCTTTTGCCAACTGATGGAGTAAATCGTTGGCTGTTTGGCACCTATTCATGTTTGACTGGAGGACGCGAATATTTGGATTTTCTCTCTGGCCTTCTTGAGCGCTTCCTTGAACGCGTTGCAGTTTCCGGATCCTGGTCTGTGTCCAAGTCCCTTTTCGTTTAGTCCCTTGTCGGCACTTATGAAGCAGCGAGCCGCCTTTCCAAACGTCTGGGCTCTATGTCCAGCTGCTCCACATTAATAGCACATGGAGCTTCGATCAGGCCCCTTACACCCCTTTGTTACATGTCCATATCCAAGACATCTGTAACAGCGCGCATTCGGCAGCTTACCCAGCCAATGCGGATCTTACCGCGCTCCAAGAAGTAAGATGCATCAAACTGATCCATCTCTACCACCGCCAACCTTTATCCTCTCAACGTCCCGGCGATGAATCCGACCTTAACATCTCCAAGATTGGACACATCCCGCTTAAGGGCTGCTTTTATATCGGCAGCCTCTGTGAGACAGTCAATGTCCCGGATCTCCACCGAACACTTGGGTTTCAAGGAGGAAACAGCTGGTTGTTCTCCCAGCGCCACCGTAATTGATTGCCGAAAAGCAACACTGTTCTCCGAGCCAGGTGCTATTTTCAGTAGGACACCCCTAGTTCGGGTCTCTCGGATGGTCCTTACATTGACACCCGAGCTTTCCGGGCTCACTTTACCTTTCATCTCCTTAAGAATATCGGCATAGGACCGATCTCTCTTGGGACGCATCAAGATCGCCTCCGTTCTTGTCCTGGCTTTAATCCTTCCCTTCTTTTTCTTCTGTTTCCTTTCTGGGGACATCGTTTTTTTGGCAAAGGCGTTAGTTCTTCTGCGTTCTTTCTTGCAGCCAACTTAAGCCTTAGCTTAGTCCTCTTCGAGATGACCAAACGCTCTGAATCGGATTCTAAAAACCGTCTTAGTGCGTATTTTTTTTTAGCATTCTGCTCCGTAGGGCTGGATGCTAAACGTTTCCGTTTGACAAATTACTTCTTTTGCTCGCATTCTTTCTCGCATTATTTCTTTCTTTATCCGCTTGGTCGCTCAAGCAGGCAGCTCCATGCTTTGCTCAGGGCGGGTTCGAGCTCAATGTAAATTCCGTTTCCTCCTGCGCCAAATCCATATCGGCCTTCTTTTCCTGTCTAAGAAGTCCGTCGTAGGTGCCGTTGAGCCTTGAGCCGCCCCCGATGTGATCATCTATCTCTGCACTCCCTCCTTGGTCTCGTAGAGGAGTCCGCGATCCGGCACCTTCAAGTTGTGTTCCAGAGCCTCCATCATATCTGCCCACTTAGCCTAGTTAAACGCATTCTTAACGTCCAAAGTTGCTAGAATGACCATTCGTCGCGAGAATTGGTTATGGTCCTCGGCACTTTTGACCGCTGCAACTACCTCAAGAACCGCATCTCTAGTAGACCTGCCCGTCCTAAAACCGTACTGCCTCGGCGAGAGTCCACCGGCGTTGCGAATTGCTGACGTTAGCCTGAACTTTATAAGCTTCTCCATCACCTATCCTGCTGTGTCTAGCATACACAACGGGCGGTAGGACGATGGAGAGTTCAGATTGCCTTTTCCTTTGCTGATGAGTGCCAACCTTGCGGTTTTCCAGCCTGTGAAGAATACTCCCTCTACCAGACATGCGTTACACATGCGTAGCAGAAGTTCTGGGTTCTGGTAGAATGCTAACTTAAGAATCTCTCTCGGTATCCCATCCGGGCCTGGTGCCTTTTTGTCCTTCATAGTGAGGATCGCCTGCTCGAGTTCTTTCAGTGTAAACGAGGGTAAATCTTCGATTTGGTTCCAATACCTCTGCGTCCTCGTCGGGTGCTGGGGGAACAGGGAGCCTACTGCGGGGCATAGAAGCCTCACAAGCCGTCCTGACGACGCTCATTCTCGAAGCTTCCAGTATCTCCGCTGTAACGCCACCATTCTGATATACCTCCTCTACCAATGCAGCGCCCTCCTCAACCTTCCTCTGGAAGGTGTCGGTCGCCATCCTAGTCAGATTCCATCTGGTGAGTTGCCTTCGTGTCTCCCTGTGCTGTGAGCCGCCGTTTTTGACATCAAGTATTATATAGTGGTGGTCACTACCGGTGTAGTCCTTAACGACCCTCCTAAAATGAGCGGTCCAAGGCCCTCTGAGCCGAATGAGACATCAGGTATTGTTTGTCCATATCCCGGTCTCTGGAAGGTAGACACATCTCCTATGTTCAGCACCATGAGTCCAACGTTCGCTGCCAGCTCCAACACGAGCTTACCCCGTCCGTCAGGGTAGGGCATACCCCATTCCAGGGCTTTCGCGTTGAAATCTCCGGCTACCACCTTGTGTCCAGAAGACCCCATCACTGCATCTCCCAGTCCGTTCAGTTGGCCTCTGCAGCTTTGGATCGTCTGGTTGGGCGTGAAATAGCAGCTAAAGAGGGTCACCGCTCCACACCTCACCCAGACATGTCCATTTCCTCGGCCGTGACCGGAGACTTGAACCTTTCCGGGATCCAGCACCCAGATAACTGCCGTACCGAGGTCATCAGAGTACCAAGAGGTGGACTCCTTCTTTCGGTACTGCTCGCTTAGCAGTACCAGGTCAGCTCCCTTCCCTTTTGCCAACTGATGGAGTAAATCGTTGGCTGTTTGGCACCTATTCATGTTTGACTGGAGGACGCGAATATTTGGATTTTCTCTCTGGCCTTCTTGAGCGCTTCCTTGAACGCGTTGCAGTTTCCGGATCCTGGTCTGTGTCCAAGTCCCTTTTCGTTTAGTCCCTTGTCGGCACTTATGAAGCAGCGAGCCGCCTTTCCAAACGTCTGGGCTCTATGTCCAGCTGCTCCACATTAATAGCACATGGAGCTTCGATCAGGCCGCTTACACCCCTTGGCTACATGTCCATATCCAAGACATCTGTAACAGCGCACATTTGGCAGCTTACCCAGCCAATGCGGATCTTACCGCGCTCCAAGAAGTAAGATGCATCAAACTGATCCATCTCTACCACCGCCAACCTTTGTCCTCTCAACGTCCCGGCGATGAATCCGACCTTAACATCTCCAAGATTGGACACATCCCGCTTAAGGGCTGCTTTTATATCGGCAGCCTCTGTGAGACAGTCAATGTCCCGGATCTCCACCGAACACTTGGGTTTCAAGGAGGAAACAGCTGGTTGTTCTCCCAGCGCCACCGTAATTGATTGCCGAAAAGCAACACTGTTCTCCGAGCCAGGTGCTATTTTCAGTAGGACACCCCTAGTTCGGGTCTCTCGGATGGTCCTTACATTGACACCCGAGCTTTCCGGGCTCACTTTACCTTTCATCTCCTTAAGAATATCGGCATAGGACCGATCTCTCTTGGGACGCATCAAGATCGCCTCCGTTCTTGTCCTGGCTTTAATCCTTCCCTTCTTTTTCTTCTGTTTCCTTTCTGGGGACATCGTTTTTTTGGCAAAGGCGTTAGTTCTTCTGCGTTCTTTCTTGCAGCCAACTTAAGCCTTAGCTTAGTCCCCTTCGAGATGACCAAACGCTCTGAATCGGATTCTAAAAACCGTCTTAGTGCGTATTTTTTTTTAGCATTCTGCTCCGTAGGGCTGGATGCTAAACGTTTCTCCGTTGGTGTATATGTTGTTTCCTGCTCTTTATGTTGTGTCCTCTTTTTTCCATCTTCCTCTAGGCCGTTCCAAATTGATCTGCAGGCCTTCATGGCTGAAAAGCTTTCCTCCCAGGTGGCAAGGCCATGCTTAAAATCATTACTGATGTTCTTTTGTCGTTCGATAATAATAATAATAATAGTAATAATAATAATAATAATCAAAATTTTTTTTTATTTTAGGGGAGGGGAAATGCCAGTACGCATCTCCACGACTTTCCCTCTGCCAGAGACTCTGCCATTTGCAGAGTGTGCGGGCTTTCTCATCTTGAGGTGCCGTTTCCCCGTCACGCGCCGCTTTCTTCAATAAAATGAGGTGGATTGGCGTCACTCCAGCTATCACCAATACCGCAGGCTCCAACACCGTGCGGTAGGCCGATGCCACTCTCAAGACCCCTCTTCGTTGGCCCTGTGCGAGCCTCATCCGGTACATCTCTTTTTCCAGAGAGTTGGCCCAAATCTCTGCTCCATACAGCAATACCGATTGAACTGCGCTCATCAGCAGGCGTTGCTTGCTGGAAAACGAGCCCCCAACATTGGCCATCAGCCAGCTAAGCGCGGTCACGCCACCCGCAGCCTTGTCAGCCGCCTGTTTGATCTGGTGATAAAAGCTCAGCCTTGTACCGATAAGCATGCCAAGATACTTGACTGCAGGTTTCGACATGATTCTAGCATCTCCGACTCTCACTGGGACGATCGTCGGTATTCTTTTCTTCATCAGGAATACAAGTTCCGTCTTTTGTAGTGCAAGTGATAGACCGTGTTCTGCCATCCAGCTTCCAACAGTTCTCATCTCTTGGTTTAGCTTGAGTTAGGCTTGTTCCATATCGCGCGCTGCAACGAATGCAGCAATATCGTCAGCATACCAACCCAGGCATGTCTCCTCCGGCATTTCCTGTCTCAGAAGTCCGTCGTAGGTGGCGTTTCAGAAATCCGGTCCTTGGATAGATCCTTGAGCCGCCCCCGATGTGATCAATTTTCTCTGCACTCCCTCCTTGGTCTCGTAGAGGATCCCGCGATCCGGCACCTTCAAGTTGTGTTCCAGAGCCTCCATCATATTTGTCCACCTAGCCAAGTTAAACGCATTCTTAACGTCCAAAGTTGCTAGAATGACCACTGGTCGAGAGAAGTGGTTATGGTCTTCGGCCCTTTTGACCTGTGCAACTACCTCAAGAACCACATCTCTAGTAGACCTGCCTGTCCTGAACCCGTACTGCCTCGGCGAGAGTCCACCGGCGTTGCGAATTGCTGACGTTAGCCTGAACTTTATAAGCTTCTCCATCACCTATCCTGCTGTGTCTAGCATACACAACGGGCGGTAGGACGATGGAGAGTCCAGATTGCCTTTTCCTTTGCTGATGAGTGCCAACCTTGCGGTTTTCCAGCCTGTGAAGAATACTTCCTCTACCAGACATGCGTTACACATGCGTAGCAGAAGTTCTGGGTTCTGGTAGAATGCTAACTTAAGAATCTCACTCGGTATCCCATCCGGGCCTGGTGCCTTTTTGTCCTTCATAGTGAGGATCGCCTGCTCGAGTTCTTTCAGTGTAAACGAGGGTAAATCTTCGATTTGGTTCCAATACCTCTGCGTCCTCGTCGGGTGCTGGGGGAACAGGGAGCCTACTGCGGGGCATAGAAGCCTCACAAGCCGTCCTGACGACGCTCATTCTCGAAGCTTCCAGTATCTCCGCTGTAACGCCACCATTCTGATATACCTCCTCTACCAATGCAGCGCCCTCCTCAAGCTTCCTCTGGAAGGTGTCGGTCGCCATCCTAGTCAGATTCCATCTGGTGAGTTGCCTTCGTGTCTCCCTGTGCTGTGAGCCGCCGTTTTGACATCAAGTATTATATAGTGGTGGTCACTACCGGTGTAGTCCTTAACGACCCTCCTAAAATGAGCGGTCCAAGGCCCTCTGAGCCGAATGAGACATCAGGTATTGTTTGTCCATATCCCGGTCTCTGGAAGGTAGACACATCTCCTATGTTCAGCACCATGAGTCCAACGTTCGCTGCCATCTCCAACACGAGCTTACCCCGTCCGTCAGGGTAGGGCATACCCCATTCCAGGGCTTTCGCGTTGAAATCTCCGGCTACCACCTTGTGTCCAGAAGACCCCATCACTGCATCTTCCAGTCCGTTCAGTTGGCCTCTGCAGCTTTGGATCGTCTGGTTGGGCGTGAAATAGCAGCTAAAGAGGGTCACCGCTCCACACCTCACCCAGACATGTCCATTTCCTCGGCCGTGACCGGAGACTTGAACCTTTCCGGGATCCATCACCCAGATAGCTGCAGTTCCGAGGTCATCAGAGTACCAAGAGGTGGACTCCTTCTTTCGGTACTGCTCGCTTAGCCGTACCAGGTCAGCTCCCTTCTCTTTTGCCAACTGATGGAGTAAATCGTTGGCTGTTTGGCACCTATTCATGTTTGCCTGGAGTACGCGAATATTTGGATTTTCTCTCTGGCCTTCTTGAGCGCTTCCTTGAACGCGTTGCAGTTTCCGGATCCTGGTCTGTGTCCAAGTCCCTTTTCGTTTAGTCCCTTGTCGGCACTTATGAAGCAGCGAGCCGCCTTTCCAAACGTCTGGGCTCTATGTCCAGCTGCTCCACATTTATAGCACATGGAGCTTCGATCAGGCCCCTTACACCCCTTTGCTACATGTCCATATCCAAGACATCTGTAACAGCGCGCATATGGCAGCTTACCCAGCCAATGCGGATCTTATCGCGCTCCAAGAAGTAAGATGCATCAAACTGATCCATCTCTACCACCGCCAACCTTTGTCCTCTCAACGTCCCGGCGATGAATCCGACCTTAACATCTCCAAGATTGGACACATCCCGCTTAAGGGCTGCTTTTATATCGGCAGCCTCTGTGAGACAGTCAATGTCCCGGATCTCCACCGAACACTTGGGTTTCAAGGAGGAAACAGCTGCTTGCTCCCCCAGCGCCACCGTAATTGATTGCCGAAAAGCAACACTGTTCTCCGAGCCAGGTGCTATTTTCAGTAGGACACCCCTAGTTCGGGTCTCTCGGATGGTCCTTACATTGACACCCGAGCTTTCCGGGCTCACTTTACCTTTCATCTCCTTAAGAATATCGGCATAGGACCGATCTCTCTTTGGACGAATTAAGATCGCCTCCGTTCTTGTCCTGGCTTTAATCCTTTCCTTCTTTTTCGTCTGTTTCCTTTCTGGTGACATCTTGAAGCCAACTTAAGCCTTAGTTTAGTCCTCTTCGAGATGACCCAACGTTCAGAAATGGATTCTTAATCTACCGTCTTAGTGCGTTTTTTAGCATTCTGCTCCGTAGGGCTGGATGCTAAACGTTTCTCCGTTGGTGTATATGTTGTTTCCTGCTCTTTATGTTGTGTCCTCTTTTTTCCATCTTCCTCTAGGCCGTTCCAGATTGATCTGCAGGCCTTCATGGCTGAAAAGCTTTCCTCCAAGGTGGCAAGGCCATGCTTAAAATCATTAGAGATGTTCTTTTGCCGTTCGATAATAATAATAATAATAGTAATAATAATAATCATAATTTTTTTTTTTATTTTAGGGGAGGGGAAATGCCAGTACGCATCTCCACGACTTTCCCTCTGCCAGAGACTCTGCCATTTGCAGAGTGTGCGGGCTTTCTCATCTTGAGGTGCCGTTTCCCCGTCACGCGCCGCTTTCTTCAATAAAATGATGTGGATTGGCGTCACTCCAGCTATCACCAATACCGCAGGCTCCAACACCGTGCGGTAGGCTGATGCCACTCTCAAGACCCCTCTTCGTTGGCCCTGTGCGAGCCTCTTCCGGTAAATCTCTTTTTCCATGGAGTTGGCCCAAATCTCTGCTCCATACAGCAATACCGATTGAACTGCACTCATCAGCAGGCGGCGCTTGCTGGAAGACGGGCCCCCAACATTGGCAATCAGCCTACAAAGCGCGGTCAGCCTTGTCAGCCGCCTTTTTAATCTGGTGATAAAAGCTCAGCTTTGTGTCGATAAGCATGCCAAGATACTTGACTGCAGGTTTCGACATGATTCTAGCATTTCCGACTCTCACTGGGACGATCGTCGGTATTCTTTTCTTCATCAGGACTACAATTTCCGTCTTTTGTAGTGCAAGTGATAGACCGTGTTCTGCCATCCAGCTTCCAACAGTTCTCATCTCTTGGTTTAGCTTGAGTTGGGCCTGTTCCATATCGCGCGCTGCAACGAATGCAGCAATATCGTCAGCATACCAACCCAGGCATGTCTCCTCCGGCATTTCCTCTTTCAGAAGTCCGTCGTAGGTGGCGTTCCAGAAATCCGGTCCTTGGATAGATCCTTGAGCCGCCCCCGATGTGATCATTTTTCTCTGCACTCCCTCCTTGGTCTCGTAGAGGATCCCGCGATCCGGCACCTTCAAGTTGTGTTCCAAAGCCTCCATCATATTTGTCCACCTAGCCAAGTTAAACGCATTCTTAACGTCCAAAGTTGCTAGAATGACCACTCGTCGAGAGAAGTGGTTATGGTCTTCGGCCCTTTTGACCGGTGCAACTACCTCAAGAACCACATCTCTAGTAGACCTGCCTGTCCTGAACCCGTACTGCCTCGGCGAGAGTCCACCGGCGTTGCGAATTGCTGACGTTAGCCTGAACTTTATAAGCTTCTCCATCACCTATCCTGCTGTGTCTAGCATACACAACGGGCGGTAGGACGATGGAGAGTCCAGATTGCCTTTTCCTTTGCTGATGAGTGCCAACCTTGCGGTTTTCCAGCCTGTGAAGAATACTCCCTCTACCAGACATGCGTTACACATGCGTAGCAGAAGTTCTGGGTTCTGGTAGAATGCTAACTTAAGAATCTCACTCGGTATCCCATCCGGGCCTGGTGCCTTTTTGTCCTTCATAGTGAGGATCGCCTGCTCGAGTTCTTTCAGTGTAAACGAGGGTAAGTCTTCGATTTGGTTCCAATACCTCTGCGTCCTCGTCGGGTGCTGGGGGAACAGGGAGCCTACTGCGGGGCATAGAAGCCTCACAAGCCGTCCTGATGACGCTCATTCTCGAAGCTTCCAGTATCTCCGCTGTTACGCCACCATTCTGATAAACCTCCTCTACCAATGCAGCGCCCTCCTCAAGCTTCCTCTGGAAGGTGTCGGTCGCCATCCTAGTTAGATTCCATCTGGTGAGTTGCCTTCGTGTCTCCCTGTGCTGTGAGCCGCCGTTTTGACATCAAATATTATATATTGGTGGTCACTACCGGTGTAGTCCTTAACGACCCCCCTAAAATGAGCGGTCCAAGGCCCTCTGAGCCGAATGAGACATCAGGTATTGTTTGTCCATATCCCGGTCTCTGGAAGGTAGACACATCTCCTATGTTCAGCACCATGAGTCCAACGTTCGCTGCCATCTCCAACACGAGCTTACCCCGTCCGTCAGGGTAGGGCATACCCCATTCCAGGGCTTTCGCGTTGAAATCTCCGGCTACCACCTTGTGTCCAGAAGACCCCATCACTGCATCTTCCAGTCCGTTCAGTTGGCCTCTGCAGCTTTGGATCGTCTGGTTGGGCGTGAAAAAGCAACTAAAGAGGGTCACCGCTCCACACCTCACCCAGACATGTCCATTTCCTCGGCCGTGACCGGAGACTTGAACCTTTCCGGGATCCAGCACCCAGATAGCTGCCGTACCGAGGTCATCAGAGTACCAAGAGGTGGACTCCTTCTTTCGGTACTGCTCGCTTAGCAGTACCAGGTCAGCTCCCTTCCCTTTTGCCAACTGATGGAGTAAATCGTTGGCTGTTTGGCACCTATTCATGTTTGCCTGGAAAACGCGAATATTTGGATTTTCTCTCTGGCCTTCTTGAGCGCTTCCTTGAACGCGTTGCAGTTTCCGGATCCTGGTCTGTGTCCAAGTCCCTTTTCGTTTAGTCCCTTGTCGGCACTTATGAAGCAGCGAGCCGCCTTTCCAAACGTCTGGGCTCTATGTCCAGCTGCTCCACATTTATAGCACATGGAGCTTCGATCAGGCCCCTTACACCCCTTTGCTACATGTCCATATCCAAGACATCTGTAACAGCGCGCATATGGCAGCTTACCCAGCCAATGCGGATCTTACCGCGCTCCAAGAAGTAAGATGCATCAAACTGATCCATCTCTACCACCGCCAACCTTTGTCCTCTCAACGTCCCGGCGATGAATCCGACCTTAACATCTCCAAGATTGGACACATCCCGCTTAAGGGCTGCTTTTATATCGGCAGCCTCTGTGAGACAGTCAATGTCCCGGATCTCCACCGAACACTTGGGTTTCAAGGAGGAAACAGCTGCTTGCTCCCCCAGCGCCACCGTAATTGATTGCCGAAAAGCAACACTGTTCTCCGAGCCAGGTGCTATTTTCAGTAGGACACCCCTAGTTCGGGTCTCTCGGATGGTCCTTACATTGACACCCGAGCTTTCCGGGCTCACTTTACCTTTCATCTCCTTAAGAATATCGGCATAGGACCGATCTCTCTTTGGACGAATCAAGATCGCCTCCGTTCTTGTCCTGGCTTTAATCCTTTCCTTCTTTTTCGTCTGTTTCCTTTCTGGTGACATCGTTTTTTTTGGCAAAAGGCGTTAGTTCTTCTACGTTCTTTCTTGAAGCCAACTTAAGCCTTAGTTTAGTCCTCTTCGAGATGACCCAACGTTCAGAAATGGATTCTTAATCTACCGTCTTAGTGCGTTTTTTAGCATTCTGCTCCGTAGGGCTGGATGCTAAACGTTTCTCCGTTGGTGTATATGTTGTTTCCTGCTCTTTATGTTGTGTCCTCTTTTTTCCATCTTCCTCTAGGCCGTTCCAGATTGATCTGCAGGCCTTCATGGCTGAAAAGCTTTCCTCCAAGGTGGCAAGGCCATGCTTAAAATCATTAGAGATGTTCTTTTGCCGTTCGATAATAATAATAATAATAGTAATAATAATAATAATAATCATAATTTTTTTTTTACTTTAGGGGAGGGGAAATGCCAGTACGCATCTCCACGACTTTCCCTCTGCCAGAGACTCTGCCATTTGCAGAGTGTGCGGGCTTTCTCATCTTGAGGTGCCGTTTCCCCGTCACGCGCCGCTTTCTTCAATAAAATGATGTGGATTGGCGTCACTCCAGCTATCACCAATACCGCAGGCTCCAACACCGTGCGGTAGGCCGATGCCACTCTCAAGGCCCCTCTTCGTTGGCCCTGTGCGAGCCTCTTCCGGTAAATCTCTTTTTCCATGGAGTTGGCCCAAATCTCTGCTCCATACAGCAATACCGATTGAACTGCACTCATCAGCAGGCGGCGCTTGCTGGAAGACGGGCCCCCAACATTGGCAATCAGCCTACAAAGCGCGGTCAGCCTTGTCAGCCGCCTTTTAATCTGGTGATAAAAGCTCAGCTTTGTGTCGATAAGCATGCCAAGATACTTGACTGCAGGTTTCGACATGATTCTAGCATTTCCGACTCTCACTGGGACGATCGTCGGTATTCTTTTCTTCATCAGGACTACAATTTCCGTCTTTTGTAGTGCAAGTGATAGACCGTGTTCTGCCATCCAGCTTCCAACAGTTCTCATCTCTTGGTTTAGCTTGAGTTGGGCCTGTTCCATATCGCGCGCTGCAACGAATGCAGCAATATCGTCAGCATACCAACCCAGGCATGTCTCCTCCGGCATTTCCTCTGTCAGAAGTCCGTCGTAGGTGGCGTTCCAGAAATCCGGTCCTTGGATAGATCCTTGAGCCGCCCCCGATGTGATCATTTTTCTCTGCACTCCCTCCTTGGTCTCGTAGAGGATCCCGCGATCCGGCACCTTCAAGTTGTGTTCCAGAGCCTCCATCATATTTGTCCACCTAGCCGAGTTAAACGCATTCTTAACGTCCAAAGTTGCTAGAATGACCACTCGTCGAGAGAAGTGGTTATGGTCTTCGGACCTTTTGACCGGTGCAACTACCTCAAGAACCACATCTCTAGTAGACCTGCCTGTCCTGAACCCGTACTGCCTCGGCGAGAGTCCACCGGCGTTGCGAATTGCTGACCTTAGCCTGAACTTTATAAGCTTCTCCATCACCTATCCTGCTGTGTCTAGCATACACAACGGGCGGTAGGACGATGGAGAGTCCAGATTGCCTTTTCCTTTGCTGATGAGTGCCAACCTTGCGGTTTTCCAGCCTGTGAAGAATACTCCCTCTACCAGACATGCGTTACACATGCGTAGCAGAAGTTCTGGGTTCTGGTAGAATGCTAACTTAAGAATCTCACTCGGTATCCCATCCGGGCCTTGTGCCTTTTTGTCCTTCATAGTGAGGATCGCCTGCTCGAGTTCTTTCAGTGTAAACGAGGGTAAATCTTCGATTTGGTTCCAATACCTCTGCGTCCTCGTCGGGTGCTGGGGGGACAGGGAGCCTAGAAGCCTCACAAGCCGTCCTGACGACGCTCATTCTCGAAGCTTCCAGTATCTCCTCTGTAACGCCACCATTCTGATATACCTCCTCCACCAATGCAGCGCCCTTCTCAAGCTTCCTCTGGAAGGTGTCGGTCGCCATCCTTGTCAGATTCCATCTGGTGTCATCGTGTCTCCCTGTGCTGTGAGCCGCCGTTTTTGACATCAAATATTATATATTGGTGGTCACTACTGGTGTAGTCCTCAACGACACTGCAACCTCCAACGAGCGGTCCAAAGCCCTCTGAGCCGAATGAGTTATCAGGTATTGTTTGTCTATATCCTAGTCTCCGGAAGGTAGACACATCTCCTATGTTCAGCACCATGAGTCCAACGTTCGCTGCCATCTCCAACACGCGCTTACCCCGTCCGTCAGGGTAGGGCAAACCCCATTCCAGGGCTTTCGCGATGAAATATCCGGCTACCACCTTGTGTCCAGAAGACCCCATCACTGCATCTCCCAGTCCGTTCAGTTGGCCTCTGCAGCTTTGGATCGTCTGGTTGGGCGTGAAATAGCAGCTAAAGAGGGTCACCGCTCCACACCTCACCCAGACATGTCCATTTCCTCGGCCGTGACCGGAGACTTGAACCTTTCCGGGATCCAGCACCCAGATAGCTGCCGTACCGAGGTCATCAGAGTACCAAGAGGTGGACTCCTTCTTTCGGTACTGCTCGCTTAGCCGTACCAGGTCAGCTCCCTTCTCTTTTGCCAACTGATGGAGTAAATCGTTGGCTGTTCGGCACCTATTCATGTTTGCCTGGAGGACGCGAATATTTAGATTTTCTCTCTGGCCTTCTTGAGCGCTTCTTTGAACGCGTTGCAGTTTCCGGATCCTGGTCTGTGGACAAGTCCCTTTTCGTTTTGCCCCTTGTCGGCACATATGAAGCAGCGTGCTGCCGTTCCAAACGTCTGGGCTCTATGTCCAGCTGCTCCACATTTATAGCATATGGAGCTTCGATCAGGCCCCTTACACCCCTTTGCTACATGTCCATATCCAAGACATCTGTAACAGCGCGCATTCGGCAGCTTACCCAGCCAATGTGGATCTTACCGCGCTCCAAGAAGTAAGATGCATCAAACTGATCCATCTCGACCACCGCCAACCTTTGTCCTCTCAACGTCCCGGCGATGAATCCGACCTTAACATCTCCAAGATTGGACACATCCCGCTTAAGGGCTGCTTTTATATCGGCAGCCTCTGTGAGACAGTCGATGTCCCGGATCTCCACCGAACACTTGGGTTTCAAGGAGGAAACAGCTGCTTGTTCCCCCAGCGCCACCGTAATTGATTGCCGAAAAGCAACACTGTTCTCCGAGCCAGGTGCTATTTCCAGTAGGACACCTCTTGTTCGGGTCTCTCGGATGGTCCTTACATTGACACCCGAGCTTTCCGGGCTCACTTTACCTTTCATCTCCTTAAGAATATCGGCATAGGACCGATCTCTCTTTGGACGAATCAAGATCGCCTCCGTTCTTGTCCTGGCTTTAATCCTTCCCTTCTTTTTCTTCTGTTTCCTTTCTGGGGACATCGTTTTTTAGGCAAAAGGCGTTAGTTCCTCTACGTTCTTTCTTGCAGCCAACTTAAGCCTTAGCTTAGTCCTCTTCGAGATGACCCAACGTTCAGAAATGGATTCTTAATCTACCGTCTTAGTGCGTTTTTTAGCATTCTGCTCCGTAGGGCTGGATGCTAAACGCGTCTCCGTTGGTGTATATGTTGTTTCCTGCTCTTTATGTTGTGTCCTCTTTTTTCCATCTTCCTCAAGGCCGTTCCAAATTGCTCTGCAGGCCTTCATGGCTGAAAAGCTTTCCTCCAAGGTGGCAAAGCCATACTTAACATCATAAGAGATGTTCTTTTGCGGTTCGATAATAATAATAATAGTAATAATAATAATAATAATCATAATTTTTTTTTTTTTTTTGTGGGGAGGGGAAATGCCAGTACGCATCTCCACGACTTTCCCTCTGCCAGAGACCCTGCCATTTGCAGAGTGTGCGGGCTTTCTCATCTTGAGGTGCCGTTTCCCCGTCACGCGCCGCTTTCTTCAATAAAATGATGTGGATTGGCGTCACTCCAGCTATCACCAATACCGCAGGCTCCAACACCGTGCGGTAGGCCGATGCCACTCTCAAGGCCCCTCTTCGTTGGCCCTGTGCGAGCCTCTTCCGGTAAATCTCTTTTTCCATGGAGTTGGCCCAAATCTCTGCTCCATACAGCAATACCGATTGAACTGCACTCATCAGCAGGCGGCGCTTGCTGGAAGACGGGCCCCCAACATTGGCAATCAGCCTACAAAGCGCGGTCAGCCTTGTCAGCCGCCTTTTTAATCTGGTGATAAAAGCTCAGCTTTGTGTCGATAAGCATGCCAAGATACTTGACTGCAGGTTTCGACATGATTCTAGCATTTCCGACTCTCACTGGGACGATCGTCGGTATTCTTTTCTTCATCAGGACTACAATTTCCGTCTTTTGTAGTGCAAGTGATAGACCGTGTTCTGCCATCCAGCTTCCAACAGTTCTCATCTCTTGGTTTAGCTTGAGTTGGGCCTGTTCCATATCGCGCGCTGCAACGAATGCAGCAATATCGTCAGCATACCAACCCTACATGTCTCCTCCGGCATTTCCTCTTTCAGAAGTCCGTCGTAGGTGGCGTTCCGGAAATCCGGTTCTTGGATAGATCCTTGAGCCGCCCCCGATGTGATCATTTTTCTCTGCACTCCCTCCTTGGTCTCGTAGAGGATCCCGCGATCCGGCACCTTCAAGTTGTGTTCCAGAGCCTCCATCATATTTGTCCACCTAGCCGAGTTAAACGCATTCTTAACGTCCAAAGTTGCTAGAATGACCACTCGTCGAGAGAAGTGGTTATGGTCTTCGGCCCTTTTGACCGGTGCAACTACCTCAAGAACCACATCTCTAGTAGACCTGCCTGTCCTGAACCCGAACTGCCTCGGCGAGAGTCCACCGGCGTTGCGAATTGCTGACGTTAGCCTGAACTTTATAAGCTTCTCCATCACCTATCCTGCTGTGTCTAGCATACACAACGGGCGGTAGGACGATGGAGAGTCCAGATTGCCTTTTCCTTTGCTGATGAGTGCCAACCTTGCGGTTTTCCAGCCTGTGAAGAATACTCCCTCTACCAGACATGCGTTACACATGCGTAGCAGAAGTTCTGGGTTCTGGTAGAATGCTAACTTAAGAACCTCACTCGGTATCCCATCCGGGCCTTGTGCCTTTTTGTCCTTCATAGTGAGGATCGCCTGCTCGAGTTCTTTCAGTGTAAACGAGGGTAAATCTTCGATTTGGTTCCAATACCTCTGCGTCCTCGTCGGGTGCTGGGGGGACAGGGAGCCTACTGCGGGGCATAGAAGCCTCACAAGCCGTCCTGACGACGCTCATTCTCGAAGCTTCCAGTATCTCCTCTGTAACGCCACCATTCTGATATACCTCCTCTACCAATGCAGCGCCCTCCTCAAGCTTCCTCTGGAAGGTGTCGGTCACCATCCTAGTCAGATTCCATCTGGTGAGTTGGCTTCGTGTCTCCCTGCGCTGTGAGCCGCCGTTTTTGACATAAAATATTATATAGTGGTGGTCACTACCGGTGTAGTTCTTAACGACCCCCCTAAAATGAGCGGTCCAAGGCCCTCTGAGCCGAATGAGACATCAGGTATTGTTTGTCCATATCCCGGTCTCTGGAAGGTGGACACATCTCCTATGTTCAGCACCATGAGTCCAACGTTCGCTGCCATCTCCAACACGTGCTTACCCCGTCCGTCAGGGTAGGGCATACCCCATTCCAGGGCTTTCGCGTTGAAATCTCCGGCTACCACCTTGTGTCCAGAAGACCCCATCACTGCATCTTCCTGTCCGTTCAGTTGGCCTCTGCAGCTTTGGATCGTCTGGTTGGGCGTGAAATAGCAGCTAAAGAGGGTCACCGCTCCACACCTCACCCAGACATGTCCATTTCCTTGGCCGTGACCGGAGACTTGAACCTTTCCGGGATCCAGCATCCAGATAGCTGCCGTACCGAGGTCATCAGAGTACCAAGAGGTGGACTCCTTCCTTCGGTACTGCTCGCTTAGCAGTACCAGGTCAGCTCCCTTCTCTTTTGCCAACAGATGGAGTAAATCGTTGGCTGTTTGGCACCTATTCATGTTTGCCTGGAGGACGCGAATATTTGGATTTTCTCTCTGGCCTTCTTGAGCGCTTCCTTGAACGCGTTGCAGTTTCCGGATCCTGGTCTGCGTCCAAGTCCCTTTTCGTTTAGTCCCTTGTCGGCACTTATGAAGCAGCGAGCCGCCGTTCCAAACGTCTGGGCTCTATGTCCAGCTGCTCCACATTTATTGCACATGGAGCTTCGATCAGGCCCCTTACACCCCTTTGTTACATGTCCATATCCAAGACATCTGTAACAGCGCGCATTCGGCAGCTTACCCAGCCAATGTGGATCTTACCGCGCTCCAAGAAGTAAGATGCATCAAACTGATCCATCTCGACCACCGCCAACCTTTGTCCTCTCAACGTCCCGGGGATGAATCCGACCTTAACATCTCCAAGATTGGACACATCCCGCTTAAGGGCTGCTTTTATATCGGCAGCCTCTGTGAGACAGTCGATGTCCCGGATCTCCATCGAACACTTGGGTTTCAAGGAGGAAACAGCTGCTTGTTCTCCCAGCGCCACCGTAATTGATTGCCGAAAAGCAACACTGTTCTCCGAGCCAGGTGCTATTTTCAGTAGGACACCCCTAGTTCGGGTCTCTCGGATGGTCCTTACATTGACACCCGAGCTTTCCGGGCTCACTTTACCTTTCATCTCCTTAAGAATATCGGCATAGGACCGATCTCTCTTTGGACGAATCAAGATCGCCTCCGTTCTTGTCCTGGCTTTAATCATTTCCTTCTTTTTCTTCTGTTTGTTCCTCTACGTTCTTTCTTGCAGCCAACTTAAGCCTTAGTTTAGTCCTCTTCGAGATGACCCAACGTTCTGAAATGGATTCTAAATCTACCGTCTTAGTGCGTTTTTTAGCATTCTGCTCCGTAGGGCTGGATGCTAAACGTTTCTCCGTTGGTGTATATGTTGTTTCCTACTCTTTATATTGTGTCCTCTTTTTTCTATATTCTTCTAGGCCGTACCAAATTGCTCTGCAGGCCTTCATGGCTGAAAAGCTTTCCTCCAAGGTGGCAAGGCCATGCTTAAAATCATTACAGATGTTCTTTTGCCGTTCGATAATAATAATAATAATAGTAATAATAATAATAATAATCATAATTTTTTTTTTCTTGTACGCATCTCTCGATATGCTATTGCAGAGAGGTAAGTGGGGCTTGCACCCATTAAAACCTCTCCCCTGCCGTCGACAAAATCGACTCTTCTCTTCTCGGACACTAGCCTGGAACCGTTTGACACATTATTTCGGGCTAGATCCTTCTTGTGGCCTTAGGTGGCATCTTCATCTTTCTCGCATTCTTTCTTTCTTTGTCCGCTTGGTCGCTCAAGCAGGCAGCTCTGCTGTGCTCAGGGCGGGTTCGAGCTCAATGTAAGCTCCGTTTCCTCCTGCGCCAGATCCATATCGGCCTACTTGATTTTAAGCATCCTCTGTACAAATTGTGCCACTCGGCCCCAGTTGACGTCACTCTGAAGCATCACTGCTACTACGGTGTCCGGTGTTATTTCACTCGCTGTTTGCTGAGCAAGCATCGAGCGCTGCCTTGCCCATTTGTGACACGCAAAGAATGCATGTTCCGCATCGTCTCTGCATCCGGGACAGTACAAACATTCATCACATTGTGACTATCCCATTCCGTGAAGGTAATGGCGAAAGTAACCGTGTCCAGAGAGAAGCTGCGTAAGGTAGAAATCTACCTCGCCATGCTTCCTTTTTACACACCACGCTCCACGTCTGTGATGAGACGTGCCGTCCATCTTCCACGACTTTGCCTCTGCCAGAGACTCTGAAATTTGCAGAGTGTGCGGTACATCTCTTTTTCCATGGAGTTTGCCCAAATCTCTGCTCCATACAGCAATACCGATTGAACTGCGCTCATCAGCAGGCGGCGCTTGCTGGAAGACGGGCCCCCAACATTGGCCATCAGCCTGCTAAGCGCGGTCACGCCACCCGCAGCCTTGTCAGCCGCCTGTTTGATATGGTGATAAAAGCCCAGCTTTGTGTCGATAAGCATGCCAAGATACTTGACTGCAGGTTTCGACTGATTCTAGCATTTCCGACTCTCACTGGGACGATCGTCGGTAAACTTTTCTTCATCAGGACTACAACTTCCGTCTTTTGTAGTGCAAGTGATAGACCGTGTTCTGCCATCCAGCTTCCAACAGTTCTCATCTCTTGGTTTAGCTTGAGTTGGGCCTGTTCCATGTCGCGCGCTGCAACGAATGCAGCAATATCGTCAGCATACCAACCCAGGCATGACTCCTCCGGCATTTCCTGTCTCAGAAGTCCGTCGTAGGTGGCGTTCCAGAAATCCGGTCCTTGGATAGATCCTTGAGCCGCCCCCGATGTGATCATTTTTCTCTGCACTCACTCCTTGGTCTCGTAGAGGATCACGCGATCCGGCACCTTCAAGTTGTGTTCCAGAGCCTCCATCATATTTGTCCATCTAGCCGAGTTAAACGCATTCTTAACGTCCAAAGTTGCTTGAATGACCACTCGTCGAGAGAAGTGGTTATGGTCTTGGGCCCTTTTGACCGGTGCAACTACCTCAAGAACCACATCTCTAGTAGACCTGCCTGTCCTGAACCCGTTCTGCCTCGGCGAGAGTCAACCGGCGTTGCGAATTGCTGACGTTAGCCTGAACTTTATAAGCTTCTCCATCACCTATCCCGCTGTGTCTAGCATACACAACGGGCGGTAGGACGATGAAGCGTCCAGATTGCCTTTTCCTTTGCTGATGAGTGCCAGCCTTGCGGTTTTCCAGCCTGTGAAGAATACGCCCTCTACCAGACATGCGTTACACATGCGTAGCAGAAGTTCTGGGTTCTGGTAGAATGCTAACTTAAGAATCTCACTCGGTATCCCATCCGGGCCTGGTGCCTTTTTGTCCTTCATAGTGAGGATCGCCTGCTCGAGTTCTTTCAGTGTAAACGAGGGTAAGTCTTCGATTTGGTTCCAATACCTCTGCGTCCTCGTCGGGTGCTGGGGGAACAGGGAGCCTACTGCGGGGCATAGAAGCCTCACAAGCCGTCCTGATGACGCTCATTCTCGAAGCTTCCAGTATCTCCGCTGTTACGCCACCATTCTGATATGCCTCCTCTACCAATGCAGCGCCATCCTAGTTAGATTCCATCTGGTGAGTTGCCTTCATGTCTCCCTGTGCTGTGAGCCGCCGTTTTTGACATAAAATTTTATATAGTGGTGGTCACTACCGGTGTAGTCCTTAACGACCCCCCTAAAATGAGCGGTCCAAGGCCCTCTGAGCCGAATGAGACATCAGGTATTGTTTGTCCATATCCCGGTCTCTGGAAGGTAGACACATCTCCTATGTTCAGCACCATGAGTCCAACGTTCGCTGCCATCTCCAACACGCGCTTACCCCGTTCGTCAGGGTAGGGCATACCCCATTCCAGGGCTTTCGCGTTGAAATCTCCGGCTACCACCTTGTGTCCAGAAGACCCCATCACTGCATCTTCCAGTCCGTTCAGTTGGCCTCTGCAGCTTTGGATCGTCTGGTTGGGCGTGAAATTGCAGCTAAAGAGGGTCACCGCTCCACACCTCACCCAGACATGTCCATTTCCTCGGCCGTGACCGGGGACTTGAACCATTCCGGGATCCATCACCCAGATGGCTGCAGTACCGAGGTCATCAGAGTACCAAGAGGTGGACTCCTTCTTTCGGTACTGCTCGCTTAGCAGTACCAGGTCAGCTCCCTTCCCTTTTGCCAACTGATGGAGTAAATCGTTGGCTGTTTGGCACCTATTCATGTTTGCCTGGAGGACGCGAATATTTGGATTTTCTCTCTGGCCTTCTTGAGCGCTTCCTTGAACGCGTTGCAGTTTCCGGATCCTGGTCTGTGTCCAAGTCCCTTTTCGTTTAGTCCCTTGTCGGCACTTATGAAGCAGCGAGCCGCCTTTCCAAACGTCTGGGCTCTATGTCCAGCTGCTCCACATTTATAGCACATGGAGCTTCGATCAGGCCCCTTACACCCCTTTGTTACATGTCCATATCCAAGACATCTGTAACAGCGCGCATATGGCAGCTTACCCAGCCAATGCGGATCTTACCGCGCTCCAAGAAGTAAGATGCATCAAACTGATCCATCTCTACCACCGCCAACCTTTGTCCCCTCAACGTCCCGGCGATGAATCCGACCTTAACATCTCCAAGATTGGACACATCCCGCTTAAGGGCTGCTTTTTAATCGGCAGCCTCTGTGAGACAGTCAATGTCCCGGATCTCCACCGAACACTTGGGTTTCAAGGAGGAAACAGCTGCTTGCTCCCCCAGCGCCACCGTAATTGATTGCCGAAAAGCAACACTGTTCTCCGAGCCAGGTGCTATTTTCAGTAGGACACACCTAGTTCGGGTCTCTCGGATGTTCCTTACATTGACACCCGAGCTTTCCGGGCTCACTTTACCTTTCATCTCCTTAAGAATATCGGCATAGGACCGATCTCTCTTTGGACGAATCAAGATCGTCTCCGTTCTTCTCCTGGCTTTAATCCTTTCCTTCTTTTTCGTCTGTTTCCTTTCTGGGGACATCGTTTTTTTTTTGGCAAAAGGCGTTAGTTCCTCTACGTTCTTTCTTGAAGCCAACTTAAGCCTTAGTTTAGTCCTCTTCGAGATGACCCAACGTTCAGAAATGGATTCTTAATCTACCGTCTTAGTGCGTTTTTTAGCATTCTGCTCCGTAGGGCTGGATGCTAAACGTTTCTCCGTTGGTGTATATGTTGTTTCCTGCTCTTTATGTTGTGTCCTCTTTTTTCCATCTTCCTCTAGGCCGTTCCAAATTTATCTGCAGGCCTTCATGGCTGAAAAGCTTTCCTCCAAGGTGGCAAGGCCATGCTTAAAATCATTAGAGATGTTCTTTTGCCGTTCGATAATAATAATAATAATAGTAATAATAATAATAATAATCATAATTTTTTTTTTTATTTTAGGGGAGGGGAAATGCCAGTACGCATCTCCACGACTTTCCCTCTGCCAGAGACTCTGCCATTTGCAGAGTGTGCGGGCTTTCTCATCTTGAGGTGCCGTTTCCCCGTCACGCACCGCTTCTTCCTTGAACGCGTTGCAGTTTCCGGATCCTGGTCTGTGTCCAAGTCCCTTTTCGATTAGTCCCTTGTCGGCACTTATGAAGCAGCGAGCCGCCGTTCCAAACGTCTGGGCTCTATGTCCAGCTGCTCCACATTTATTGCACATGGAGCTTCGATCAGGCCCCTTACACCCCTTTGTTACATGTCCATATCCAAGACATCTGTATCAGCGCGCATTCGGCAGCTTACCCAGCCAATGCGGATCTTACCGCGCTCCAAGAAGTAAGATGCATCAAACTGATCCATCTCTACCACCGCCAACCTTTGTCCCCTCAACGTCCCGGCGATGAATCCGACCTTAACATCTCCAAGATTGGACACATCCCGCTTAAGGGCTGCTTTTTAATCGGCAGCCTCTGTGAGACAGTCAATGTCCCGGATCTCCACCGAACACTTGGGTTTCAAGGAGGAAACAGCTGCTTGCTCCCCCAGCGCCACCGTAATTGATTGCCGAAAAGCAACACTGTTCTCCGAGCCAGGTGCTATTTTCAGTAGGACACACCTAGTTAGGGTCTCTCGGATGGTCCTTACATTGACACCCGAGCTTTCCGGGCTCACTTTACCTTTCATCTCCTTAAGAATATCGGCATAGGACCGATCTCTCTTTGGACGTCTCAAGATCGCCTCCGTTCTTGTCCTGGCTTTAATCCTTTCCTTCTTTTTCGTCTGTTTCCTTTCTTGGGACATCGTTTTTTTGGCAAAGGCGTTAGTTCCTCTACGTTCTTTCTTGCAGCCAACTTAAGCCTTAGTTTAGTCCTCTTCGAGAAGGGCTGGATGATAAACGTTTCTCCGTTGGTGTATATGTTGTTTCCTGCTCTTTATTTTGTGTCCTCTTTTTTCCATCTTCCTCTAGGCCGTTCCAAATTGATCTGCAGGCCTTCATGGCTGAAAAGCTTTCCTCCAAGGTGTCAAGGCCATGCTTAAAATCATTACAGATGTTCTTTTGCCGTTCGATAATAATAATAATAATAGTAATAATAACAATAAAAATCATAATTTTTTTTTTGTTGAGGGGAGGGGAAATGCTAGTACGCATCTCTCGATCTGCTATTGCAGAGAGGTAAGTGGGGCTTGCACCCACTAAAACCTCTCCCCTGCCGTCGACCAAATCGACTCTCTACTTCTCGGACACTAGCCTAGAACCGTTTGACACATTACTTCGGGCTGGATCCTTCTTGTGGCCTTAGGTGGCATCTTCATCTTTCTCGCATTCTTTCTTTCTTTATGCGCTTGGTCGCTCAAGCAGGCAGCTCTGCTGTGCTCAGGCCGGGTTCGAGCTCAATGTAAGCTCCGTTTCCTCCTGCGCCAGATCCATTTCGGCCTTTTTGATTTTAAGCATCCTTTGTACAAATTGTGCCACTCGGCCCCAGTTGACGTCGCTCTGAAGCATCACTGCTACTACGGTGTCCGGTGTTATTTCACTCGCTGTTTGCTGAGCAAGCATCGAGCGCTGCCTTGCCCATTTGTGACACGCAAAGAATGCATGTTCCGCATCGTCTCTGCATCCGGGACAGTACAAACATTCATCAGATTGTGACTTTCCCATTCGGTGAAGGTAATGGCGAAAGTTACCGTGTCCAGAGAGATGCTGTGTAAGGTAGAAATCTACCTCGCCAAGCTTCCTTTTGATTCACCACGCTCCACGTATGTGATGAGACGTGCCGTCCATCTTCCACGACTTTGCCTCTGCCAGAGACTCTGCCATTTGCAGAGTGTGTGGGCTTTCTCTTCTTGAGGTGCCATTTCCCCGTCACGCGCCGCTTTCTTCAAGAAAATGAGGTGGATTGGCGTCACTCCAGCTATCACCAATACCGCAGGCTCCAACACCGTGCGATAGGCCGATGCTACTCTCAAGACCCCTCTTCGTTGGACCTGTGCGAGCCTCATCCGGTAAATCTCTTTTTCCAGAGAGTTGGCCCAAATCTCTGCTCCATACAGCAATACCGATTGAACTGCGCTCATCAGCAGGCGGTGCTTGCTGGAAGACGGGCCCCCAACATTGGCCACCAGCCTGCTAAGCGCGGTCACGCCACCCGCAGCCTTGTCAGCCGCCTGTTTGATCTGGTGATAAAAGCTCAGCCTTGTACCGATAAGCATGCCAAAATAGTGGACCGCAGGTTTCGACATGATTCTAGCATCTCCGACTCTCACTGGGACGATCGTCGGTATTCTTTTCTTCGTCAAGACTACAACTTCCGTCTTGTGTAGTGCAAGTGATAGACCGTGTTCTGCCCCATCCAGCTTCCAACAGTTCTCATCACTTGGCTTAGCTTGAGTTGGGCCCGTTCCACGTCGCGCGCTGCAACGAGTGCAGCAATATCGTCAGCATACCAACCCAGGCATGACTCCTCCGGCATTTCCTGTCTCAGAAGTCTCAGAAGTTTATAAGCTTCTCCATCACCTTTCTTGCTGTGTCTAGCTTACACAACGGGCGGTAGGACGATGGGGAGTCCAGATTGCCTTTTCCTTTGCTGATGAGTGCCAATTTTGCGATTTGCAGGTTGTGAAGAATACTCCCTCTACCAGACATGAGTTATACATGCGTAGCAGAAGCTCAGGGTTCTGGTGGTCTCCCATCCGCGCCTGGTGAGGATCGCCTGCTCGAGTTCTTTCAGTGTAAACGAGGGTAAATCTTCGATTTGGTTCCAATACCTCTGCGGCCTTGTCGGGTGCTGGGGGAACAGGGTATCAACTATGCTCTCCATTAGCACGGCTTCTTTGGGTTCGACGGGTTTCAGAGCCCCATCTTCTGGGTCATGAGTTGGTAGCCCCAGGGATCCCTGTCCACATCTTCTACCAACTCCCTCCAACAACGGGCCTTGCTCTGATTGATGGCTCGACGCAGTTCTTTTTTCGCAGCCTTATGTTCGGCCGACCTTTCGTTAGCTTCATCTCGGTTCCTCGCGCGTCACCTTGCACGACGAAGCCTGTGGCATCTCCTGCGCAGGTCCGCTTTCTCCATTCTCCGTCGTTTCCCGTGATGGGGCCTACTGCGGGGCATAGAAGCCTCACAAGCCGTCCTGATGACGCTCACTGTCGAAGCCGCCAGTGTCTCCGCTGTTACGCCTCCATTCTGATATTCCTCTTCCACCAATGCAGCGCCCTTCTCAAGCTTCCTCTGGAAGGTGTCGGTCGCCATCCTAGTCAGATTCCATCTGGTGAGTTGCCTTCGTGTCTCCCTGTGCTGTGAGCCGCCGTTTTTGACATAATATATTATATATTGGTGGTCACTACTGGTGTAGTCCTCAACGACACTCCAACCTCCAACGAGCGGTCCAAAGCCCTCTGAGCCGAATGAGTTATCAGGTATTGTTTGTCTATATCTTAGTCTCCGGAAGGTAGACACATCTCCTATGTTCAGCACCATGAGTTCAACGTTCGCTGCCATCTCCAACACGCGCTTACCCCGTCCGTCAGGGTAGGGCAAACCCCATTCCAGGGCTTTCGCGTTGAAATATCCGGCTACCACCTTGTGTCCAGAAGACCCCATCACTGCATCTCCCAGTCCGTTCAGTTGGCCTCTGCAGCTTTGGATCGTCTGGTTGGGCGTGAAATAGCAGCTAAAGAAGGTCAACGCTCCACACCTCACCCAGACATGTCCATTTCCTCGGCCGTGACCGGAGACTTGAACCTTTCCGGGATCCAGCACCCAGATAGCTGCCGTACCGAGGTCATCAGAGTACCAAGAGGTGGACTCCTTCTTTCGGTACTGCTCGCTTAGCCGTACCAGGTCAGCTCCCTTCTCTTTTGCCAACTGATGGAGTAAATCGTTGGCTGTTCGGCACCTATTCATGTTTGCCTGGAGGACGCGAATCATTGGATTTTCTCTCTGGTCTTCTTGAGCGCTTCCTTGAACGCGTTGCAGTTTCCGGATCCTGGTCTGTGTCCAAGTCCCTCTTCGTTTAGTCCCTTGTCGGCACATATGAAGCAGCGTGCCGCCGTTCCACACGTCTGGGCTCTATATCCAGCTGCTCCACATTTATAGCACATGGAGCTTCGATCAGGCCCCTTACACCCCTTTGCTACATGTCCATATCCAAGACATCTGTCACAGCGCGAATTCGGCAGCTTACCCAGCCAATGCGGATCTTACCGCGCTCCAAGAAGTAAGATGCATCAAACTGATCCATCTCGAACACCGCCAACCTTTGTCCTCTCAACGTCCCGGGGATGAATCCGACCTTAACATCTCCAAGATTGGACACATCCCGCTTAAGGGCTGCTTTTATATCGGCAGCCTCTGTGAGACAGTCGATGTCCCGGATCTCCACCGAACACTTGGGTTTCAAGGAGGAAACAGCTGCTTGTTCCCCCAGCGCCACCGTAATTGATTGCCGAAAAGCAACACTGTTCTCCGAGCCAGGTGCTATTTCCAGTAGGACACCTCTTGTTCGGGTCTCTCGGATGGTCCTTACATTGACACCCGAGCTTTCCGGGCTCACTTTACCTTTCATCTCCTTAAAAATATCGGCATAGGACCGATCTCTCTTGGGACTCATCAAGATCGCCTCCGTTATTGTCCTGGCTTTAATCCTTCCCTTCTTTTTCGTCTGTTTCCTTTCTGGGGACATCGTTTTTTTGGCAAAGGCGTTAGTTCCTCTACGTTCTTTCTTGCAGCCAACTTAAGCCTTAGTTTAGTCCTCTTCGAGAAGGGCTGGATGATAAACGTTTCTCCGTTGGTGTATATGTTGTTTCCTGCTCTTTATTTTGTGTCCTCTTTTTTCCATCTTCCTCTAGGCCGTTCCAAATTGATCTGCAGGCCTTCATGGCTGAAAAGCTTTCCTCCAAGGTGTCAAGGCCATGCTTAAAATCATTACAGATGTTCTTTTGCCGTTCGATAATAATAATAATAATAGTAATAATAACAATAAAAATCATAATTTTTTTTTTGTTGAGGGGAGGGGAAATGCTAGTACGCATCTCTCGATCTGCTATTGCAGAGAGGTAAGTGGGGCTTGCACCCACTAAAACCTCTCCCCTGCCGTCGACCAAATCGACTCTCTACTTCTCGGACACTAGCCTAGAACCGTTTGACACATTACTTCGGGCTGGATCCTTCTTGTGGCCTTAGGTGGCATCTTCATCTTTCTCGCATTCTTTCTTTCTCTATGCGCTTGGTCGCTCAAGCAGGCAGCTCTGCTGTGCTCAGGCCGGGTTCGAGCTCAATGTAAGCTCCGTTTCCTCCTGCGCCAGATCCATTTCGGCCTTTTTGATTTTAAGCATCCTTTGTACAAATTGTGCCACTCGGCCCCAGTTGACGTCGCTCTGAAGCATCACTGCTACTACGGTGTCCGGTGTTATTTCACTCGCTGTTTGCTGAGCAAGCATCGAGCGCTGCCTTGCCCATTTGTGACACGCAAAGAATGCATGTTCCGCATCGTCTCTGCATCCGGGACAGTACAAACATTCATCAGATTGTGACTTTCCCATTCGGTGAAGGTAATGGCGAAAGTTACCGTGTCCAGAGAGATGCTGTGTAAGGTAGAAATCTACCTCGCCAAGCTTCCTTTTGATTCACCACGCTCCACGTATGTGATGAGACGTGCCGTCCATCTTCCACGACTTTGCCTCTGCCAGAGACTCTGCCATTTGCAGAGTGTGTGGGCTTTCTCATCTTGAGGTGCCATTTCCCCGTCACGCGCCGCTTTCTTCAAGAAAATGAGGTGGATTGGCGTCACTCCAGCTATCACCAATACCGCAGGCTCCAACACCGTGCGATAGACCGATGCTACTCTCAAGACCCCTCTTCGTTGGACCTGTGCGAGCCTCATCCGGTAAATCTCTTTTTCCAGAGAGTTGGCCCAAATCTCTGCTCCATACAGCAATACCGATTGAACTGCGCTCATCAGCAGGCGGTGCTTGCTGGAAGACGGGCCCCCAACATTGGCCACCAGCCTGCTAAGCGCGGTCACGCCACCCGCAGCCTTGTCAGCCGCCTGTTTGATCTGGTGATAAAAGCTTAGCTTTGTGCGGATAAGCATGCCAAGATACTTGACTGCAGGTTTCGACATGATTCTAACATCTCCGACTTTCACTGGGACGATCGTCGGTATTCTTTTCTTCGTCAGGACTACAAATTCCGTCTTGTGTAGTGCAAGTGATAGACCGTGTTCTGCCCCATCCAGCTTCCAACAGTTCTCATCACTTGGCTTAGCTTGAGTTGGGCCCGTTCCACGTCGCGCGCTGCAACGAGTGCAGCAATATCGTCAGCATACCAACCCAGGCATGACTCCTCCGGCATTTCCTGTCTCAGAAGTCCATCGACGGTGGCGTTCCAGAGATCCGGTCCTTGAATAGATCCTTGAGCCGCCCCCGATGTGATCATCTTTCTCTGCACTCCCTCCTTGGTCTCGTAGAGGAGTCCGCGATCCGGCACCTTCAAGTTGTGTTCCAGAGCCTCCATCATATTTGTCCACCTAGCCGAGTTAAACGCATTCTTAACGTCCAAAGTTGCTAGAATGACCACTCGTCGAGAGAAGTGGTTATGGTCTTCGGCCCTTTTGACCGGTGCAACTACCTCAAGAACCACATCTCTAGTAGACCTGCCTGTCCTGAACCCGAACTGCCTCGGCGAGAGTCCACCGGCGTTGCGAATTGCTGACGTTAGCCTGAACTTTATAAGCTTCTCCATCACCTATCCTGCTGTGTCTAGCATACACAACGGGCGGTAGGACGATGGAGAGTCCAGATTGCCTTTTCCTTTGCTGATGAGTGCCAACCTTGCGGTTTTCCAGCCTGTGAAGAATACTCCCTCTACCAGACATGCGTTACACATGCGTAGCAGAAGTTCTGGGTTCTGGTAGAATGCTAACTTAAGAACCTCACTCGGTATCCCATCCGGGCCTTGTGCCTTTTTGTCCTTCATAGTGAGGATCGCCTGCTCGAGTTCTTTCAGTGTAAACGAGGGTAAATCTTCGATTTGGTTCCAATACCTCTGCGTCCTCGTCGGGTGCTGGGGGGACAGGGAGCCTACTGCGGGGCATAGAAGCCTCACAAGCCGTCCTGACGACGCTCATTCTCGAAGCTTCCAGTATCTCCTCTGTAACGCCACCATTCTGATATACCTCCTCTACCAATGCAGCGCCCTCCTCAAGCTTCCTCTGGAAGGTGTCGGTCACCATCCTAGTCAGATTCCATCTGGTGAGTTGGCTTCGTGTCTCCCTGCGCTGTGAGCCGCCGTTTTTGACATAAAATATTATATAGTGGTGGTCACTACCGGTGTAGTTCTTAACGACCCCCCTAAAATGAGCGGTCCAAGGCCCTCTGAGCCGAATGAGACATCAGGTATTGTTTGTCCATATCCCGGTCTCTGGAAGGTGGACACATCTCCTATGTTCAGCACCATGAGTCCAACGTTCGCTGCCATCTCCAACACGTGCTTACCCCGTCCGTCAGGGTAGGGCATACCCCATTCCAGGGCTTTCGCGTTGAAATCTCCGGCTACCACCTTGTGTCCAGAAGACCCCATCACTGCATCTTCCAGTCCGTTCAGTTGGCCTCTGCAGCTTTGGATCGTCTGGTTGGGCGTGAAATAGCAGCTAAAGAGGGTCACCGCTCCACACCTCACCCAGACATGTCCATTTCCTTGGCCGTGACCGGAGACTTGAACCTTTCCGGGATCCAGCACCCAGATAGCTGCCGTACCGAGGTCATCAGAGTACCAAGAGGTGGACTCCTTCTTTCGGTACTGCTCGCTTAGCCGTACCAGGTCCGCTCCCTTCTCTTTTGCCAACTGATGGAGTAAATCGTTGGCTGTTCGGCACCTATTCATGTTTGCCTGGAGGACGCGAATATTTGGATTTTCTCTCTGGCCTTCTTGAGCGCTTCCTTGAACGCGTTGCAGTTTCCGGATCCTGGTCTGTTGACAACTCCCTTTTCGTTTTGCCCCTTGACGGCACATATGAAGCAGCGTGCCGCCGTTCCAAACGTCTGGGCTCTATATCCAGCTGCTCCACATTTATAGCACATGGAGCTTCGATCAGGCCCCTTACACCCCTTTGCTACATGTCCATATCCAAGACATGTGTAACAGCGCGCATTCGGCAGCTTACCCAGCCAATGCGGATCTTACCGCGCTCCAAGAAGTAAGATGCATTAAACTGATCCATCTCTACCACCGCCAACCTTTGTCCTCTCAACGTCCCGGCGATGAATCCGACCTTAACATCTCCAAGATTGGACACATCCCGCTTAAGGGCTGCTTTTATATCGGCAGCCTCTGTGAGACAGTCGATGTCCCGGATCTCCGCCGAACACTTGGGTTTCAAGGAGGAAACAGCTGCTTGTTCCCCCAGCGCCACCGTAATTGATTGCCGAAAAGCAACACTGTTCTCCGAGCCAGGTGCTATTTCCAGTAGGACACCTCTTGTTCGGGTCTCTCGGATGGTCCTTACATTGACACCCGAGCTTTCCGGGCTCACTTTACCTTTTATCTCCTTAAGAATATCGGCAAGGGACCGATCTCTCTTTGGACGAATCAAGATCGCCTCCGTTCTTGTCCTGGCTTTAATCCTTCCCTTCTTTTTCGTCTGTTTCCTTTCTGGGGACATCGTTTTTTTGGCCAAGGCGTTAGTTCCTCTACGTTCTTTCTTGCAGCCAACTTAAGCCTTAGTTTAGTCCTCTTCGAGATGACCCAACGTTCTGAAATAGATTCTAAATCTACCGTCTTAGTGCGTTTTTTAGCATTCTGCTCCGTAGGGCTGGATGCTAAACGTTTCTCCGTTGGTGTATATGTTGTTTCCTGCTCTTTATGTTGTGTCCTCTTTTTTCCATCTTCCTCTAGGCCGTTCCAAATTGCTCTGCAGGCCTTCATAGCTGAAAAGCTTTCCTCCAAGGTGGCAAAGCCATGCTTAACATCATTAGAGATGTTCTTTTGCCGTTCGATAATAATAATAATAATAGTAATAATAATAATTATAAATATAAATTTTATTTTTTTTTGTGGGGAGGGGAAATGCCAGTACGCATCTCTCGATCTGCTATTGCAGAGAGGTAAGTGGGGCTTGCACCCACTAAAACCTCTCCCCTGCCGTCGACCAAATCGACTCTCTACTTCTCGGACACTAGCCTGGAACCGTTTGACACATTACTTCGGGCTAGATCCTTCTTGTGGCCTTAGGTGGCATCTTCATCTTTCTCGCAATCTTTCTTTCTTTATGCGCTTGGTCGCTCAAGCAGGCAGCTCTGCTGTGCTCAGGCCGGGTTCGAGCTCAATATAAGCTCCGTTAATGGCGAAAGTAACCGTGTCCAGAGAGAAGCTGTGTAATGTAGAAATCTACCTCGCCATGCTTCCTTTTTACACACCACGCTCCACGTCTGTGATGAGACGTGCCGTCCATCTTCCACGACTTTGCCTCTGCCAGAGACTCTGAAATTTGCAGAGTGTGCGGTACATCTCTTTTTCCATGGAGTTTGCCCAAATCTCTGCTCCATACAGCAATACCGATTGAACTGCGCTCATCAGCAGGCGGCGCTTGCCATCAGCCTACATAGCGCGGTCACGCCACCCGCAGCATTGTCAGCCGCCTGTTTAATCTGGTGATAAAAGCTTAGCTTTGTGCGGATAAGCATGCCAAGATACTTGACTGCAGGTTTCGACATGATTCTAACATCTCCGACTTTCACTGGGACGATCGTCGGTATTCTTTTCTTCGTCAGGACTACAAATTCCGTCTTTTGTAGTGCAAGTGATAGACCGTGTTCTGCCATCCAGCTTCCAACAGTTCTCATCACTTGGCTTAGCTTGAGTTGGGCCCATTCCATGTCGCGCGCTGCAACGAATGCAGCAATATCGTCAGCATACCAACCCAGGCATGACTCCTCCGGCATTTCCTGTCTCAGAAGTCCATCGACGGTGGCGTTCCAGAGATCCGGTCCTTGAATAGATCCTTGAGCCGCCCCCGATGTGATCATCTTTCTCTGCACTCCCTCCTTGGTCTCGTAGAGGAGTCCGCGATCCGGCACGTTCAAGTTGTTTTCGAGAGCCTCCACCATATCTGTCCACCTAGCCGAGTTAAACGCATTATTTACGTCCAAAGTTGCTAGAATGACCACTCGTCGAGAGAAGTGGTTATGGTCTTCGGCCCTTTTGACCTGTGCAACTACCTCAAGAACCACATATCTAGTAGACCTGACTGTCCTGAACCCGTACTGCCTCGGCGAGAGTCCACCGGCGTTGCGAATTGCTGACGTTAGCCTGAACTTTATAAGCTTCTCCATCACCTATCCTGCTGTGTCTAGCATACACAACGGGCGGTAGGACGATGGAGAGTCCAGATTGCCTTTTCCTTTGCTGATGAGTGCCAGCCTTGCGGTTTTCCAGCCTGTGAAGAATACTCCCTCTACCAGACATGCGTTACACATGCGTAGCAGAAGTTCTGGGTTCTGGTAGAATGCTAACTTAAGAACCTCACTCGGTATCCCATCCGGGCCTTGTGCCTTTTTGTCCTTCATAGTGAGGATCGCCTGCTCGAGTTCTTTCAGTGTAAACGAGGGTAAATCTTCGATTTGGTTCCAATACCTCTGCGTCCTCGTCGGGTGCTGGGGGGACAGGGAGCCTACTGCGGGGCATAGAAGCCTCACAAGCCGTCCTGACGACGCTCATTCTCGAAGCTTCCATTATCTCCTCTGTAAAGCCACCATTCTGATATACCTCCTCTACCAATGCAGCGCCCTCCTCAAGCTTCCTCTGGAAGGTGTCGGTCGCCATCCTAGTCAGATTCCATCTGTTGAGTTGCCTGCGTGTCTCCCTGTGCTGTGAGCCGCCGTTTTTGACATCAAATATTATATATTGGTGGTCACTACCGGTGTAGTCCTTAACGACCCTCCTAAAATGAGCGGTCCAAGGCCATCTGAGCCGAATGAGACATCAGGTATTGTTTGTCCATATCCCGGTCTCTGGAAGGTAGACACATCTCCTATGTTCAGCACCATGAGTCCAACGTTCGCTGCCATCTCCAACACGAGCTTACCCCGTCCGTCAGGGTAGGGCATACCCCATTCCAGGGCTTTCGCGTTGAAATCTCCGGCTACCACCTTGTGTCCAGAAGACCCCATCACTGCATCTCCCAGTCCGTTCAGTTGGCCTCTGCAGCTTTGGATCGTCTGGTTGGGCGTGAAATAGCAGCTAAAGAGGGTCACCGCTCCACACCTCAGCCAGACATGTCCATTTCCTCGGCCGTGACCGGAGACTTGAACCTTTCCGGGATCCAGCACCCAGATAGCTGCCGTACCGAGGTCATCAGAGTACCAAGAGGTGGACTCCTTCTTTCGGTACTGCTCGCTTAGCCGTACCAGGTCCGCTCCCTTCTCTTTTGCCAACTGATGGAGTAAATCGTTGGCTGTTCGGCACCTATTCATGTTTGCCTGGAGGACGCGAATATTTGGATTTTCTCTCTGGCCTTCTTGAGCGCTTCCTTGAACGCGTTGCAGTTTCCGGATCCTGGTCTGTTGACAACTCCCTTTTCGTTTTGCCCCTTGACGGCACATATGAAGCAGCGTGCCGCCGTTCCAAACGTCTGGGCTCTATATCCAGCTGCTCCACATTTATAGCACATGGAGCTTCGATCAGGCCCCTTACACCCCTTTGCTACATGTCCATATCCAATACATATGTAACAGCGTGCATTCGGCAGCTTACCCAGCCAATGCGGATCTTACCGCGCTCCAAGAAGTAAGATGCATTAAACTGATCCATCTCTACCACCGCCAACCTTTGTCCTCTTAACGTCGCGGCGATGAATACGACCTTAACATCTCCAAGATTGGACACATCCCGCTTAAGGGCTGCTTTTATATCGGCAGCCTCTGTGAGACAGTCGATGTCCCGGATCTCCACCGAACACTTGGGTTTCAAGGAGGAAACAGCTGCTTGTTCCCCCAGGGCCACCGTAATTGATTGCCGAAAAGCAACACTGTTCTCCGAGCCAGGTGCTATTTCCAGTAGGACACCCCTAGTTCGGGTCTCTCGGATGGTCCTTACTTTGACACCCGAGCTTTCCGGGTTCACTTTATCTTTAATCACCTTAAAAATATCGGCATAGGACCGATCTCTCTTGGGACGCATCAAGATCGCCTCCGTTCTTGTCCTGGCTTTAATCCTTCCCTTCTTTTTCTTCTGTTTCCTTTCTGGGGACATCGTTTTTTGGCAAAGGCGTAAGTTCCTCTACGTTCTTTCTTGCAGCCAACTTAAGCCTTAGTTTAGTCCTCTTCGAGAAGGGCTGGATGATAAACGTTTCTCCGTTGGTGTATATGTTGTTTTCTGCTCTTTATTTTGTGTCCTCTTTTTTCCATCTTCCTCTAGGCCGTTCCAAATTGCTCTGCAGGCCTTCATGGCTGAAAAGCTTTCCTCCAAGGTGGCAAGCCATGCTTAACATCATTACAGATGTTCTTTTGCCGTTCGATAATAATAATGATAATAGTAATAATAACAATAAAAATCATAATTTTTTTTTTTGAGGGGAGGGGAAATGCCAGTACGCATCTCTCGATCTGCTATTGCAGAGAGGTAAGTGGGGCTTGCACCCACTAAAACCTCTCCCCTGCCGTCGACCAAATCGACTCTCTACTTCTCGGACACTAGCCTGGAACCGTTTGAAACATTACTTCGGGCTAGATCCTTCTTGTGGCCTTAGGTGCCATCTTCATCTTTCTCGCATTCTTTCTTTCTTTATCCGCTTGGTCGCTCAAGCAGGCAGCTCTGCTGTGCTCAGGGCGGGTTCGAGCTCAATGTAAGCTCCGTTTCCTCCTGCTTCAGATCCATATCGGCCTTTTTGATTTTAAGCATCCTTTGT
The DNA here is from genome assembly GCA_030179655.1 of Scaptomyza flava. NCBI lineage: Eukaryota > Metazoa > Arthropoda > Insecta > Diptera > Drosophilidae > Scaptomyza > Scaptomyza flava. The sequence continues at coordinate 1,116 of JARNME010000296.1, read as the reverse complement.
ACAAATTGTGCCACTCGGCCCCAGTTGACGTCGCTCTGAAGCATCACTGCTACTACGGTGTCCGGTGTTATTTCACTCGCTGTTTGCTGAGCAAGCATCGAGCGCTGCCTTGCCCATTTGTGACACGCAAAGAATGCATGTTCCGCATCGTCTCTGCATCCGGGACAGTACAAACATTCATCAGATTGTGACTTTCCCATTCGGTGAAGGTAATGGCGAAAGTTACCGTGTCCAGAGAGAAGCTGTGTAAGGTAGAAATCTACCTCGCCATGCTTCCTTTTGATTCACCGCACTCCACGTATGTGATGAGACGTGCCGTCCATCTTCCACGACTTTCCCTCTGCCAGAGACTCTGCCATTTGCAGAGTGTGCGGGCTTTCTCATCTTGAGGTGCCATTTCCCCGTCACGCGCCGCTTTCTTCAAGAAAACGAGGTGGATTGGCGTCACTCCAGCTATCACCAATACCGCAGGCTCCAACACCGTGCGATAGGCCGATGCCACTCTCAAGACCCCTCTTCGTTGGACCTGTGCGAGCCTCATCCGGTACATCTCTTTTTCCAGAGAGTTGGCCCAAATCTCTGCTCCATACAGCAATACCGATTGAACTGCGCTCATCAGCAGGCGGCGCTTGCCATCAGCCTACAAAGCGCGGTCACGCCACCCGCAGCCTTGTCAGACGCCTGTTTGATCTGGTGATAAAAGCTCATCTTTGTACCGATAAGCATGCCAAAATACTGGAATGCAGGTTTCGACATGATTCTAACATCTCCGACTCTCACTGGGACGATCGTCGGTATTCTTTTCTTCGTCAGGACTACAACTTCCGTCTTTTGTAGTGCAAGTGATAGACCGTGTTCTGCCATCCAGCTTCCAACAGTTCTCATCACTTGGTTTAGCTTGAGTTGGGCCCGTTCCATTTGGCGCGCTGAAAGGAATGCAGCAATATCGTCAGCATACCAACCCAGGCATGACTCCTCCGGCATTTCCTGTCTCAGAAGTCCGTCGTAGGTGGCGTTCCAGAGATCCAGTCCTTAGATAGATCCTTGAGCCGCTCCCGATGTGATCATCTTTCTCTGCACTCCCTCCTTGGTCTCGTAGAGGAGTCTGCGATCCGG
>JARNME010000295.1:0-68807 GCA_030179655.1 Scaptomyza flava | reverse complement strand
CGAATATAATATAGTGCAGGAAAAATTAATTCAATTATTTTCAAACGATAAACAATTAGAGTTCACCAAATGCACGCTAAGAGCGCAAGATATAGAATACGAAACGGAGGCAGTAAAACAGATATCATTTTACCATGTACGAGAAAGTATGCACTCCGGTATTCAGGAGACATATAATCAAATAAAAAATAAAATTTACTATCCAAAGCTATTAGAACTAGTACAAATGGTGATTAATCAGTGTGATTTTTGCAAAGAAATAAAATATGATAGAAATCCAATAAAAAACAAATTTATTAAAACAGAAACCCCATCGGACAAGAATCAAATCATTCATATGGACACATATGCAGTAAAAAATTCACATTTTTTAACAGTAATAGCCAAATTCTCAAAATTTGCAGCAGCTTACCCATTAAACGACAGAAACCACATAGCAATTGTAGAACAACTAGAAGAACATTTCACAAAAATAGGAAAACCAGACAAGATTATAGCAGATAATGAATTCAATTCATTCAGAATCAAAGAACTGTTAAGCAGGGAAAACATCGAATTACATTTAACAAAACCGAACAGTCACACTGGCAATGCAGACGTGGAAAGATTTCATAATTCATTGGCTGAAAAATTTAGAATTTTATGTAAAACAGAAGTAGGTAAGATGTCAGTAAAGCAAATGTTACAAAGAGCAGTAAGAAATTATAGCGACAGATATCACACTACGATTAAATGCACACCTAATGAGGACAATAATAACCAAATAGAGTTGGAAAAAATCCGAGATAACATAAATAGGGCGAAAGGAAAAATGCTTAAAAAACGTAACAAAATGAGAGAACATTACGAAGAAAAACGGGACGAAGGATTTATAAAGAACTATAAGGCAGTTAGACACAAGGAATTCCCAAGTTTAAAAAAGCAAATTTGAATAACATTGACCCCACAAATATTAAAAGACCGTATAAATTTACAGAAAACGCTACTGATGACAATGACGACGATATCGGGAGCATTGATAACACAACAAATACTTGACGAAGACGGGTATGCTCAGATACCAATGAAACAGCAAGAAATAGTTACAGCGACGGATATAATAGTCCATTTAATAAATCTAAAAGACATTGAGAATATCTTGAAAAAAAAATAGAAAAAAACATAGAACTGATAAATAGCGACAATAAACACATATTACAAACACAAATAACAGACGCAAGAACTAAACTTAACACACTGTACGGAAACCAGACACGTAAAAAGAGAGGATTATTTAACATAGGAGGTAGCGCAGCAAAATGGCTGTTTGGGACAATGGACGAAGAAGACAGAAAAACAATAGAAACACATTTGACGACTTTTAAAGACAAAGTACAAGAAACGGACGACTCTTTAACTAAACAAATTTACATAAATACATACTTTAACGAGACTATGAAATACATAGAACAGATAATAAAGTCAGACAGAATAGAAATTGAAAACCAACTAAATACAATAGGTAAATATGAGAATAGCAGATATCAAGAAAACTTATATTTTGACAAACAAATAAAGATTCAAATGATAAAAGATAAGATAGAACATTTACACGACAATGTTGTGGCAGCTAGGTATAACTTATTACACCCAAACATACTAACAAATAATGAAATAACAAAATATAAAATTAACTTCAACAAACTAAATAATATCAAATTAGCAACAGCAATATTTAAAATTGATTTCTTAATATTTACAATAGAAATACCAAAAAATTTTGTAACAATGAAAATTCTGCATATAATTCCAATACCCAATAAAGAAAATTATGAAATTGATTATAAGTCAGAAATGATATTTACGAATAACAATATAACATATACATATGAAAAAAACAAAAAGCTAGGTTAGGTTAGGTTAGAGCGGTAGTGGGCAGGTGAGAGACCCTTCCACTCACTTAGGCCAATTGTTGGCCCATTGTGATGCCGCGATGGACTGCGTCCACAACTCCGTCTACCCGAGAACAGGGTGTGTGATACTATTTGAGAGGGCGTGGTTCCAGCCCGAAGCATGAATAAAGGAGAGAATACTCTTGGGGGTGGTGTTCGCTATCTCTGAGAGGTCTGTTAGGAAATAGGAACCGAGAAAGCGATTTCTATTTTTGCAGAGTGCAGGACAGTCGCAGAAAAGATGGGAAACAGTTTCCTCCTCTTCCTCGTCCCGACAGCTTCTGCAGAAATTGTTAGAAGGGGCTAGTAGTCTCGCTGCATGAGATCCCACTAGCCAGTGCCCCGTAACAGCCCTCACTACGGAGGCACAACCTGATCTATTTAGGTGGATTAGGCTTGAAGAGCGCTTTTTACAGCGCGTTGGCCATGTCTGTCTGGCTATATTGCATCTACCGGTGGTGTGTTGCCACCTTTTATTTGCTTCGCGTTCGAAATGCTCGCGAATCTTAAGTTTACAGCTGGCCATGGGCATGCCCAAACCCTCCTTATCCGAGAGGAGGGGCATGGTAGTACCATGTCTTGCCAGCTCATCCGCCCTACAATTGCCCTCGATGCCTTTGTGACCGGGCACCCATATGAGGTAGAGATCGAACTGCTCTGCCATCTCTTGCAGAGATTTGCGGCAGTTTGTGACGGATATCGAGTTCGACGATATCGCGTTGAGCGATTTGATAGCTGCTTGGCTATCAGAAAAGATGCAGATTTTGGCTGCAGAGCGTTCAATTCCTTGTAAGGATTTGAGCGCTTCTTGTATAGCGGTGATTTCTGCCTGGAAAACACTGCAATGGTCAGGTATATTAAAGGAATTATTTTATTATTATTATTTTAACAAAAAGCTAAAAGAAATGAAAAAAAGTTAACATTGTATATTTAAGAAAAATTTTAAGCTAATAAGAAAAAAAGAATTGGAAATTTTAGAATAAGATGGAGAAACATTAGTAATCAAGAATGCAAATAACATAACCCTGAAGCAAAATTGTAACAATACAGAGGTTAAAATCGAAAATAATGTACTAATTCAGTTTGCGAATTGCACAATTAACATTGAAAGTAATTACTTCACGAATATATATGAAAAAGATAATGAAATAACACTTTACGAAAAAAAAAGATATACAAAATTTTACAAAACAAATCACGTTTGAGGAAATCGTAGAGCACAATAAAATCAATTGGCTCAATATAAAAAATTTAAACACACATAAACATATAACATATTTTTGGAATATAGCTATAGAAATATTAATAATTATTCTGATTGCAATTATTATATTAAAACACAAGAAAATCAAAATTCATTTAAATAACAGTCGAATTCAGGAGAATTCTTATCTAAAAGGGGGAGAAGTTATGTATAATCCCACAACAACAAAAAGCTCAAACGAGTATTGCAATTCGACATTAAATTATAAGGTTCAAGAGTTATTGAACTCTTTAAATTCTAAGTAATCGCAGTCGTTGCACTTATTGACAATAACAGGACAATAACAGCCAATAAAAAGTAGACGAAAATGTCAAATAAGCTATTATGTACTAACAATAAGTTTAGATTAATGTTTCATTCAAAGCAATTGAATAAAAGCAGAGTTAGTCGATTTCCACCACTCAAGTCTACACGTCGTGTATTTGTTTAAATATCTTTTTTTACCGAAACTCGTGGTATCCTAACAAAATTTGCGCGATTTTTTCAATTTGGAATTGAGAAGGGAAAATAGAAAAAGTCAATGTTGCAAAAATGACTAAAATAATTTATAAACAATTATCCCGCGATATATGTTTCTATTATTTAAGATGCATCAACTTTGAGAAAGGTAAGAATAAGCTGAACTTGATTTGATTATTACAATACACATATATTATTGGGGTGTTCAACAACTCCGTTTCATCGTTTCATGTTTCAAAGTTGAAACGATTAACTCGTGAACGGCATTTTGGGTGTCAATGCGTTTCATGTTTGTGCAGTCAGCTGTTGTTTGTTTACATTTCTTATTCTTCAATTTTTGTCACTGTTGCTGTTTACTGCGGCTATACTTTATTTGTAAAAAATGCCATTTAAAAGTGCTAAAGATATGCTATGCGATGCTTTAGCAAAGCAAGTTATTAGAGAAATAGAGGATATTGAAGGTGAGAAGAGCTCGTTGTTTGAATTAGTTGCTCAATTACATGCTTTTAACATTTGGCGGCCATTAATCACATGTGTTTTTTTTACTATTTTGCACAAAAATACACCAAATATACTAAAAAGTACTGAACATCGATAGCAAATATCGAATAAATATCGTGCTCTTCCCATCTTTACTTTGTTCAAACTTGAAACACTTTTTGTATACATAGGCTGGGGTGTTTCAACGTTTCAAGAAATTTTCTATGTATGTTGTTGTTGCGAGACGTTTCAACTTTGAAACGTGAAACGATGAAACGAGCTGTTGAACACCCCATATATTTTTTTTTTCAATTTCAGACTTCCCAATAACTTTGAAACACTAAAAACTATAAAAATGTCTGTCGGCAATATGCTGCAAGCCCAAACATATGTTTTATGAATTTATAAAAATATTCCAATAAACAACAAAATTGTTAATTTTTATAATTATACTAATTATTTTTCACAGCTACAACTAAATTAAAACAAACGATAAATACTTATATGAAGGGGGAAAGGGGAAAGGGGATGGGGAAGTGGGTAACAAAGGGGGTAACGGGAGGGGGTGGAGCGTTGAAAGGGGAAGAGCAGGAGGTGGAGAACGGGAAGGGTAAGGAGGGGGAAGGGTGAAGAGAGGGTGGGTGAAGAGGATGGTGGGTGAAGAGGGGGATGATGAAGAGGGGGGTTGGTAAAGAGGGGGGATGGTGAAGAGGGGGGTGGGTTAAGAGGGGGGAGGTGGCAAGAAACACGATCGATAACTGCTCTTGATCACTTCACTACGGCAGAGCAACTACTACACCGAGGCATTTGCCTGGGTTAGGTATGAGTTAAAGCCTAAACCAGTTGGGAATTACAAGCCCAAACATAAGTAAATGTTTTGAAGCAAGCACATTACAGTCTTATTAAAGGAAAATAAAGTAGTTTACAAGCGCCCAACCAGACCTGAAGGTAGGATGGGGGGGGGGGGGGGGGGGAGGGTGGGAGGTGGAGGGCAGGTGGTAAGATATACTATCGATAACTATCAATAGATTGCTGCGCTTGATAACTTATATTGGGCAGATCAACTACTGATGAATTCAGGCAATGGTCCGAGGCATTTGTCTGGGTTAGCTATCGGCTACAACATAAACCAGTTGGGAATTACAAGCATTTTTTATCTTGCATTTGGATATAGCTTACTTTTTAGCTTGTTCTAGCTTATTTTTTCCCAGAATCTAGCTTATGCGGGCGCTCAAAACCTGGCAACACTGGACTCAATTTCGTTAGCAGCAAACTATGGGCGTGTGTTTCATGCGTTGGTGGCTTAGGGGGCGCGATACGCATTGACATCTTCAGTGTACTATATGATGACTCGCACGGTGGACTTTTTGCACCGGTAGTAGTGATGCAATCACGCTAGAGCAGTAACGATACCTACTGCTTGCTGCATTGCGTTCTGCATTCCCAGCTGTGCACTAACACACTCGCACTCACGGCAATGACTCAATCAGTGTTGCCAGGTTAGCTTATTTCAGGCTAGATCTAGCATATTTGAAAATGGAATAGCTTATAATATTTGCAAACAGCTTATAGCTTTAAATCTAGCATTTTTCAAAGTTGATATAGCATATTCTAGCATTAAATTATATTCGTGACTTGAAAGAAATATTTCATAAATTTAAAGTGTTCCACAGCTTAAATATCGGAGCTTGTTCACATAAAGTCGATTGAATTGGAATTGGTATTCTAATCGATAGTGTCATCGATATGATGCATGCGCGATTTTTTCAATTTGGAATTGAGAAGGGAAAATAGAAAAAGTCAATGTTGCAAAAATGCCTAAAATAATTTATAAACAATTATCCCGCGATATATGTTTCTATTATTTAAGATGCATCAACTTTGAGAAAGGTAAGAATAAGCTGAGCTTGATTTGATTATTACAATATACATATATTATATTCTTGTTTTCAATTTCAGACTTCCCAATAACTTTGAAACACTAAAAACTATAAAAATGTCTGTCGGCAATATGCTGCAAGCCCAAACATATGTTTTATGAATTTATAAACATATTCCAATAAACAACAGAATTGTTAATTTTTATAATTATACTAATTATTTTTCACAGCTACAACTAAATTAAAACAAATGATAAATACTTATATGAAAGGTGGAAGTAGGTAAGGGGAGGGGAAGGGGAAGGGCGTAAGGGGATGGGGATGGGGAAGGGGGTAACAAAGAGGGAACGGGAGGGGGTGGAGCGATGAAAGGGGAAGAGGAGGAGGTGGAGAGGGGGAAGGGTGATGAGGGTATACGTAAGAGAGGGTGGGTGAAGAGAAGAAAGGTGAAGAGGATGGTGGGTGAAGAGGATGAGGGGTGAAGAGGGGGATGGTGAAGAGGGGAGATTGTGAAGAGGGGGGGATGGTGAAGAGGGGGAAGGGTTAAGAGGGGGGAGGTGGCAAGAAACACGATCGATAACTGCTCTTGATCACTTCACTTGGGCAGAGCAACTACTACACCGAGGCATTTGCCTGGGTTAGGTATGAGTTAAAGCCTAAACCAGTTGGGAATTACAAGCCCAAACATAAGTAAATGTTTTGAACCAAGCACATTATAGTCTTATTAAAGGAAAATTAAGTAGTTTACAAGTGCCCAACCAGACCTGAAGGTAGGTAGTGGGGAGGGTGGGAGGTGGAGGGCAGGTGGTAAGATATACTATCGATAACTATCAATAGATTGCTGCACTTGATAACTTATATTGGGCAGAGCAACTACTGATGAATTCAGGCAATGGTCCGAGGCATTTGTCTGGGTTAGCTTTCGGCTACAACATAAACCAGTTGGGAATTACAAGTATTTTTATACTCGATACCGAAGGTAACTAGTATATTGGTTTTGTGCAATGTCCGTCATGGTGTCTGTCCGTCTGTCCGTCCGTATGTATGCAAGTTTTTTCCACACCCTTCAAGCTAGAGACTTGAAACTTTCCAATTCTCTTTATCTATGGGATAGTAAATTAAAGTGTCAAGATGGGGGTTCTACGATAACTGGGGGGCTGGCAAATCGATAAATTCGATAACTCAAAACCGATAAATCCACATATTTCGCACATCCTTGCAGCTAGAAGTACCAAATTTGGTAAGAAGATAGCTACTAGCAACCCCCAAAAAACTGCATCAAAAATTTTTGAGCCACGCCCCCCCATTCCGCCCCAGCCCCCCCGCAATTTAAAGTCAAAAAAGCGTATATCTCCCACAGTTTTTGAGCTAGAGCCACCAAATTTTGTGCCAAGATAGGTGATGATGACCCCCCAAAAACTGCATCAAAAGTTTGGATGCCACGCCCACCGATACTGCTCTAGCCGCCCCCATCCACCCCAACGCTTCGTCAAAAACGGGAATGCGTGTATCTTCCAGAGTTGTGGAGCTAGAGCTTCCAAATTTGGTGGGAAGATAGCTAGTAGCGATCCCCAAAAAACTGCATCAAAGTTTTGGAGCCGCGCCCACCCATTCCGCCCCCAGCCCCCCCGCATTTTGAAATCAGAAATGGCTATATCTCCCAAAGTTTTTGAGCTAGAGCCACCAAATTTGGTGCCAAGATAGGTGATGATGACCCCCTAAAAACTGCATCAAAAGTTTGGATGCCACGCCCACCGATCCTACCCTAGCCGCCCCCATCGACCCCAACGCTTCGTCAAAAACGGGAATGCGTGTATCTTCCAGAGTTGTGGAGCTAGAGCCACCAAATTTGGTAGGAAGATAGCTGGCAGTGACCCTCAAAAATCTGCATCAAAGTTTTGGAGCCAAGCCAACCCATTCCGCCACCCTTTCCCCACCATTTACAAACTTTCAGCTAGAGTCACCAAATTTGGTATGAAGATAGCAATTGACATTCCACAAAGATCTGCATCAAAAATTTGGATGCCATGCCTACCCATAACGCCCCCAGCCCCCCCCCCCCCCCCTTTTCTCACTTTTTACAAACTTCGAGCTAGAGTCACCAAATTTGGTATGAAGATAGCAATTGACATTCCACAAAGATCTGCAGCAAAAATTTGGATGCCACGCCCAACCATACCGCCCCCAGCCCCCCTTTCCCCACTTTATACAAACTTTGAGCTAGAGTCACCAAATTTGGTATGAAGGTAGCATTTGACATTCCACAAGGATCTGCAGCAAAAATTTGGATGCCACGCCCAACCATACCGCCCCCAGCCCCCCTTTCCCCACTTTATACAAACTTTGAGCTAGAGTCACCAAATTTGGTATGAAGGTAGCATTTGACATTCCACAAGGATCTGCAGCAAAAATTTGTATGCCACGCCCAACCATACCGCCCCCAGCCCCCCTTTCACCACTTTATACAAACTTTGAGCTAGAGTCACCAAATTTGGTATGAAGGTAGCATTTGACATTCCACAAGGATCTGCAGCAAAAATTTGGATGCCACGCCCAACCATACCGCCCCCAGCCCCCCTTTCCCCACTTTATACAAACTTCGAGCTAGAGTCAACAAATTCGGTATGAAGATAGCAATTGACATCCCACATAGATCTGCGCAAAAATTTGAATGCCACGCCCAACCATACCGCCCCCAGCCCCCCTTTCCCACTTTATACAAACTTCGAGCTAGAGTCACCAAATTTGGTATGAAGATAGCAATTGACATCCCACATGGATGGGCATCAAAATTTTTAATACTGGTATCGAGTATACCGCAGTCGGTTGCGTCCGACTGCAACGTTTCCACTTGTTTATCTTGCATTTGTATATAGCTTACTTTTTAGCTTGTTCTAGCTTATATTTTTCTCAGAATCTAGCTTATGCGGGCGCTCAAAACCTGGCAACACTGGACTCAATTTCGTTAGCAGCACACTATGGGCGTGTGTTTCATGCGTTGGTGGCCTAGGTGGCGCGATACGCATTGACATCTTCAGTGTACTATATGATGACTCGCACGGTGGACTTTTTGCACCGGAAGATGATGATGCAATCACGCTAGAGCAGTAACAATACCTACTGCTTGCTGCACTGCTTGCTGCATTGTGTTCTGCATTCCCAGCTGTGCACTAACACACTCGCACTCACGGCAATGACTCAATCAGTGTTGCCAGGTTAGCTTATTTCAGGCTAGATCTAGCATATTTGAAAATGGAATAGCTTATAAAATTTGCAAACAGCTTATAGCTTTAAATCCAGCATTTTTCAAAGTTGATATAGCATATTCTAGCATTAAATTATATTCGTGACTTGAAAGAAATATTTCATAAATTTAAAGTGTTCCACAGCTTAAATATCGGAGCTTGTTCACATAAAGTCGATTGTAACGTAAACTTAATCAATCTGAATTGGAATTGGTATTCTAATCGATAGTGTCATCGATATGATGCATGCGCGATTTTTTCAATTCGGAATTGAGAAGGGAAAATAGAACAAGTGGAAACGTTGCAGTCGGACGCAACCGACTGCGGCATACTCGATACCAGTATTAAAACAGGTAAAATGAGGCCTGATTGCAAATGTGTACGGATGGGACAAGGGTGTACGCTGCCTTAAAGATTCTCCGATGCAGATAGGGATGCCACCAACTATCTGACTTCCAAATTTGGTGACTCTAGCTGAAAGTTTGTAAGAGCTGTTGAAAGGGGGGCTGGGGGCGGTATGATTGGGTGTGGCATCCAAATTTTACTGCAGATCTTTGCGAAATGTCAATTGCTATCTTCATACCATATTTGGTGACTCTAGCTCGAAAATTGTTAAATGTGGGGAAAGGGGGGCTGGGGGCGGTATGGGTGGGCGTGGCATCCAAATTTTTGATGCAGATCTTTGTGGAATGTCAATTGCTATCTTCATACCAAATTTGGTGACTCCAGCTCGAAGTTTGTAAAGAGTGGGGAAAGGGGGGCTGGGGGCTGTATGGCTGGGCGTGGCATCCAAATTTTTGATGCAGATCTTTGTGGAATGTCAATTGCTATCTTCATACCAAATTTGGTGACTCCAGCTCGAAAATTGTTAAATGTGGGGAAAGGGGGGCTGGGGGCGGTATGATTGGGTGTGGCATCCAAATTTTACTGCAGATCTTTGCGAAATGTCAATTGCTATCTTCATACCATATTTGGTGACTCTAGCTCGAAAATTGTTAAATGTGGGGAAAGGGGGGCTGGGGGCGGTATGGGTGGGCGTGGCATCCAAATTTTTGATGCAGATCTTTGTGGAATGTCAATTGCTATCTTCATACCAAATTTGGTGACTCCAGCTCGAAGTTTGTAAAGAGTGGGGAAAGGGGGGCTGGGGGCTGTATGGCTGGGCGTGGCATCCAAATTTTTGATGCAGATCTTTGTGAAATGTCAATTGCTATTTTCATACCAAATTTGGTGTCTCTAGCTCGAAAATTGTAAAAAGTGGTGAAGGGGGGGGCGAAATGGGTGGGTGTGGCTCCAAAACTTTGATGCAGATTTTTGGGGGTCGTTACCAGCTATCTTCCCACCAAATTTGGATGCTCTAGCTCCACTACTCTGGAAGATACACGCATTCCCGTTTTTGACGAACCGTTGGGCCAGATGGGGTTGGCTAGTGCGGTATTGGTGGGCGTGGCATCCAAACTTTTGATGCAGTTTTTGGAGGGTCATCATCACCTATCTTGGCACCAAATTTGGTGGCTATAGCTCAAAAACTGTGGGAGATATAGGCTTTTTTGACTTTAAAATGCGGGGGGGCTGGGGGTGGAATGGGTGGGCGTTGCTCCAAAACTTTGATGCAATTCTTTTGGGGTTGTTGCCAGCTATCTTCCTACCAAATTTGGTGGCTCTAGCTCCACTACTCTGGAAGATACACGCATTCCCGTTTTTGACGAAGCGTTGGGGCAGATGGGGGTGGCTAGTGCGGTATTGGTGGGCGTGGCATCCAAACTTTTGATGCAGTTTTTGGAGGGTCATCATAACCTATCTTGGCACCAAATTTGGTGGCTATAGCTCAAAAACTGTGGGAGATATAGGCTTTTTTGACTTCAAAATGCGGGGGGCTGGGAATAGGTAGGTGGGGCTCCAAAATTTTTGATGCAGTTTTTTGGGGGTTGCTAGTAGCTATCTTCTCACCAAATTTGGTAGTTCTAGCTGTCAGGATGTGCGAAATATGTGGATTTATCGGTTTTGAGTTATCGAATTTATCGATTTGCGAGCCCCCAGTTATCGTAGAACCCCCATCTTGACTCTTTAATTTACTATCCCATAGATAAAGAGAATTGGAAAGTTTCAAGTCTCTAGCTTGAAGGGTGTGGAAAAAAGTTGCGTTCATACAGACGGACAGACGGACAGACACCATGACGGACATTGCACAAACCCAATATACTCTTTACTTTCGGTATCGAGTATAAAAAATCAATGTTGCAAAAATGCCTAAAATAATTCATAAACAATTATCCCGCGATATATGTTTCTATTATTTAAGATGCATCAACTTTGAGAAAGGTAAGAATAAGCTGAACTTGATTTGATTATTACAATATACATATATTATATTCTTGTTTTCAATTTCAGACTTCCCAATAACTTTGAAACACTAAAAACTATTAAAATGTCTGCAAGCCCAAACATATGTTTTATGAATTTATAAAAATATTCCAATAAACAACAGAATTGTTAATTTTTATAATTATACTAATTATTTTTCACAGCTACAACTAAATTAAAATAAACGATAAATACTTACATGAAGGGGTAAGGGGATGGGGAAGGGGAATGGGGATGGGGATTGGGAAGGGGTTAGCAAAGGGGGTAACGGGAGGCGGTGGATCGTTGAAAGGGGAAGAGGGGGAAGGGGAAGAGGGTAAGGGTGAAGAGAGGTTGGGTGAAGAGAAAAAGGTGAAGAGGATGGTGGGTGAAGAGGATGGTGGGTGAAGAGGGGGGATGGTGAAGAGGGGGAAGGGTTAAGAGGGGGGAGGTGGCAAGAAACACGATCGATAACTGCTCTTGATCACTTCACTTGGGCAGAGCAACTACTACACCGAGGCATTTGCCTGGGTTAGGTATGAGTTAAAGCCTAAACCAGTTGGGAATTACAAGCCCAAACATAAGTAAATGTTTTGAAGCAAGCACATTACAGTCTTATTAAAGGAAAATAAAGTAGTTTACAAGCGCCCAACCACACCTGAAGGTAGGTGGGGGGTGGGGGGGGGGGTGGGAGGTGGAGGGCAGGTGGTAAGATATACTATCGATAACTATCAATAGATTGCTGCACTTGATAACTTATATTGGGCAGAGCAACTACTGATGAATTCAGGCAATGGTCCGAGGCATTTGTCTGGGTTAGCTTTCGGCTACAACATAAACCAGTTGGGAATTACAAGTATTTTTTATCTTGCATTTGTATATAGCTTACTTTTTAGCTTGTTCTAGCTTATTTTTTCTCAGAATCTAGCTTATGCGGGCGCTCAAAACCTGGCAACACTGGACTCAATTTCGTTAGCAACACACTATGGGCGTGTGTTTCATGCGTTGGTGGCCTAGGTGGCGCGATACGCATTGACATCTTCAGTGTACTATATGATGACTCGCACGGTGGACTTTTTGCACCGGAAGATGGTGATGCAATCACGCTAGAGCAGTAACGATACCTACTGCTTGCTGCACTGCTTGCTGCATTGCGTTCTGCATTCCCAGCTGTGCACTAACACACTCGCACTCACGGCAATGACTCAATCAGTGTTGCCAGGTTAGCTTATTTCAGGCTAGATCTAGCATATTTGAAAATGGAATAGCTTATAAAATTTGCAAACAGCTTATAGCTTTAAATCCAGCATTTTTCAAAGTTGATATAGCATATTCTAGCATTAAATTATATTCGTGACTTGAAAGAAATATTTCATAAATTTAAAGTTTTTCCACAGCTTAAATATCGGAGCTTGTTCACATAAAGTCGATTTTAACGTAAACTTAATCAATCTGAATTGGAATTGGTATTCTAATCGATAGTGTCATCGATATGATGCATGCGCGATTTTTTCAATTTGGAATTGAGAAGGGAAAATAGAAAAAGTCAATGTTGCAAAAATGCCTAAAATAATTTATAAACAATTATCCCGCGATATATGTTTCTATTATTTAAGATGCATCAACTTTGAGAAAGGTAAGAATAAGCTGAACTTGATTTGATTATTACAATATACATATATTATATTCTTGTTTTCAATTTCAGACTTCCCAATAACTTTGAAACACTAAAAACTATTAAAATGTCTGTCGGCAATATGCTGCAAGCCCAAACATATGTTTTATGAATTTATAAAAATATTCCAATAAACAACAGAATTGTTAATTTTTATAATTATACTAATTATTTTTCACAGCTACAACTAAATTAAAATAAACGATAAATACTTACATGAAGGGGGTAAGGGGATGGGGAAGGGGAATGGGGATGGGGATTGGGAAGGGGTTAGCAAAGGGGGTAACGGGAGGCGGTGGATCGTTGAAAGGGGAAGAGGGGGAAGGGGAAGAGGGTAAGGGTGAAGAGAGGTTGGGTGAAGAGAAAAAAGGTGAAGAGGATGGTGGGTGAAGAGGATGGTGGGTGAAGAGGGGGAATGGTGAAGAGGGGGAAGGGTTAAGAGGGGGGAGGTGGCAAGAAACACGATCGATAACTGCTCTTGATCACTTCACTTGGGCAGAGCAACTACTACACCGAGGCATTTGCCTGGGTTAGGTATGAGTTAAAGCCTAAACCAGTTGGGAATTACAAGCCCAAACATAAGTAAATGTTTTGAAGCAAGCACATTACAGTCTTATTAAAGGAAAATAAAGTAGTTTACAAGCGCCCAACCACACCTGAAGGTAGGTGGGTGGTGGGGGGGGGGGTGGGTGGGAGGTGGAGGGCAGGTGGTAAGATATACTATCGATAACTATCAATAGATTGCTGCACTTGATAACTTATATTGGGCAGAGCAACTACTGATGAATTCAGGCAATGGTCCGAGGCATTTGTCTGGGTTAGCTTTCGGCTACAACATAAACCAGTTGGGAATTACAAGTATTTTTTATCTTGCATTTGTATATAGCTTACTTTTTAGCTTGTTCTAGCTTATTTTTTCTCAGAATCTAGCTTATGCGGGCGCTCAAAACCTGGCAACACTGGACTCAATTTCGTTAGCAACACACTATGGGCGTGTGTTTCATGCGTTGGTGGCCTAGGTGGCGCGATACGCATTGACATCTTCAGTGTACTATATGATGACTCGCACGGTGGACTTTTTGCACCGGAAGATGGTGATGCAATCACGCTAGAGCAGTAACGATACCTACTGCTTGCTGCACTGCTTGCTGCATTGCGTTCTGCATTCCCAGCTGTGCACTAACACACTCGCACTCACGGCAATGACTCAATCAGTGTTGCCAGGTTAGCTTATTTCAGGCTAGATCTAGCATATTTGAAAATGGAATAGCTTATAAAATTTGCAAACAGCTTATAGCTTTAAATCCAGCATTTTTCAAAGTTGATATAGCATATTCTAGCATTAAATTATATTCGTGACTTGAAAGAAATATTTCATAAATTTAAAGTTTTTCCACAGCTTAAATATCGGAGCTTGTTCACATAAAGTCGATTTTAACGTAAACTTAATCAATCTGAATTGGAATTGGTATTCTAATCGATAGTGTCATCGATATGATGCATGCGCGATTTTTTCAATTTGGAATTGAGAAGGGAAAATAGAAAAAGTCAATGTTGCAAAAATGCCTAAAATAATTTATAAACAATTATCCCGCGATATATGTTTCTATTATTTAAGATGCATCAACTTTGAGAAAGGTAAGAATAAGCTGAACTTGATTTGATTATTACAATATACATATATTATATTCTTGTTTTCAATTTCAGACTTCCCAATAACTTTGAAACACTAAAAACTATTAAAATGTCTGTCGGCAATATGCTGCAAGCCCAAACATATGTTTTATGAATTTATAAAAATATTCCAATAAACAACAGAATTGTTAATTTTTATAATTATACTAATTATTTTTCACAGCTACAACTAAATTGAAATAAACGATAAATACTTACATGAAGGGGGTAAGGGGATGGGGAAGGGGAATGGGGATGGGGATTGGGAAGGGGGTAGCAAAGGGGGTAACGGGAGGGGGTGGAGCGTTGAAAGGGGAAGAGTGGGAAGGGGAAGAGGGTAAGGGTGAAGAGAGGTTGGGTGAAGAGAAAAAAGGTGAAGAGGATGGTGGGTGAAGAGGATGGTGGGTGAAGAGGGGGGATGGTGAAGAGGTGGATGGGTTAAGAGGGGGGAGGTGGCAAGAAACACGATCGATAACTGCTCTTGATCACTTCACTTGGGCAGAGCAACTACTACACCGAGGCATTTGCCTGGGTTAGGTATGAGTTAAAGCCTAAACCAGTTGGGAATTACAAGCCCAAACATAAGTAAATGTTTTGAAGCAAGCACATTACAGTCTTATTAAAGGAAAATAAAGTAGTTTACAAGCGCCCAACCACACCTGAAGGTAGGTGGGGGGTGGGGGGGGGGGGTGTTAGGTGGAGGGCAGGTGGTAAGATATACTATCGATAACTATCAATAGATTGCTGCACTTGATAACTTATATTGGGCAGAGCAACTACTGATGAATTCAGGCAATGGTCCGAGGCATTTGTCTGGGTTAGCTTTCGGCTACAACATAAACCAGTTGGGAATTACAAGTATTTTTTATCTTGCATTTGTATATAGCTTACTTTTTAGCTTGTTCTAGCTTATTTTTTCTCAGAATCTAGCTTTGTGATCTTTGTGAAATGTCAATTGCTATTTTCATACCAAATTTGGTGACTCTAGCTCGAAAATTGTAAAAAGTGGGGAAGGGGAGGCGAAATGGGTGGGCGTGGCTCCAAAACTTTGATGCAGATTTTGGGGGTCGTTACCAGCTATCTTCCCACCAAATTTGGATGCTCTAGCTCCACTACTCTGGAAGATACACGCATTCCCGTTTTTGACGAAGCGTTGGGGCAGATGGGGGTGGCTTGTGCGGTATTGGTGGGCGTGGCATCCAAACTTTGGATGCAGTTTTTGGGGGGTCATCATCACCTATCTTTGCACCAAATTTGGTGGCTATAGCTCAAAAACTGTGGGAGATATAGGCTTTTTTGACTTCAAAATGCGGGGGGCTGGGAATGGGTAGGCGGAGCTCCAAAATTTTTGATGCAGTTTTTTGGGGGTTGGGGGGTTATCTTCTCACCAAATTTGGTAGTTCTAGCTGTCAGGATGTGCGAAATATGTGGATTTATCGGTTTTGAGTTATCGAATTTATCGATTTGCGAGCCCCCCAGTTATCGTAGAACCCCCATCTTGACACTTTAATTTACTATCCCATAGATAAAGAGAATTGGAAAGTTTCAAGTCTCTAGCTTGAAGGGTGTGGAAAAAAGTTGCGTTCATACAGACGGACAGACGGACAGACGGACAGACACCATGACGGACATTGCACAAACCCAATATAGTCTTTACCTTCGGTATCGAGTATAAAAAGTCAATGTTGCAAAAATGCCTAAAATAATTCATAAACAATTATCCCGCGATATATGTTTCTATTATTTAAGATGCATCAACTTTGTGAAAGGTAAGAATAAGCTGAACTTGATTTGATTATTACAATATACATATATTATATTCTTGTTTTCAATTTCAGACTTCCCAATAACTTTGAAACACTAAAAACTATTAAAATGTCTGTCGGCAATATGCTGCAAGCCCAAACATATGTTTTATGAATTTATAAAAATATTCCAATAAACAACAGAATTGTTAATTTTTATAATTATACTAATTATTTTTCACCGCTACAACTAAATTAAAATAAACGATAAATACTTATATGAAGGGGGTAAGGGGATGGGGAAGGGGAATGGGGATGGGGATTGGGAAGGGGGTAGCAAAGGGGGTAACGGGAGGGGGTGGAGCGTTGAAAGGGGAAGAGGGGGAAGGGGAAGAGGGTAAGGGTGAAGAGAGGTTGGGTGAAGAGAAGAAAGGTGAAGAGGATGGTGGGTGAAGAGGGGGAATGGTGAAAAGGGGGGATGGCGAAGTGGGGGAAGGGTTAAGAGGGGGGAGGTGGCAAGAAACACGATCGATAACTGCTCTTGATCACTTCACTTGGGCAGAGCATCTACTACACCGAGGCATTTGCCTGGGTTACGTATGAGTTAAAGCCTAAACCAGTTGGGAATTGCAAGCCCAAACATAAGTAAATGTTTTGAAGCAAGCACATTACAGTCTTATTAAAGGAAAATAAAGTAGTTTACAAGCGCCCAACCAGAACTGAAGGTAGGTGGGGGGGAGGGTGGGAGGTGGAGGGCAGGTGGTAAGATATACTATCGATAACTATCAATAGATTGCTGCACTTGATAACTTATATTGGGCAGAGCAACTACTGATGAATTCAGGCAATGGTCCGAGGCATTTGTCTGGGTTAGCTTTCGGCTACAACATAAACCAGTTGGGAATTACAAGTATTTTTTATCTTGCATTTGTATATAGCTTACTTTTTAGCTTGTTCTAGCTTATTTTTTCTCAGAATCTAGCTTATGCGGGCGCTCAAAACCTGGCAACACTGGACTCAATTTCGTTAGCAACACACTATGGGCGTGTGTTTCATGCGTTGGTGGCCTAGGTGGCGCGATACGCATTGACATCTTCAGTGTACTATATGATGACTCGCACGGTGGACATTTTGCACCGGTAGATGGTGATGCAATCACGCTAGAGCAGTAACGATACCTACTGCTTGCTGCATTGCGTTCTGCATTCCCAGCTGTGCACTAACACACTCGCACTCACGGCAATGACTCAATCAGTGTTGCCAGGTTAGCTTATTTCAGGCTAGATCTAGTATATTTGAAAATGGAATAGCTTATAAAATTTGCAAACAGCTTATAGCTTTAAATCTAGCATTTTTCAAAGTTGATATAGCATATTCTAGCATTAAATTATATTCGTGACTTGAAAGAAATATTTCATAAATTTAAAGTGTTCCACAGCTTAAATATCGGAGCTTGTTCACATAAAGTCGATTGTAACGTAAACTTAATCAATCTGAATTGGAATTGGTATTCTAATCGATAGTGTCATCGATATGATGCATGCGCGATTTTTTCTGCGGCATACTCGATACCAGTATTAAAACAGGTAAAATGAGGCCTGATTGCAAATGTGTACGGATGGGACAAGGGTGTACGCTGCCTTAAAGATTCTCCGATGCAGATAGGGATGCCACCAACTATCTGACTTCCAAATTTGGTGACTCTAGCTGAAAGTTTGTAAGAGCTGTTGAAAGGGGGGCTGGGGGCGGTATGATTGGGTGTGGCATCCAAATTTTACTGCAGATCTTTGCGAAATGTCAATTGCTATCTTCATACCATATTTGGTGACTCTAGCTCGAAAATTGTTAAATGTGGGGAAAGGGGGGCTGGGGGCGGTATGGGTGGGCGTGGCATCCAAATTTTTGATGCAGATCTTTGTGGAATGTAAATTGCTACCTTCATACCAAATTTGGTGACTCTAGCTCGAAAATTGTTAAATGTGGGGAAAGGGGGGCTGGGGGCGGTATGGGTGGGCGTGGCATCCAAATTTTTGATGCAGATCTTTGTGGAATGTCAATTGCTATCTTCATACCAAATTTGGTGACTCAAGCTCGAAAATTGTTAAATGTGGGGAAAGGGGGGCTGGGGGCGGTATGAGTGGGCGTGGCATCCAAATTTTTGATGCAGATCTTTGTGGAATGTCAATTGCTATCTTCATACCAAATTTGGTGACTCTAGCTCAAAAATTGTTAAATGTGGGGAAAGGGGGGCTGGGGCGGTATGGGTGGGCGTGGCATCCAAATTTTTGATGCAGATCTTTGTGAAATGTCAATTGCTATTTTCATAACGAATTTGGTGACTCTAGCTCGAAAATTGTAAAAAGTGGGAAGGGGGGCGAAATGGGTGGGTGTGGCTCCAAAACTTTGATGCAGATTTTTGGGGTCGTTACCAGCTATCTTCCCACCAAATTTGGATGCTTTAGCTCCACTACTCTGGAAGATACACGCATTCCCGTTTTTGACGAAGCGTTGGGCCAGATGGGGGTGGCTAGTGCGGTATTGGTGGGCGTGGCATCCAAACTTTTGATGCAGTTTTTGGGGGGTCATCATCACCTATCTTGGCATCAAATTTGGTGGCTATAGCTCAAAAACTGTGGGAGATATAGGCTTTTTTGACTTTAAAATGCGGGGGGGCTGGGGGTGGAATGGGTGGGCGTGGCTCCAAAACTTTGATGCAATTCTTTTGGGGTTGTTGCCAGCTATCTTCCTACCAAATTTGGTGGCTCTAGCTCCACTACTCTGGAAGATACACGCATTCCCGTTTTTGACGAAGCGTTGGGGCAGATGGGGGTGGCTAGTGCGGTATTGGTGGGCGTGGCATCCAAACTTTGGATGCAGTTTTTGGGGGGTCATCATCACCTATCTTGGCACCAAATTTGGTGGCTATAGCTCAAAAACTGTGGGAGACATAGGCTTTTTTGACTTCAAAATGCGGGGTGCTGGGGGCGGAATGGGTAGGCGGGGCTCCAAAATGTTTGATGCAGTTTTTTGGGGATTGCTAGTAGCTATCTTCTCACCAAATTTGGTAAATCTAGCTGTCAGGATGTGCGAAATATGTGGATTTATCGGTTTTGAGTTATCGAATTTATCGATTTGCGAGCCCCCCAGTTATCGTAGAACCCCCATCTTGACACTTTAATTTACTATCCCATAGATAAAGAGAATTGGAAAGTTTCAAGTCTCTAGCTTGAAGGGTGTGGAAAAAAGTTGCGTTCATACAGACGGACAGACGGACAGACGGACAGACACCATGACGGACATTGCACAAACCCAATATACTCTTTACCTTCGGTATCGAGTATAAAAAATCAATGTTGCAAAAATGCCAAAAATAATTCATAAACAATTATCCCGCGATATATGTTTCTATTATTTAAGATGCATCAACTTTGAGAAAGGTAAGAATAAGCTGAACTTGATTTGATTATTACAATATACATATATTATATTCTTGTTTTCAATTTCAGACTTCCCAATAACTTTGAAACACTAAAAACTATAAAAATGTCTGTAGGCAATATGCTGCAAGCCCAAAAATATGTATGATGAATTTATAAAAATATTCCAATAAACAACAGAATTTTTAATTTTTATAATTATACTAATTATTTTTCACAGCTACAACTAAATTAAAATAAACGATAAATACTTACATGAAGGGGGTAAGGGGATGGGGAAGGGGAATGGGGATGGGGATTGGGAAGGGTGTAGCAAAGGGGGTAACGGGAGGGGGTGGAGCGTTGAAAGGGGAAGAGGGGGAAGGGGAAGAGGGTAAGGGTGAAGAGAGGTTGGGTGAAGAGAAAAAAGGTGAAGAGGATGGTGGGTGAAGAGGATGGTGGGTGAAGAGGGGGGATGGTGAAGAGGGGGAAGGGCTAAGAGGGGGGAGGTGGCAAGAAACACGATCGATAACTGCTCTTGATCACTTCACTTGGGCAGAGCAACTACAACACCGAGGCATTTGCCTGGGTTAGGTATGAGTTAAAGCCTAAACCAGTTGGGAATTACAAGCCCAAACATAAGTAAATGTTTTGAAGCAAGCACATTACAGTCTTATTAAAGGAAAATAAAGTAGTTTACAAGCGCCCAACCACACCTGAAGGTAGGTGGGGGTGGGGGGGGGGGGTGGGAGGTGGAGGGCAGGTGGTAAGATATACTATCGATAACTATCAATAGATTGCTGCACTTGATAACTTATATTGGGCAGAGCAACTACTGATGAATTCAGGCAATGGTCCGAGGCATTTGTCTGGGTTAGCTTTCGGCTACAACATAAACCAGTTGGGAATTACAAGTATTTTTTATCTTGCATTTGTATATAGCTTACTTTTTAGCTTGTTCTAGCTTATTTTTTCTCAAAATCTAGCTTATGCGGGCGCTCAAAACCTGGCAACACAGGACTCAATTTCGTTAGCAACACACTATGGGCGTGTGTTTCATGCGTTGGTGGCCTAGGTGGCGCGATACGCATTGACATCTTCAGTGTACTATATGATGACTCGCACGGTGGACTTTTTGCACCGGAAGATGGTGATGCAATCACGCTAGAGCAGTAACGATACCTACTGCTTGCTGCACTGCTTGCTGCATTGCGTTCTGCATTCCCAGCTGTGCACTAACACACTCGCACTCACGGCAATGACTCAATCAGTGTTGCCAGGTTAGCTTATTTCAGGCTAGATCTAGCATATTTGAAAATGGAATAGCTTATAAAATTTCCAAACAGCTTATAGCTTTAAATCCAGCATTTTTCAAAGTTGATATAGCATATTCTAGCATTAAATTATATTCGTGACTTGAAAGAAATATTTCATAAATTTAAAGTTTTTCCACAGCTTAAATATCGGAGCTTGTTCACATAAAGTCGATTGTAACGTAAACTTAATCAATCTGAATTGGAATTGGTATTCTAATCGATAGTGTCATCGATATGATGCATGCGCGATTTTTTCAATTTGGAATTGAGAAGGGAAAATAGAAAAAGTCAATGTTGCAAAAATGCCTAAAATAATTTATAAACAATTATCCCGCGATATATGTTTCTATTATTTAAGATGCATCAACTTTGAGAAAGGTAAGAATAAGCTGAACTTGATTTGATTATTACAATATACATATATTATATTCTTGTTTTCAATTTCAGACTTCCCAATAACTTTGAAACACTAAAAACTATTAAAATGTCTGTCGGCAATATGCTGCAAGCCCAAACATATGTTTTATGAATTTATAAAAATATTCCAATAAACAACAGAATTGTTAATTTTTATAATTATACTAATTATTTTTCACAGCTACAACTAAATTAAAATAAACGATAAATACTTACATGAAGGGGGTAAGGGGATGGGGAAGGGGAATGGGGATGGGGATTGGGAAGGGGGTAGCAAAGGGGGTAACGGGAGGGGGTGGAGCGTTGAAAGGGGAAGAGGGGGAAGGGGAAGAGGGTAAGGGTGAAGAGAGGTTGGGTGAAGAGAAAAAAGGTGAAGAGGATGGTGCGTGAAGAGGATGGTGGGTGAAGAGGGGGGATGGTGAAGAGGGGGAAGGGTTAAGAGGGGAGAGGTGGCAAGAAACACGATCGATAACTGCTCTTGATCACTTCACTTGGGCAGAGCAACTACTACACCGAGGCATTTGCCTGGGTTAGGTATGAGTTAAAGCCTAAACCAGTTGGGAATTACAAGCCCAAACATAAGTAAATGTTTTGAAGAAAGCACATTACAGTCTTATTAAAGGAAAATAAAGTAGTTTACAAGCGCCCAACCACACCTGAAGGTAGGTGGGGGGTGGGAGGTGGAGGGCAGGTGATAAGATATACTATCGATAACTATCAATAGATTGCTGCACTTGATAACTTATATTGGGCAGAGCAACTACTGATGAATTCAGGCAATGGTCCGAGGCATTTGTCTGGGTTAGCTTTCGGCTACAACATAAACCAGTTGGGAATTACAAGTATTTTTTATCTTGCATTTGTATATAGCTTACTTTTTAGCTTGTTCTAGCTTATTTTTTCCCAGAATCTAGCTTATGCGGGCGTTCAAAACCTGGCAACACTGGACTCAATTTCGTTAGCAGCACACTATGGCCGTGTGTTTCATGCGTTGGTGGCCTAGGGGGCGCGATACGCATTGACATCTTCAGTGTACGATATGATGACTAGCACGGTGGAAATGATAAATACTTATATGAAAGGGGAAGGGCAAGGGGGTAAGGGGATGGGGATAGGGAAGGTGGTTACAAAGGGGGTAACGGGAGGTGGTGGAGCAGTGTAATGGGGAAGAAGGGGTGGTGGAGAGGGGGAAGGGTGAAGAGGGGGAAGGATGAAGAGGTGGGTTGGTGAAGAGGGGGGATGGTGAAGAGGGGGGATGGTGAAGAGGGGGGTTGGCGATGAGGGTGGCGGGTTAAGAGGGGGGAGGTGGCAAGAAACACGATCGATAACTGCTCTTGATCACTTCACTTGGGCAGAGCAACTACTACACCGAGGCATTTGCCTGGGTTAGGTATGAGTTAAAGCCTAAACCAGTTGGGAATTACAAGCCCAAACATAAGTAAATGTTTTGAAGCAAGCACATCACAGTCTTATTAAAGGAAAATAAAGTAATTTACATGCGCCCAACCAGACCTGAAGGTAGGTGGGGGGGAGGTTGGGAGGTGGAGGGCAGGTGGTAAGATATACTATCGATAACTATCAATAGATTGCTGCACTTGATAACTTATATTGGGCAGAGCAACTACTGATGAGTTCAGGCAAGGGTCTGAGGCATCTGTCTGGGTTAGCTATCGGCTACAACATAAACCAGTTGGGAATTACAAGCATTTTTTATCTTGCATTTGGATATAGCTTACTTTTTAGCTTGTTCTAGCTTATTTTTTCCCAGAATCTAGCTTATGCGGGCGTTCAAAACCTGGCAACACTGGACTCAATTTCGTTAGCAGCACACTATGGGCGTGTGTTTCATGCGTTGGTGGCCTAGGGGGCGCGATACGCATTGACATCTTCAGTGTACTATATGATGACTAGCACGGTGGACTTTTTGCACTGGTAGATGGTGATGCAATCACGCTAGAGCAGAAACGATACCTACTGCTTGCTGCATTGCGTTCTGCATTCCCAGCTGTGCACTAACACACTCGCACTCACGGAAATGACTCAATCAGTGTTGCCAGGTTAGCGTATTTCAGGCTAGATCTAGCATATTTGAAAATGGAATAGCTTATAAAATTTGCAAACAGCTCATAGCTTTAAATCTAGCATTCTAGCATTAAATTATATTCGTGACTTAAAAGAAATATTTCATAAATTTAAAGTGTTCCACAGCTTAAATATCGGAGCTTGTTCACATAAAGTCGATTGTAACGTAAACTTAATCAATCTGAATTGGAATTGGTATTCTAATCGATAGTGTCATCGTTATGATGCATGCGCGATTTTTTCAATTTGGAATTGAGAAGGGAAAATATTAAAAGTCAATGTTGCAAAAATGCCTAAAATAATTTATAAACAATTATCCCGCGATGTATGTTTCTATTATTTAAGATGCATCAACTTTGAGAAAGGTAAGAATAAGCTGAACTTGATTTGATTATTACAATATACATATATTATATTCTTGTTTTCAATTTCAGACTTCCCAATAACTTTGAAACACTAAAAACTATAAAAATGTCTGTAGGCAATATGCTGCAAGCCCAAAAAAATGTATTATGAATTTATAAAAATATTCCAATAAACAACAGAATTGTTAATTTTTATAATTATACTAATTATTTTTCACAGCTACAACTTAATTAAAACAAACGATTAATACTTATATGAAAGGTGAAAGGTGGTAAGGGGAAGGGGAAGGGGGTAAGGGGATGGTGATGGGGAAGGGGGTAACGGGAGGTGGTGGATCATTGAAAGGGGAAGAGAGGGTGGGTGAAGAGAAGAAAGGTGAAGAGGATGGTGGGTGAAGAGGGGGGATGGTGAAGAGGGGGTTGGCGAAGAGGGGGAAGGGTTAAGAGGGGGGAGGTGGCAAGAAACACGATCAATAACTGCTCTTGATCACTTCACTTGGGCAGAGCAACTACTACACCGAGGCATTTGCTTGGGTTAGGTATGAGTTAAAGCCTAAACCAGTTGGGAATTACAAGCCCAAACATAAGTAAATGTTTTGAAGCAAGCACATAACAGTCTTATTAAAGGAAAATAAAGTAATTTACAAGCGCCCAACCAGACCTGAAGGTAGGTGGGGGGGAGGGTGGGAGGTGGAGGGCAGGTGGTAAGATATACTATCGATTACTATCAGTAGATTGCTGCGCTTGATAACTAATATTGGGCAGAGCAACTACTGATGAATTCAGGCAATGGTCCGAGGCATTTGTCTGGGTTAGCTTTCGGCTACAACATAAACCAGTTGGGAATTACAAGTATTTTTTATCTTGCATTTGTATATAGCTTACTTTTTAGCTTGTTCTAGCTTATTTTTTCCCAGAATCTAGCTTATGCGGGCGTTCAAAACCTGGCAACACTGGACTCAATTTCGTTAGCAGCACACTATGGCCGTGTGTTTCATGCGTTGGTGGCCTAGGGGGCGCGATACGCATTGACATCTTCAGTGTACGATATGATGACTAGCACGGTGGACTTTTTGCACTGGTAGATGGTGATGCAATCACGCTAGAGCAGAAACGATACCTACTGCTTGCTGCATTGCGTTCTGCATTCCCAGCTGTGCACTAACACACTCGCACTCACGGAAATGACTCAATCAGTGTTGCCAGGTTAGCGTATTTCAGGCTAGATCTAGCATATTTGAAAATTGAATAGCTTATAAAATTTGCAAACAGCTCATAGCTTTAAATCTAGCATTCTAGCATTAAATTATATTCGTGACTTAAAAGAAATATTTCATAAATTTAAAGTGTTCCACAGCTTAAATATCGGAGCTTGTTCACATAAAGTCGATTGTAACGTAAACTTAATCAATCTGAATTGGAATTGGTATTCTAATCGATAGTGTCATC
Organism: Scaptomyza flava; assembly: GCA_030179655.1. Lineage (NCBI taxonomy): Eukaryota > Metazoa > Arthropoda > Insecta > Diptera > Drosophilidae > Scaptomyza > Scaptomyza flava. The sequence continues at coordinate 43,066 of JARNME010000295.1, read as the reverse complement.
GTTATGATGCATGCGCGATTTTTTCAATTTGGAATTGAGAAGGGAAAATATTAAAAGTCAATGTTGCAAAAATGCCTAAAATAATTTATAAACAATTATCCCGCGATGTATGTTTCTATTATTTAAGATGCATCAACTTTGAGAAAGGTAAGAATAAGCTGAACTTGATTTGATTATTACAATATACATATATTATATTCTTGTTTTCAATTTCAGACTTCCCAATAACTTTGAAACACTAAAAACTATAAAAATGTCTGTAGGCAATATGCTGCAAGCCCAAAAAAATGTATTATGAATTTATAAAAATATTCCAATAAACAACAGAATTGTTAATTTTTATAATTATACTAATTATTTTTCACAGCTACAACTTAATTAAAACAAACGATTAATACTTATATGAAAGGTGAAAGGTGGTAAGGGGAAGGGGAAGGGGGTAAGGGGATGGTGATGGGGAAGGGGGTAACGGGAGGTGGTGGATCATTGAAAGGGGAAGAGAGGGTGGGTGAAGAGAAGAAAGGTGAAGAGGATGGTGGGTGAAGAGGGGGGATGGTGAAGAGGGGGTTGGCGAAGAGGGGGAAGGGTTAAGAGGGGGGAGGTGGCAAGAAACACGATCAATAACTGCTCTTGATCACTTCACTTGGGCAGAGCAACTACTACACCGAGGCATTTGCTTGGGTTAGGTATGAGTTAAAGCCTAAACCAGTTGGAAATTACAAGCCCAAACATAAGTAAATGTTTTGAAGCAAGCACATAACAGTCTTATTAAAGGAAAATAAAGTAATTTACAAGCGCCCAACCAGACCTGAAGGTAGGTGGGGGGGAGGGTGGGAGGTGGAGGGCAGATGGTAAGATATACTATCGATTACTATCAGTAGATTGCTGCGCTTGATAACTAATATTGGGCAGAGCAACTACTGATGAATTCAGGCAATGGTCCGAGGCATTTGTCTTGGTTAGCTATCGGCAACAACATAAACCAGTTGGGAATTACTAGCATTTTTTATCTTGCATTTGGATATAGCTTACTTTTTAGCTTGTTCTAGCTTATTTTTCCCAGAATCTAGCTTATGCGGGCGCTCAAAACCTGGCAACACTGGACTCAATTTCGTTAGCAGCACACTTTGGGCGTGTGTTTCATGCGTTGGTGGCCTAGGGGGCGCGATACGCATTGACATCTTCAGTGTACTATATGATGACTCGCACGCTGGACTTTTTGCACCGGAAGATGGTGATGCAATCACGCTAGAGCAGTAACGATACCTACTGCTTGCTGCATTGCGTTCTGCATTCTCAGCTGTGCACTAACACACTCGCACTCACGGCAATGACTCAATCAGGGTTGACAGGTTAGCTTATTTCAGGCTAGATCTAGCATATTTGAAAATGGAATAGCTTATAAAATTTGCAAACAGCTTATAGCTTTAAATCTAGCATTTTTCAAAGGTGATATAGCATATTCTAGCATTAAATTATATTCGTGACTTGAAAGAAATATTTTATAAATTTAAAGTGTTCCACAGCTTAAATATCGGAGCTTGTTCATATAAAGTCGATTGTAACGTAAACTTAATCAATCTGAATTGGAAATGGTATTCTAATCGATAGTGTCATCGTTATGATGCATGCGCGATTTTTTCAATTTGGAATTGAGAAGGGAAAATAGAAAAAGTCAATGTTGCAAAAATGCCTAAAATAATTTATAAACAATTATCCCGCGATATATGTTTCTATTATTTAAGATGCATCAACTTTGAGAAAGGTAAGAATAAGCTGAACTTGATTTGATTATTACAATATACATATATTATATTCTTGTTTTCAATTTCAGACTTCCCAATAACTTTGAAACACTAAAAACTATAAAAATGTCTGTAGGCAATATGCTGCAAGCCCAAAAAATGTATTATGAATTTATAAAAATATTCCAATAAACAACAGAATTGTTAATTTTTATAATTATACTAATTATTTTTCACAGCTACAACTTAATTAAAACAAACGATAAATACTTATATGAAGGGGTAAGGGGATGGGGAAGGGGGAAAGGGGATGGGGATGGGGAAGGGTGTAACAAAGGGGGTAACGGGAGGGGGTGGAGCGTTGAAAGGGGAAGAGGAGGAGGTGGAGAGGGGAAGGGTTGAAGAGGGGAGGGTGAAGAGAGGGTGGGTGAAGAGAGGGTGGGTGAAGAGAAGAAAGGTGAAGAGGATGGTGGGTGAAGAGGATGGGGGGTGAAGAGGGGAGATTGTGAAGAGGGGAGATTGTGAAGAGGGGGATGGTGAAGAGGGGGAGGGTTAAGAGGGGGGAGGTGGCAAGAAACACGATCGATAACTGCTCTTGATCACTTCACTTGGGCAGAGCAACTACTACACCGAGGCATTTGCCTGGGTTAGGTATGAGTTAAAGCCTAAACCAGTTGGGAATTACAAGCCCAAACATAAGTAAATGTTTTGAAGCAAGCACATTACAGTTTTATTAAAGGAAAATAAAGTAATTTACAAGCGCCCAACCAGACCTGATGGTAGGTGGGGGGGAGGGTGGGAGGCAGTGTTGCCAGGTTAGCTTATTTCAGGCTAGATCTAGCATATTTGAAAATGGAATAGCTTATAAAATTTCCAAACAGCTTATAGCTTTAAATCTAGCATTTTTCAAAGTTGATATAGCATATTCTAGCATTAAATTATATTCGTGACTTGAAAGAAATATTTCATAAATTTAAAGTTTTTCCACAGCTTAAATATCGGAGCTTGTTCACATAAAGTCGATTGTAACGTAAACTTAATCAATCTGAATTGGAATTGGTATTCTAATCGATAGTGTCATCGATATGATGCATGCGCGATTTTTTCAATTTGGAATTGAGAAGGGAAAATAGAAAAAGTCAATGTTGCAAAAATGCCTAAAATAATTTATAAACAATTATCCCGCGATATATGTTTCTATTATTTAAGATGCATCAACTTTGAGAAAGGTAAGAATAAGCTGAACTTGATTTGATTATTACAATATACATATATTATATTCTTGTTTTCAATTTCAGACTTCCCAATAACTTTGAAACACTAAAAACTATTAAAATGTCTGTCGGCAATATGCTGCAAGCCCAAACATATGTATTATGAATTTATAAAAATATTCCAATAAACAACAGAATTGTTAATTTTTATAATTATACTAATTATTTTTCACAGCTACAACTAAATTAAAATAAACGATAAATACTTACATGAAGGGGGTAAGGGGATGGGGAAGGGGAATGGGGATGGGGATTGGGAAGGGGGTAGCAAAGGGGGTAACGGGAGGGGGTGGAGCGTTGAAAGGGGAAGAGGGGGAAGGGGAAGAGGGTAAGGGTGAAGAGAGGTTGGGTGAAGAGAAAAAGGTGAAGAGGATGGTGCGTGAAGAGGATGGTGGGTGAAGAGGGGGGATGGTGAAGAGGGGGAAGGGTTAAGAGGGGAGAGGTGGCAAGAAACACGATCGATAACTGCTCTTGATCACTTCACTTGGGCAGAGCAACTACTACACCGAGGCATTTGCCTGGGTTAGGTATGAGTTAAAGCCTAAACCAGTTGGGAATTACAAGCCCAAACATAAGTAAATGTTTTGAAGAAAGCACATTACAGTCTTATTAAAGGAAAATAAAGTAGTTTACAAGCGCCCAACCACACCTGAAGGTAGGTGGGGGGTGGGGGGGGGGGTGTTAGGTGGAGGGCAGGTGGTAAGATATACTATCGATAACTATCAATAGATTGCTGCACTTGATAACTTATATTGGGCAGAGCAACTACTGATGAATTCAGGCAATGGTCCGAGGCATTTGTCTGGGTTAGCTTTCGGCTACAACATAAACCAGTTGGGAATTACAAGTATTTTTTATCTTGCATTTGTATATAGCTTACTTTTTAGCTTGTTCTAGCTTATTTTTTCTCAGAATCTAGCTTATGCGGGCGCTCAAAACCTGGCAACACTGGACTCAATTTCGTTAGCAACACACTATGGGCGTGTGTTTCATGCGTTGGTGGCCTAGGTGGCGCGATACGCATTGACATCTTCAGTGTACTATATGATGACTCGCACGGTGGACTTTTTGCACCGGAAGATGGTGATGCAATCACGCTAGAGCAGTAACGATACCTACTGCTTGCTGCACTGCTTGCTGCATTGCGTTCTGCATTCCCAGCTGTGCACTAACACACTCGCACTCACGGCAATGACTCAATCAGTGTTGCCAGGTTAGCTTATTTCAGGCTAGATCTAGCATATTTGAAAATGGAATAGCTTATAAAATTTGCAAACAGCTTATAGCTTTAAATCCAGCATTTTTCAAAGTTGATATAGCATATTCTAGCATTAAATTATATTCGTGACTTGAAAGAAATATTTCATAAATTTAAAGTTTTTCCACAGCTTAAATATCGGAGCTTGTTCACATAAAGTCGATTTTAACGTAAACTTAATCAATCTGAATTGGAATTGGTATTCTAATCGATAGTGTCATCGATATGATGCATGCGCGATTTTTTCAATTTGGAATTGAGAAGGGAAAATAGAAAAAGTCAATTTTGCAAAAATGCCTAAAATAATTTATAAACAATTATCCCGCGATATATGTTTCTATTATTTAAGATGCATCAACTTTGAGAAAGGTCAGAATAAGCTGAACTTGATTTGATTATTACAATATACATATATTATATTCTTGTTTTCAATTTCAGACTTCCCAATAACTTTGAAACACTAAAAACTATAAAAATGTCTGTCGGCAATATGCTGCAAGCCCAAACAAATGTATTATGAATTTATAAAAATATTCCAATAAACAACAGAATTTTTAATTTTTATAATTATACTAATTATTTTTCACAGCTACAACTTAATTAAAACAAACGATAAATACTTATATGAAGGGGTAAGGGGATGGGGAAGGGGGAAAGGGGATGGGGATGGGGAAGGGTGTAACAAAGGGGGTAACGGGAGGGGGTGGAGCGTTGAAAGGGGAAGAGGAGGAGGTGGAGAGGGGGAAGGGTTGAAGAGGGGGAGGGTGAAGAGAGGGTGGGTGAAGAGAAGAAAGTTGAAGAGGATGGTGGGTGAAGAGGATGGCTGGTGAAGAGGGGGGATGGTGAAGAGGGGAGATTGTGAAGAGGGGGGATGGTGAAGAGGGGGGAAGGGTTAAGAGGGGGGAGGTGGCAAGAAACACGATCGATAACTACTCTTGATCACTTCACTTGGGCAGAGCAACTACTACACCGAGGCATTTGCCTGGGTTAGGTATGAGTTAAAGCCTAAACCAGTTGGGAATTACAAGCCCAAAAAAAGTAAATGTTTTGAAGCAAGCACATCACAGTCTTATTAAAGGAAAATAAAGTAATTTACATGCGCCCAACCAGACCTGAAGGTAGGTGGGGGTGAGGTTGGGAAGTGGAGGGCAGGTGGTAAGATATACTATCGATAACCATCAATAGATTGCTGCGCTTGATAACTAATATTGGGCAGAGCAACTACTGATGAGTTCAGGCAATGGTCTGAGGCATTTGTCTGGGTAAGCTATCGGCTACAACATAAACCAGTTGGGAATTACAAGCATTTTTTATCTTGCATTTGGATATAGCTTACTTTTTAGCTTGTTCTAGCTTATTTTTTCCCAGAATCTAGCTTATGCGGGCGTTCAAAACCTGGCAACACTGGACTCAATTTCGTTAGCAGCACACTATGGCCGTGTGTTTCATGCGTTGGTGGCCTAGGGGGCGCGATACGCATTGACATCTTCAGTGTACGATATGATGACTAGCACGGTGGAAATGATAAATACTTATATGAAAGGGGAAGGGCAAGGGGGTAAGGGGATGGGGATAGGGAAGGTGGTTACAAAGGGGGTAACGGGAGGTGGTGGAGCAGTGTAATGGGGAAGAAGGGGTGGTGGAGAGGGGGAAGGGTGAAGAGGGCGAAGGATGAAGAGGTGGGTTGGTGAAGAGGGGGATGGTGAAGAGGGGGGATGGTGAAGAGGGGGGTTGGCGATGAGGGTGGGGGTTAAGAGGGGGGAGGTGGCAAGAAACACGATCGATAACTGCTCTTGATCACTTCACTTGGGCAGAGCAACTACTACACCGAGGCATTTGCCTGGGTTAGGTATGAGTTAAAGCCTAAACCAGTTGGGAATTACAAGCCCAAACATAAGTAAATGTTTTGAAGCAAGCACATCACAGTCTTATTAAAGGAAAATAAAGTAATTTACATGCGCCCAACCAGACCTGAAGGTAGGTGGGGGGGAGGTTGGGAGGTGGAGGGCAGGTGGTAAGATATACTATCGATAACTATCAATAGATTGCTGCGCTTGATAACTAATATTGGGCAGAGCAACTACTGATGAGTTCAGGCAATGGTCTGAGGCATCTGTCTGGGTTAGCTATCGGCTACAACATAAACCAGTTGGGAATTACAAGCATTTTTTATCTTGCATTTGGATATAGCTTACTTTTTAGCTTGTTCTAGCTTATTTTTTCCCAGAATCTAGCTTATGCGGGCGCTCAAAACCTGGCAACACTGGACTCAATTTCGTTAGCAGCACACTATGGGCGTGTGTTTCATGCGTTGGTGGCCTAGGGGGCGCGATACGCATTGACATCTTCAGTGTACTATATGATGACTAGCACGGTGGACTTTTTGCACTGGTAGATGGTGATGCAATCACGCTAGAGCAGAAACGATACCTACTGCTTGCTGCATTGCGTTCTGCATTCCCAGCTGTGCACTAACACACTCGCACTCACGGCAATGACTCAATCAGTGTTGCCAGGTTAGCGTATTTCAGGCTAGATCTAGCATATTTGAAAATTGAATAGCTTATAAAATTTGCAAACAGCTCATAGCTTTAAATCTAGCATTCTAGCATTAAATTATATTCGTGACTTAAAAGAAATATTTCATAAATTTAAAGTGTTCCACAGCTTAAATATCGGAGCTTGTTCACATAAAGTCGATTGTAACGTAAACTTAATCAATCTGAATTGGAATTGGTATTCTAATCGATAGTGTCATCGTTATGATGCATGCGCGATTTTTTCAATTTGGAATTGAGAAGGGAAAATATTAAAAGTCAATGTTGCAAAAATGCCTAAAATAATTTATAAACAATTATCCCGCGATGTATGTTTCTATTATTTAAGATGCATCAACTTTGAGAAAGGTAAGAATAAGCTGAACTTGATTTGATTATTACAATATACATATATTATATTCTTGTTTTCAATTTCAGACTTCCCAATAACTTTGAAACACTAAAAACTATAAAAATGTCTGTAGGCAATATGCTGCAAGCCCAAAAAAATGTATTATGAATTTATAAAAATATTCCAATAAACAACAGAATTGTTAATTTTTATAATTATACTAATTATTTTTCACAGCTACAACTTAATTAAAACAAACGATTAATACTTATATGAAAGGTGAAAGGTGGTAAGGGGAAGGGGAAGGGGGTAAGGGGATGGTGATGGGGAAGGGGGTAACGGGAGGTGGTGGATCATTGAAAGGGGAAGAGAGGGTGGGTGAAGAGAAGAAAGGTGAAGAGGATGGTGGGTGAAGAGGGGGGATGGTGAAGAGGGGGTTGGCGAAGAGGGGGAAGGGTTAAGAGGGGGGAGGTGGCAAGAAACACGATCAATAACTGCTCTTGATCACTTCACTTGGGCAGAGCAACTACTACACCGAGGCATTTGCCTGGGTTAGGTATGAGTTAAAGCCTAAACCAGTTGGGAATTACAAGCCCAAACATAAGTAAATGTTTTGAAGCAAGCACATAACAGTCTTATTAAAGGAAAATAAAGTAATTTACAAGCGCCCAACCAGACCTGAAGGTAGGTGGGGGGGAGGGTGGGAGGTGGAGGGCAGGTGGTAAGATATACTATCGATAACTATCAGTAGATTGCTGCGCTTGATAACTAATATTGGGCAGAGCAACTACTGATGAATTCAGGCAATGGTCCGAGGCATTTGTCTTGGTTAGCTATCGGCAACAACATAAACCAGTTGGGAATTACTAGCATTTTTTATCTTGCATTTGGATATAGCTTACTTTTTAGCTTGTTCTAGCTTATTTTTTCCCAGAATCTAGCTTATGCGGGCGCTCAAAACCTGGCAACACTGGACTCAATTTCGTTAGCAGCACACTTTGGGCGTGTGTTTCATGCGTTGGTGGCCTAGGGGGCGCGATACGCATTGACATCTTCAGTGTACTATATGATGACTCGCACGCTGGACTTTTTGCACCGGAAGATGGTGATGCAATCACGCTAGAGCAGTAACGATACCTACTGCTTGCTGCATTGCGTTCTGCATTCTCAGCTGTGCACTAACACACTCGCACTCACGGCAATGACTCAATCAGGGTTGACAGGTTAGCTTATTTCAGGCTAGATCTAGCATATTTGAAAATGGAATAGCTTATAAAATTTGCAAACAGCTTATAGCTTTAAATCTAGCATTTTTCAAAGGTGATATAGCATATTCTAGCATTAAATTATATTCGTGACTTGAAAGAAATATTTCATAAATTTAAAGTGTTCCACAGCTTAAATATCGGAGCTTGTTCACATAAAGTCGATTGTAACGTAAACTTAATCAATCTGAATTGGAAATGGTATTCTAATCGATAGTGTCATCGTTATGATGCATGCGCGATTTTTTCAATTTGGAATTGAGAAGGGAAAATAGAAAAAGTCAATGTTGCAAAAATGCCTAAAATAATTTATAAACAATTATCCCGCGATATATGTTTCTATTATTTAAGATGCATCAACTTTGAGAAAGGTAAGAATAAGCTGAACTTGATTTGATTATTACAATATACATATATTATATTCTTGTTTTCAATTTCAGACTTCCCAATAACTTTGAAACACTAAAAACTATAAAAATGTCTGTCGGCAATATGCTGCAAGCCCAAAAAATGTATTATGAATTTATAAAAATATTCCAATAAACAACAGAATTGTTAATTTTTATAATTATACTAATTATTTTTCACAGCTACAACTTAATTAAAACAAACGATAAATACTTATATGAAGGGGTAAGGGGAAGGGGAAGGGGGAAAGGGGATGGGGATGGGGAAGGGTGTAACAAAGGGGGTAACGGGAGGGGGTGGAGCGTTGAAAGGGGAAGAGGAGGAGGTGGAGAGGGGGAAGGGTTGAAGAGGGGGAGGGTGAAGAGAGGGTGGGTGAAGAGAGGGTGGGTGAAGAGAAGAAAGGTGAAGAGGATGGTGGGTGAAGAGGATGGGGGTGAAGAGGGGAGATTGTGAAGAGGGGAGATTGTGAAGAGGGGGATGGCGAAGAGGGGGGAGGGTTAAGAGGGGGGAGGTGGCAAGAAACACGATCGATAACTGCTCTTGATCACTTCACTTGGACAGAGCAACTACTACACCGAGGCATTTGCCTGGGTTAGGTATGAGTTAAAGCCTCAACCAGTTGGGAATTACAAGCCCAAACATAAGTAAATGTTTTGAAGCAAGCACATTACAGTTTTATTAAAGGAAAATAAAGTAATTTACAAGCGCCCAACCAGACCTGATGGTAGGTGGGGGGGAGGGTGGGAGGTGGAGGGCAGGTGGTAAGATATACTATCGATAACTATCAGTAGATTGCTGCGCTTGATAACTTATTATGGGCAGAGCAACTACTGATGAATTCAGGCAATGGTCTGAGGCATTTGTCTTGGTTAGCTATCGGCAACAACATAAACCAGTTGGGAATTACAAGCATTTTTTATCTTGCATTTGGATATAGCTTACTTTTTAGCTTGTTCTAGCTTATTTTTTCCCAGAATCTAGCTTATGCGGGCGCTCAAAACCTGGCAACACTGGACTCAATTTCGTTAGCAGCACACTTTGGGCGTGTGTTTCATGCGTTGGTGGCCTAGGGGGCGCGATACGCATTGACATCTTCAGTGTACTATATGATGACTCGCACGCTGGACTTTTTGCACCGGAAGATGGTGATGCAATCACGCTAGAGCAGTAACGATACCTACTGCTTGCTGCATTGCGTTCTGCATTCCCAGCTGTGCACTAACACACTCGCACTCACGGCAATGACTCAATCAGTGTTGCCAGGTTAGCTTATTTCAGGCTAGATCTAGCATATTTGAAAATGGAATAGCTTATAAAATTTGCAAACAGCTTATAGCTTTAAATCTAGCATTTTCAAGTGATATAGCATATTCTAGCATTAAATTATATTCGTGACTTGAAAGAAATATTTCATAAATTTAAAGTGTTCCACAGCTTAAATATCGGAGCTTGTTCACATAAAGTCGATTGTAACGTAAACTTAATCAATCTGAATTGGAATTGGTATTCTAATCGATAGTGTCATCGTTATGATGCATGCGCGATTTTTTCAATTTGGAATTGAGAAGGGAAAATAAAAAAATCAATGTTGCAAAAATGCCTAAAATAATTTATAAACAATTATCCCGCGATATATGTTTCTATTATTTAAGATGCATCAACTTTGAGAAAGGTAAGAATAAGCTGAACTTGATTTGATTATTACAATATACATATATTATATTCTTGTTTTCAATTTCAGACTTCCCAATAACTTTGAAACACTAAAAACTATAAAAATGTCTGTCGGCAATATGCTGCAAGCCCAAAAAATGTATTATGAATTTATAAAAATATTCCAATAAACAACAGAATTGTTAATTTTTATAATTATACTAATTATTTTTCACAGCTACAACTAAATTAAAACAAACGATAAATACTTATATGAAAGGGGTAAGGGGAAGGGGAAGGGGAAGGGGATGGGGATGGGGAAGGGGTACAAGGGGGTAACGGGAGGGGTGGAGCGTTGAAAGGGGAAGAGGGGGAAGGGGAAGAGGGGAGGGTGAAGAGAGGGTGGGTGAAGAGAAGAAAGGTGAAGAGGATGGTGGGTGAAGAGGGGGGATGGTGAAGAGGGGGGATGGCGAAGAGGGGGAGGGTTAAGAGGGGGGAGGTGGCAAGAAACACGATCGATAACTGCTCTTGATCACTTCACTTGGGCAGAGCAACTACTACACCGAGGCATTTGCCTGGGTTAGGTATGAGTTAAAGCCTAAACCAGTTGGGAATTACAAGCCCAAACATAAGTAAATGTTTTGAAGCAAGCACATTACAGTCTTATTAAAGGAAAATAAAGTAGTTTACAAGCGCCCAACCAGACCTGAAGGTAGGTGGGGGGGAGGGTGGGAGGTGGAGGGCAGGTGGTAAGATATACTATCGATAACTATCAATAGATTGCTGCGCTTGATAACTAATATTGGGCAGAGCAACTACTGATGAATTCAGGCAATGGTCCGAGGCATTTGTCTGGGTTAGCTATCGGCAACAACATAAACCAGTTGGGAATTACAAGCATTTTTTATCTTGCATTTGGATATAGCTTACTTTTTAGCTTGTTCTAGCTTATTTTTTCCCAGAATCTAGCTTATGCGGGCGCTCAAAACCTGGCAACACTGGACTCAATTTCGTTAGCAGCACACTATGGGCGTGTGTTTCATGCGTTGGTGGCCTAGGGGGCGCGATACGCATTGACATCTTCAGTGTACTATATGATGACTCGCACGGTGGACTTTTTGCACCGGAAGATGGTGATGCAATCACGCTAGAGCAGTAACGATACCTACTGCTTGCTGCATTGCGTTCTGCATTCCCAGCTGTGCACTAACACACTCGCACTCACGGCAATGACTCAATCAGGGTTGCCAGGTTAGCTTATTTCAGGCTAGATCTAGCATATTTGAAAATGGAATAGCTTATAAAATTTGCAAACAGCTTATAGCTTTAAATCTAGCATTTTTCAAAGGTGATATAGCATATTCTAGCATTAAATTATATTCGTGACTTGAAAGAAATATTTCATAAATTTAAAGTGTTCCACAGCTTAAATATCGGAGCTTGTTCACATAAAGTCGATTGTAACGTAAACTTAATCAATCTGAATTGGAATTGGTATTCTAATCGATAGTGTCATCGTTATGATGCATGCGCGATTTTTTCAATTTGGAATTGAGAAGGGAAAATAGAAAAAGTCAATGTTGCAAAAATGCCTAAAATAATTTATAAACAATTATCCCGCGATATATGTTTCTATTATTTAAGATGCATCAACTTTGAGAAAGGTAAGAATAAGCTGAACTTGATTTGATTATTACAATATACATATATTATATTCTTGTTTTCAATTTCAGACTTCCCAATAACTTTGAAACACTAAAAACTATAAAAATGTCTGTCGGCAATATGCTGCAAGCCCAAAAAATGTATTATGAATTTATAAAAATATTCCAATAAACAACAGAATTGTTAATTTTTATAATTATACTAATTATTTTTCACAGCTACAACTAAATTAAAACAAACGATAAATACTTATATGAAGGGGTAAGGGGAAGGGGAAGGGGGAAAGGGGATGGGGATGGGGAAGGGGGTAACAAAGGGGGTAACGGGAGGGGGTGGAGCGTTGAAAGGGGAAGAGGGGAAGGGTGGAGAGTGGGAAGGGTTGAAGAGGGGAGGTGAGAGAGTGGGTGAAGAGAGGGTGGGTGAAGAGAAGAAAGGTGAAGAGGATGGTGGGTGAAGAGGATGGGGGTGAAGAGGGAGATGTGAAGAGGGGAGATTGTGAAGAGGGGGATGGCGAAGAGGGGGGAGGGTTAAGAGGGGGGAGGTGGCAAGAAACACGATCGATAACTGCTCTTGATCACTTCACTTGGGCAGAGCAACTACTACACCGAGGCATTTGCCTGGGTTAGGTATGAGTTAAAGCCTAAACCAGTTGGGAATTACAAGCCCAAACATAAGTAAATGTTTTGAAGCAAGCACATTACAGTCTTATTAAAGGAAAATAAAGTAGTTTACAAGCGCCCAACCAGACCTGAAGGTAGGTGGGGGGAGGGTGGGAGGTGGAGGGCAGGTGGTAAGATATACTATCGATAACTATCAATAGATTGCTGCGCTTGATAACTAATATTGGGCAGAGCAACTACTGATGAATTCAGGCAATGGTCCGAGGCATTTGTCTGGGTTAGCTATCGGCTACAACATAAACCAGTTGGGAATTACAAGCATTTTTTATCTTGCATTTGGATATAGCTTACTTTTTAGCTTGTTCTAGCTTATTTTTTCCCAGAATCTAGCTTATGCGGGCGCTCAAAACCTGGCAACACTGGACTCAATTTCGTTAGCAGCACACTATGGGCGTGTGTTTCATGCGTTGGTGGCCTAGGGGGCGCGATACGCATTGACATCTTCAGTGTACTATATGATGACTCGCACGGTGGACTTTTTGCACCGGTAGATGGTGATGCAATCACGCTAGAGCAGTAACGATACCTACTGCTTGCTGCATTGCGTTCTGCATTCCCAGCTGTGCACTAACACACTCGCACTCACGGCAATGACTCAATCAGTGTTGCCAGGTTAGCTTATTTCAGGCTAGATCTAGCATATTTGAAAATGGAATAGCTTATAAAATTTGCAAACAGCTTATAGCTTTAAATCTAGCATTTTTCAAAGTTGATATAGCATATTCTAGCATTAAATTATATTCGTGACTTGAAAGAAATATTTCATAAATTTAAAGTGTTCCACAGCTTAAATATCGGAGCTTGTTCACATAAAGTCGATTGTAACGTAAACTTAATCAATCTGAATTGGAATTGGTATTCTAATCGATAGTGTCATCGTTATGATGCACGCGCGATTTTTTCAATTTGGAATTGAGAAGGGAAAATAGAAAAAGTCAATGTTGCAAAAATGCCTAAAATAATTTATAAACAATTATCCCGCGATACATGTTTCTATTATTTAGGATGCATCAACTTTGAGAAAGGTAAGAATAAGCTGAACTTGATTTGATTATTACAATATACATATATTATATTCTTGTTTTCAATTTCAGACTTCCCAATAACTTTGAAACACTAAAAACTATAAAAATGTCTGTCGGCAATATGCTGCAAGCCCAAAAAAATGTATTATGAATTTATAAAAATATTCCAATAAACAACAGAATTGTTAATTTTTATAATTATACTAATTATTTTTCACAGCTACAACTAAATTAAAACAAACTATAAATACTTATATGAAGGGGGTAAGGGGAAGGGGAAGGGGGAAAGGGGATGTGGATGGGGAAGTGGGTAACAAAGGGGGTAACGGGAGGGGGTGGAGCGTTGAAAGGGGATGAGGGGGAGGTGGAGAGGGGGACGGGTGAAGAGGGGGAGGGTGAAGAGAGGGTGGGTGAAGAGAAGATAGGTGAAGAGGATGGTGGGTGAAGAGGATGGGGGGTGAAGAGGGGAGATTGTGAAGAGGGGTGGATGGTGAAGAGGGGGAGGGTTAAGAGGGGGGAGGTGGCAAGAAACACGATCGATAACTGCTCTTGATCACTTCACTTGGGCAGAGCAACTACTACACCGAGGCATTTGCCTGGGTTAGGTATGAGTTAAAGCCTAAACCAGTTGGGAATTACAAGCCCAAACATAAGTAAATGTTTTGAAGCAAGCACATTACAGTCTTATTAAAGGAAAATAAAGTAGTTTACAAGCGCCCAACCAGACCTGAAGGTAGGTGGGGGGGGGGGAGGGTGGGTGATGGAGGGCAGGTGGTAAGATATACTATCGATAACTATCAATAGATTGCTGCGCTTGATAACTTATATTGGGCAGAGCAACTACTGATGAATTCAGGCAATGGTCCGAGGCATTTGTCTGGGTTAGCTATCGGCAACAACATAAACCAGTTGGGAATCACAAGCATTTTTTATCTTGCATTTGGATATAGCTTACTTTTTAGCTTGTTCTAGCTTATTTTTTCCCAGAATCTAGCTTATGCGGGCGCTCAAAACCTGGCAACACTGGACTCAATTTCGTTAGCAGCACACTATGGGCGTGTGTTTCATGCGTTGGTGGCCTAGGGGGCGCGATACGCATTGACATCTTCAGTGTACTATATGATGACTAGCACGGTGGACTTTGTGCACCGGTAGATGGTGATGCAATCACGCTAGAGCAGAAACGATACCTACTGCTTGCTGCACTGCTTGCTGCATTGCGTTCTGCATTCCCAGCTGTGCACTAACACACTCGCACTCACGGCAATGACTCAATCAGTGTTGCCAGGTTAGCTTATTTCAGGCTAGATCTAGCATATTTGAAAATGGAATAGCTTATAAAATTTGCAAACAGCTTATAGCTTTAAATCTAGCATTTTTCAAAGTTGATATAGCATATTCTAGCATTAAATTATATTCGTGACTTGAAAGAAATATTCAATAAATTTAAAGTGTTCCACAGCTTAATTATCGGAGCTTGTTCACATAAAGTCGATTGTAACGTAAACTTAATCAATCTGAATTGGAATTGGTATTCTAATCGATAGTGTCATCGTTATGATGCATGCACGATTTTTTCAATTTAGAATTGAGAAGGGAAAATAGAAAAAGTCAATGTTGCAAAAATGCCTAAAATGCCTACAATCCCGCGATATATGTTTCTATTATTTAGGATGCATCAACTTTGAGAAAGGTAAGAATAAGCTGAACTTGATTTGATTATTACAAAATACATATATTATATTCTTGTTTTCAATTTCAGACTTCCCAATAACTTTGAAACAGGTGGTAAGATATACTATCGATAACTATCAGTAGATTGCTGCGCTTGATAACTTATTTTGGGCAGAGCAACTACTGATGAATTCAGGCAATGGTCCGAGGCATTTGTCTTGGTAAGCTATCGGCAACAACATAAACCAGTTGGGAATTACTAGCATTTTTTATCTTGCATTTGGATATAGCTTACTTTTTAGCTTGTTCTAGCTTATTTTTTCCCAGAATCTAGCTTATGCGGGCGCTCAAAACCTGGCAACACTGGACTCAATTTCGTTAGCAGCACACTTTGGGCGTGTGTTTCATGCGTTGGTGGCCTAGGGGGTGGTGGAGGGCTGGTGGTAAGATATACTTTCGATAACTATCAATAGATTGCTGCGCTTGATAACTTATATTGGGCAGAGCAACTACTGATGAATTCAGGCAATGGTCCGAGGCATTTGTCTGGGTTAGCTATCGGCAACAACATATACCAGTTTGGAATCACTAGCATTTTTTATCTTGCATTTGGATATAGCTTACTTTTTAGCTTGTTCTAGCTTATTTTTTCCCAGAATCTAGCTTATGCGGGCGCTCAAAACCTGGCAACACTGGACTCAATTTCGTTAGCAGCACACTATGGGCGTGTTGGTGCGTTGGTGGCCTAGGGGGCGCGATACGCATTGACATCTTCAGTGTACTATATGATGACTAGCACGGTGGACTTTGTGCACCGGTAGATGGTGATGCAATCACGCTAGAGCAGTAACGATACCTACTGCTTGCTGCACTGCTTGCTGCATTGCGTTCTGCATTCCCAGCTGTGCACTAACACACTCGCACTCACGGCAATGACTCAATCAGTGTTGCCAGGTTAGCTTATTTCAGGCTAGATCTAGCATATTTGAAAATGGAATAGCTTATAAAATTTGCAAACAGCTTATAGCTTTAAATCTAGCATTTTTCAAAGTTGATATAGCATATTCTAGCATTAAATTATATTCGTGACTTGAAAGAAATATTTCATAAATTTAAAGTGTTCCACAGCTTAAATATCGGAGCTTGTTCACATAAAGTCGATTGTAACGTAAACTTAATCAATCTGAATTGGAATTGGTATTCTAATCGATAGTGTCATCGTTATGATGCATGCGCGATTTTTTCAATTTGGAATTGAGAAGGGAAAATAGAAAAAGTCAATGTTGCAAAAATGCCTAAAATGCCTAAAATCATGCGATATATGTTTCTATTATTTAGGATGCATCAACTTTGAGAAAGGTAAGAATAAGCTGAACTTGATTTGATTATTACAATATACATATATCATATTTTTGTTCTCAATTTCAGACTTCCCAATAACTTTGAAACACTAAAAACTATAAAAATGTCTGTCGGCAATATGCTGCAAGCCCAAAAAAATGTATTATGAATTTATAAAAATATTCCAATAAACAACAGAATTGTTAATTTTTATAATTATACTAATTATTTTTCACAGCTACAACTAAATTAAAACAAACGATAAACACTTATATGAAAGGGGTAAGGGGAAGGGGTAGGGGGTAAGGGGATAGGGATGGGGAAGGTGGTAACAAAGGGGGTAACGGGAGGGGGTGGAGCGTTGAAAGGGGAAGAGGGGAGGTGGAGAGGGGGAAGGGTTGAAGAGGGGGAGGGTGAAGAGAGGGTGGGTGAAGAGGATGGTGGGTGAAGAGGATGGTGGGTGAAGAGGGGGGATGGAGAAGAGGGTGGATGGCGAAGAGGGGGGAGGGTTAAAAGGGGGGAGGTGGCAAGAAACACGATCGATAACTGCTCTTGATCACTTCACTTGGGCAGAGCAACTACTACACCGAGGCATTTGCCTGGGTTAGGTATGAGTTAAAGCCTAAACCAGTTGGGAATTACAAGCCCAAACATAAGTAAATGTTTTGAAGCAAGCACATTACAGTCTTATTAAAGGAAAATAAAGTAGTTTACAAGCGCCCAACCAGACCTGAAGGTAGCGGGGGGGGGGGGGGGGGGGGGGGGGGGGAGGGTTGACGGTGGAGGCATCGATAGCTATCAATAGATTGCTGCGCTTGATAACTAATATTGGGCAGAGCAACTACTGATGAATTCAGGCAATGGTCCGAGGCATTTGTCTGGGTTAGCTATCGGCAACAACATAAACCAGTTGGGAATTACAAGCATTTTTTATCTTGCATTTGGATATAGCTTACTTTTTAGCTTGTTCTAGCTTATTTTTTCCCAGAATCTAGCTTATGCGGGCGCTCAAAACCTGGCAACACTGGACTCAATTTCGTTAGCAGCACACTATGGGCGTGTGTTTCATGCGTTGGTGGCCTAGGGGGCGCGATACGCATTGACATCTTCAGTGTACTATATGATGACTCGCACGGTGGACTTTGTGCACCGGTAGATGGTGATGCAATCACGCTAGAGCAGTAACGATACCTACTGCTTGCTGCACTGCTTGCTGCATTGCGTTCTGCATTCCCAGCTGTGCACTAACACACTCGCACTCACGGCAATGACTCAATCAGTGTTGCCAGGTTAGCTTATTTCAGGCTAGATCTAGCATATTTGAAAATGGAATAGCTTATAAAATTTGCAAACAGCTTATAGCTTTAAATCTAGCATTTTTCAAAGTTGATATAGCATATTCTAGCATTAAATTATATTCGTGACTTGAAAGAAATATTTCATAAATTTAAAGTGTTCCACAGCTTAAATATCGGAGCTTGTTCACATAAAGTCGATTGTAACGTAAACTTAATCAATCTGAATTGGAATTGGTATTCTAATCGATAGTGTCATCGTTATGATGCATGCGCGATTTTTTCAATTTGGAATTGAGAAGGGAAAATAGAAAAAGTCAATGTTGCAAAAATGCCTAAATAATTATAAACATTATCCGCGATATATGTTTCTATTATTTAAGATGCATCAACTTTGAGAAAGGTAAGAATAAGCTGAACTTGATTTGATTATTACAATATACATATATTATATTCTTGTTTTCAATTTCAGACTTCCCAATAACTTTGAAACACTAAAAACTATAAAAATGTCTGTCGGCAATATGCTGCAAGCCCAAAAAAATGTATTATGAATTTATAAAAATATTCCAATAAACAACAGAATTGTTAATTTTTATAATTATACTAATTATTTTTCACAGCTACAACTAAATTAAAACAAACGATAAATACTTATATGAAGGGGGTAAGGGGAAGGGGAAGGGGGAAAGGGGATGGGGATGGGGAAGTGGGTAACAAAGGGGGTAACGGGAGGGGGTGGAGCGTTGAAAGGGGAAGAGGGGGAGGTGGAGAGGGGGAAGGGTTGAAGAGGGGGAGGGTGAAGAGAGGGTGGGTGAAGAGAAGAAAGGTGAAGAGGATGGTGGGTGAAGAGGATGGGGGGTGAAGAGGGGGGATGTTGAAGAGGGGAGATTGTGAAGAGGAGGATGGCGAAGAGGGGGGAGGGTTAAGAGGGGGAGGTGGCAAGAAACACGATCGATAACTGCTCTTGATCACTTCACTTGGGCAGAGCAACTACTACACCGAGGCATTTGCCTGGGTTAGGTATGAGTTAAAGCCTAAACCAGTTGGGAATTACAAGCCCAAACATAAGTAAATGTTTTGAAGCAAGCACATTACAGTCTTATTAAAGGAAAATAAAGTAGTTTACAAGCGCCCAACCAGACCTGAAGGTAGGTGGGGAGGGGAGGGTGGGAGGTGGAGGGCAGGTGGTAAGATATACTATCGATAACTATCAATAGATTGCTGCGCTTGATAACTAATATTGGGCAGAGCAACTACTGATGAATTCAGGCAATGGTCCGAGGCATTTGTCTGGGTTAGCTATCGGCAACAACATAAACCAGTTGGGAATTACAAGCATTTTTTGTCTTGCATTTGGATATAGCTTACTTTTTAGCTTGTTCTAGCTTATTTTTTCCCAGAATCTAGCTTATGCGGGCGCTCAAAACCTGGCAACACTGGACTCAATTTCGTTAGCAGCACACTATGGGCGTGTGTTTCATGCGTTGGTGGCCTAGGGGGCGCGATACGCATTGACATCTTCAGTGTACTATATGATGACTCGCACGGTGGACTTTTTGCACCGGTAGATGGTGATGCAATCACGCTAGAGCAGTAACGATACCTACTGCTTGCTGCACTGCTTGCTGCATTGCGTTCTGCATTCCCAGCTGTGCACTAACACACTCGCACTCACGGCAATGACTCAATCAGTGTTGCCAGGTTAGCTTATTTCAGGCTAGATCTAGCATATTTGAAAATGGAATAGCTTATAAAATTTGCAAACAGCTTATAGCTTTAAATCTAGCATTTTTCAAAGTTGATATAGCATATTCTAGCATTAAATTATATTCGTGACTTGAAAGAAATATTTCATAAATTTAAAGTGTTCCACAGCTTAAATATCGGAGCTTGTTCACATAAAGTCGATTGTAACGTAAACTTAATCAATCTGAATTGGAATTGGTATTCTAATCGATAGTGTCATCGTTATGATGCATGCGCGATTTTTTCAATTTGGAATTGAGAAGGGAAAATAGAAAAAGTCAATGTTGCAAAAATGCCTAAAATAATTTATAAACAATTATCCCGCGATATATGTTTCTATTATTTAAGATGCATCAACTTTGAGAAAGGTAAGAATAAGCTGAACTTGATTTGATTATTACAATATACATATATTATATTCTTGTTTTCAATTTCAGACTTCCCAATAACTTTGAAACACTAAAAACTATAAAAATGTCTGTCGGCAATATGCTGCAAGCCCAAAAAAATGTATTATGAATTTATAAAAATATTCCAATAAACAACAGAATTGTTAATTTTTATAATTATACTAATTATTTTTCACAGCTACAACTAAATTAAAACAAACGATAAATACTTATATGAAAGGGGTAAGGGGAAGGGGAAGGGGGTAAGGGGATGGGGATGGGGAAGGTGGTAACAAAGGGGGTAACGGGAGGGGGTGGAGCGTTGAAAGGGGAAGAGGGGAGGTGGAGAGGGGGAAGGGTGAAGAGGGGGAGGGTGAAGAGAGGGTGGGTGAAGAGAAGAAAGGTGAAGAGGATGGTGGGTGAAGAGGATGGTGTGTGAAGAGGGGGGATGGAGAAGAGGGGGATGGCGAAGAGGGGGGAGGGTTAAGAGGGGGGAGGTGGCAAGAAACACGATCGATAACTGCTCTTGATCACTTCACTTGGGCAGAGCAACTACTACACCGAGGCATTTGCCTGGGTTAGGTATGAGTTAAAGCCTAAACCAGTTGGGAATTACAAGCCCAAACATAAGTAAATGTTTTGAAGCAAGCACATTACAGTCTTATTAAAGGAAAATAAAGTAGTTTACAAGCGCCCAACCAGACCTGAAGGTAGTGGGGGGGGGTGGGTGGGGGGGGGAGTGTTGACGGTGGAGAGCTATCGATAACTATCAATAGATTGCTGCGCTTGATAACTAATATTGGGCAGAGCAACTACTGATGAATTCAGGCAATGGTCCGAGGCATTTGTCTGGGTTAGCTATCGGCAACAACATAAACCAGTTGGGAATTACAAGCATTTTTTATCTTGCATTTGGATATAGCTTACTTTTTAGATTGTTCTAGCTTATTTTTTCCCAGAATCCAGCTTATGCGGGCGCTCAAAACCTGGCAACACTGGACTCAATTTCGTTAGCAGCACACTATGGGCGTGTGTTTCATGCGTTGGTGCCTAGGGGGCGCGATACGCATTGACATCTTCAGTGTACTATATGAGGACTCGCACGGTGGACTTTTTGCACCGGTAGATGGTGATGCAATCACGCTAGAGCAGTAACGATACCTACTGCTTGCTGCATTGCATTCTGCATTCCCAGCTGTGCACTAAACCACTCGCACTCACGGCAATGACTCAATCAGTGTTGCCAGGTTAGCTTATTTCAGGCTAGATCTAGCATATTTGAAAATTAATTATTTTTCACAGCTACAACTATATTAAAACAAACGATAAATATTATATGAAGGGGGTAAGGGGAAGGGGAAGGGGAAGGGGGAAAGAGGATGGGGATGGGGAAGTGGGTAACAAAATGAGTAACGGGAGGGGGTGGAGCGTTGAAAGGGGAAGAGGGGTTGGTGGAGATGGGGAAGGGTTGAAGAGGGTATGGGTGAAGAGAGGGTGGGTGAAGAGAAGAAAGGTGAAGAGGACGGTGGGTGAAGAGGGGGAAGGGTGAAGAGAGGGTGGGTGAAGAGAAAAAAGGTGAAGAGGATGGTGGGTGAAGAGGATGCTGGGTTAAGAGGGGGGAGGTGGCAAGAAACACGATCGATAACTACTCTTGATCACTTCACTTGGGCAGAGCAACTACTACACCGAGGCATTTGCCTGGGTTAGGTATGAGTTAAAGCCTAAACCAGTTGGGAATTACAAGCCCAAACATAAGTAAATGTTTTAAAGCAAGCACATTACAGTCTTATTAATAGAAAATAAAGTAGTTTACAAGCGCCCAACCACACCTGAAGGTAGGTGGTGGGTGGGGAGGGGAGGGTGGGTGGTGGAGGGCAGGTGGTAAGATATACTATCGATAACTATCAATAGATTGCTGCACTTGATAACTTTTATTGGGCAGAGCAACTACTGATGAATTCAGGCAATGGTCCGAGGCATTTGTCTGGGTTAGCTTTCGGCTACAACATAAACCAGTTGGGAATTACAAGCATTTTTTATCTTGCATTTGGATATAGCTTACTTTTTAGCTTGTTCTAGCTTATTTTTTCCCAGAATCTAGCTTATGCGGGCGCTCAAAACCTGGCAACACTGGACTCAATTTCGTTAGCAGCACACTATGGGCGTGTGTTTCATGCGTTGGTGGCCTAGGGGGCGCGATACGCATTGACGTCTTCAGTGTACTATATGATGACTCGCACGGTGGACTTTTTGCACCGGTAGATGGTGATGCAATCACGCTAGAGCAGTAACGATACCTACTGCTTGCTGCATTGCATTCTGCATTCCCAGCTGTGCACTAAACCACTCGCACTCACGGCAATGACTCAATCAGTGTTGCCAGGTTAGCTTATTTCAGGCTAGATCTAGCATATTTGAAAATTAATTATTTTTCACAGCTACAACTATATTAAAACAAACGATAAATATTATATGAAGGGGGTAAGGGGAAGGGGAAGGGGAAGGGGGAAAGGGGATGGGGATGGGGAAGTGGGTAACAAAATGGGTAACGAGGGGGTGGAGCGTTGAAAGGGGAAGAGGGGCTGGTGGAGATGGGGAAGGGTTGAAGAGGGTATGGGTGAAGAGAGGGTGGGTGAAGAGAAGAAAGGTGAAGAGGATGGTGGGTGAAGAGGGGGAAGGGTGAAGAGAGGGTGGGTGAAGAGAAAAAAGGTGAAGAGGATGGTGGGTGAAGAGGATGCTGGGTTAAGAGGGGGGAGGTGGCAAGAAACACGATCGATAACTGCTCTTGATCACTTCACTTGGGCAGAGCAACTACTACAACGAGGCATTTGCCTGGGTTAGGTATGAGTTAAAGCCTAAACCAGTTGGGAATTACAAGCCCAAACATAAGTAAATGTTTTGAAGCAAGCACATTACAGTCTTATTAATAGAAAATAAAGTAGTTTACAAGCGCCCAACCACACCTGAAGGTGGAGGGCAGGTGGTAAGATATACTATAGATAACTATCAATAGATTGCTGCACTTGATAACTTATATTGGGCAGAGCAACTACTGATGAATTCAGGCAATGGTCCGAGGCATTTGTCTGGGTTAGCTATCGGCAACAACATAAACCAGTTAGGAATTACAAGCATTTTTTATCTTGCATTTGGATATAGCTTACTTTTTAGCTTGTTCTAGCTTATTTTTTCCCAGAATCTAGCTTATGCGGGCGCTCAAAACCTGGCAACACTGGACTCAATTTCGTTAGCAGCACACTATGGGCGTGTGTTTCATGCGTTGGTGGCCTAGGGGGCGCGATACGCATTGACATCTTCAGTGTACTAAGGAATGTGCCGAAAAGAAACTGCACACTTTATTTCTAGTATAACTTTCAAGTTTTTTATTCGATTTCAAAATTTTTTTTTTGTATTTTAGGGAAAAACATTAACTTAAAATTTACATTTAGAAAATTAAAAAATATTTAGCTTCTTATATTCAATCGAATTTTTTGTTTAACCCCTCTCATCAGGTTCTGCACACCCTCTTCGGTAACACTGCCAGCTGCACGCTTCCAGTTTTTTTTAAAGTCCTTCATGTTTTCGGAGAGACTGCCGTTTTTTATTAAGTTGCGCTTTACAATGGCCCAAAATCTCTCAATGGGACGAAGCTCTGGGCAATTTGGTGGGTTCTCCTCTTTTGACACAAATTTGATGTTTTTAGTGTCAAGTAACGCCAAAGTTGAACGGGCATAGTGCGCTGACGCTAGATCAGGCCAAAATATTGTCGACACATTGTGTTTTTATAAAACGGTATCAGCCTTTTATTTAAACACTCTTTCTGATAAACGTCAGCGTTAATTGTGCCCTTTGTGAAAAATGGGCTTGTTTTTAAGCCACAGGTGCAAATAGCCTGTCATATCAGCACTTTCTCTCGAAATTTATCCACTTGAATTTTGGACACTGAGTCGTCAACTGTTCCACCTTTAGTTTTGTATAAAATTGGGGACCTGGTAAAGTTTTTGAGTCCAATTTTACGTATGTTTCGTCGTCCATAATAACGCATTCCACTGCATCAGTGAGCAAGCGATCATAGAGCTTACGCACTCTCGTTTTGCCGACTTCTACTTGGCGGAGACTTTTTTTGGGAACTTTTTGTTTTTTGTATGTCCTTAAGTTATGCCGTTGCTTTATTCGTTGAACCATACTTGCACTAGTATGGGCTTTCTTTGCCAAATCTCGAACAGACAACGTGGGATCTTTGTGAAGTAATTTTATAACCTTCTTATCAACACTATCATCCTGTGGACCTTTTTTTCTTCCAGTTTTGGCAAATCTTTTATAGAACATGTCTCTCCGAATTTAATTATAATATTTTTTACACTATTTGCACTAACTTGGTGCAGTTTTGCTAATTTTCGGTACGACACACCATTTTCAGTACAGTAATTGTGCACAATTTTCTTGCGAACTTGCTCTTCAATTCGAGGCATCGTGTAATGTGTACGACGAATAAAGAAAAGAGAACATGCAAAAAACGCAGAATTAATAGAGCTTTCTAACGGTGCATCGCACAGCATGATCGAAAGCTCCCACTGAGAGCTTTTAACGTTCGAAAGTGTGCAGTTTCTTTTCGGCACATTCCTTATATGATAACTCGCACGGTGGACTTTTTGCACCGGTAGATGGTGATGCAATCACGCTAGAGCAGTAACGATACCTACTGCTTGCTGCACTGCTTGCTGCATTGCGTTCTGCATTCCCAGCTGTGCACTAACACACTCGCACTCACGGCAATGACTCAATCAGTGTTGCCAGGTTAGCTTATTTCAGGCTAGATCTAGCATATTTCAAAATGGAATAGCTTATAAAATTTGCAAACAGCTTATAGCTTTAAATCTAGAATTTTTCAAAGTTGATATAGCATATTCTAGCATTAAATTATATTCGTGACTTGAAAGAAATATTTCATAAATTTAAAGTGTTCCACAGCTTAAATATCGGAGCTTGTTCACATAAAGTCGATTGTAACGTAAACTTAATCAATCTGAATTGGAATTGGTATTCTAATCGATAGTGTCATCGTTATGATGCATGCGCGATTTTTTTCAATTTGGAATTGAGAAGGGAAAATAGAAAAAGTCAATGTTGCAAAAATTCCTAAAATAATTTATAAACAATTATCCCGCGATATATGTTTCTATTATTTAGGATGCATCAACTTTGAGAAAGGTAAGAATAAGCTGAACTTGATTTGATTATTACAATATACATATATTATATTCTTGTTTTCAATTTCAGACTTCCCAATAACTTTGAAACACTAAAAACTATAAAAATGTCTGTCGGCAATATGCTGCAAGCCCAAAAAAATGTATTATGAATTTATAAAAATATTCCAATAAACAACAGAATTGTTAATTTTTATAAGTATACTAATTATTTTTCACAGCTACAACTAAATTAAAAAAAACGATAAATACTTATATGAAAGGGGTAAGGGAAAGGGAAGGGGAAGGGGAAGGGGGTAAGGGGATGTTGATGGGGAAGGTGATAACAAAGGGGGTAACGGGAGGGGGTGGAGCGTTAAAGTGGTGAAGAGGGGAGGTGGAGAGGGCGATGGTGAAGAGGGTGAAGTGTGAAGAGAGGGTGGGTGAAGAGGATGGTGGGTGAAGAGGATGGTGTGTGAAGAGGGGGGATGGAGAAGAGGGGGGATGGCGAAGAGGGGGGAGGGTTAAAAGGGGGGAGGTGGCAAGAAACACGATCGATAACTGCTCTTGATCACTTCACTTGGACAGAGCAACTACTACACCGAGGCATTTGCCTGGGTTAGGTATGAGTTAAAGCCTAAACCAGTTGGGAATTACAAGCCCAAACATAAGTAAATGTTTTGAAGCAAGCACATAACAGTCTTATTAAAGGAAAATAAAGTAGTTTACAAGCGCCTAACCAGACCTGAAGGTAGGAGGGGAGGGGAGGGTGGGAGGTGGAGGGCAGGCGGTAAGATAAACTTTCGATAACTATCAATAGATTGCTGCGCTTGATAACTAATATTGGGCAGAGCAACTACTGATGAATTCAGGCAATGGTCCGAGGCATTTGTCTGGGTTAGCTATCGGCAACAACATAAACCAGTTGGGAATTACAAGCATTTTTTGTCTTGCATTTGTATATAGCTTACTTTTTAGCTTGTTCTAGCTTATTTTTTCCCAGAATCTAGCTTATGCGGGCGCTCAAAACCTGGCAACACTGGACTCAATTTCGTTAGCAGCACACTATGGGCGTGTGTTTCATGCGTTGGTGGCCTAGGGGGCGCGATACGCATTGACATCTTCAGTGTACTATATGATGACTCGCACGGTGGACTTTTTGCACCGGTAGATGGTGATGCAATCACGCTAGAGCAGTAACGATACCTACTGCTTGCTGCACTGCTTGCTGCATTGCGTTCTGCATTCCCAGCTGTGCACTAACACACTCGCACTCACGGCAATGACTCAATCAGTGTTGCCAGGTTAGCTTATTTCAGGCTAGATCTAGCGTATTTGAAAATGGAATAGCTTATAAAATTTGCAAACAGCTTATAGCTTTAAATCTAGCATTTTTCAAAGTTGATATAGCATATTCTAGCATTAAATTATATTCGTGACTTGAAAGAAATATTTTATAAATTTAAAGTGTTCCACAGCTTAAATATCGGAGCTTGTTCACATAAAGTCGATTGTAACGTAAACTTAATCAATCTGAATTGGAATTGGTATTCTAATCGATAGTGTCATCGTTATGATGCATGCGCGATTTTTTTCAATTTGGAATTGAGAAGGGAAAATAGAAAAAGTCAATGTTGCAAAAATTCCTAAAATAATTTATAAACAATTATCCCGCGATATATGTTTCTATTATTTAGGATGCATCAACTTTGAGAAAGGTAAGAATAAGCTGAACTTGATTTGATTATTACAATATACATATATTATATTCTTGTTTTCAATTTCAGACTTCCCAATAACTTTGAAACACTAAAAACTGTAAAAATGTCTGTAGGCAATATGCTGCAAGCCCAAAAAAATGTATTATGAATTTATAAAAATATTCCAATAAACAACAGAATTGTTAATTTTTATAATTATACTAATTATTTTTCACAGCTACAACTAAATTAAAACAAACGATAAATACTTATATGAAAGGGGTAAGGGGAAGGGGTAGGGGGTAAGGGGATAGGGATGGGGAAGGTGGTAACAAAGGGGGTAACGGGAGGGGGTGGAGCGTTGAAAGGGGAAGAGGGGAGGTGGAGAGGGGGAAGGGTTGAAGGGTTGAAGAGGGTATGGGTGAAGAGAGGGTGGGTGAAGAGAAGAAAGGTGAAGAGGATGGTGGGTGAAGAGGATGGTGGGTGAAGAGGGGGGATGGAGAAGAGGGTGGATGGCGAAGAGGGGGGAGGGTTAAAAGGGGGGAGGTGGCAAGAAACACGATCGATAACTGCTCTTGATCACTTCACTTGGGCAGAGCAACTACTACACCGAGGCATTTGCCTGGGTTAGGTATGAGTTAAAGCCTAAACCAGTTGAGAATTACAAGCCCATACATAAGTAAATGTTTTGAAGCAAGCACATTACAGTCTTATTAAAGGAAAATAAAGTAGTTTACAAGCGCCCAACCAGACCTGAAGGTAGTTGGGGGGGTGGGTTGGGGGGGAGGGTTTGACGGTGGAGGGCATCGATAGCTATCAATAGATTGCTGCGCTTGATAACTAATATTGGGCAGAGCAACTACTGATGAATTCAGGCAATGGTCCGAGGCATTTGTCTGGGTTAGCTATCGGCAACAACATAAACCAGTTGGGAATTACAAGCATTTTTATCTTGCATTTGGATATAGCTTACTTTTTAGCTTGTTCTAGCTTATTTTTTCCCAGAATCCAGCTTATGCGGGCGCTCAAAACCTGGCAACACTGGACTCAATTTCGTTAGCAGCACACTATGGGCGTGTGTTTCATGCGTTGGTGGCCTAGGGGGCGCGATACGCATTGACATCTTCAGTGTACTATATGAGGACTCGCACGGTGGACTTTTTGCACCGGTAGATGGTGATGCAATCACGCTAGAGCAGTAACGATACCTACTGCTTGCTGCATTGCATTCTGCATTCCCAGCTGTGCACTAACACACTCGCACTCACGGCAATGACTCAATCAGTGTTGCCAGGTTAGCTTATTTCAGGCTAGATCTAGCATATTTGAAAATTAATTATTTTTCACAGCTACAACTATATTAAAACAAACGATAAATATTATATGAAGGGGGTAAGGGGAAGGGGAAGGGGAAGGGGGAAAGGGGATGGGGAAGTGGGTAACAAAATGGGTAACGAGGGGGTGGAGCGTTGAAAGGGGAAGAGGGGGTGGTGGAGATGGGGAAGGGTTGAAGAGGGTATGGGTGAAGAGAGGGTGGGTGAAGAGAAGAAAGGTGAAGAGGATGGTGGGTGAAGAGGGGAAGGGTGAAGAGAGGGTGGGTGAAGAGAAAAAAGGTGAAGAGGATGCTGGGTTAAGAGGGGGGAGGTGGCAAGAAACACGATCGATAACTGCTCTTGATCACTTCACTTGGGCAGAGCAACTACTACAACGAGGCATTTGCCTGGGTTAGGTATGAGTTAAAGCCTAAACCAGTTGGGAATTACAAGCCCAAACATAAGTAAATGTTTTGAAGCAAGCACATTACAGTCTTATTAAAGGAAAATAAAGTAGTTTACAAGCGCCCAACCACACCTGAAGGTGGAGGGCAGGTGGTAAGATATACTATAGATAACTATCAATAGATTGCTGCACTTGATAACTTATATTGGGCAGAGCAACTACTGATGAATTCAGGCAATGGTCCGAGGCATTTGTCTGGGTTAGCTATCGGCAACAACATAAACCAGTTAGGAATTACAAGCATTTTTTATCTTGCATTTGGATATAGCTTACTTTTTAGCTTGTTCTAGCTTATTTTTTCCCAGAATCTAGCTTATGCGGGCGCTCAAAACCTGGCAACACTGGACTCAATTTCGTTAGCAGCACACTATGGGCGTGTGTTTCATGCGTTGGTGGCCTAGGGGGCGCGATACGCATTGACATCTTCAGTGTACTAAGGAATGTGCCGAAAAGAAACTGCACACTTTATTTCTAGTATAACTTTCAAGTTTTTTATTCGATTTCAAAATTTTTTTTTTGTATTTTAGGGAAAAACATTAACTTAAAATTTACATTTAGAAAATTAAAAAATATTTAGCTTCTTATATTCAATCGAATTTTTTGTTTAACCCGTCTCATCAGGTTCTGCACACCCTCTTCGGTAACACTGCCAGCTGCACGCTTCCAGTTTTTTTTAAAGTCCTTCATGTTTTCGGAGAGACTGCCGTTCTTTATTAAGTTGCGCTTTACAATGGCCCAAAATCTCTCAATGGGACGAAGCTCTGGGCAATTTGGTGGGTTCTCCTCTTTTGACACAAATTTGATGTTTTTAGTGTCAAGTAACGCCAAAGTTGAACGGGCATAGTGCGCTGACGCTAGATCAGGCCAAAATATTGTCGACACATTGTGTTTTTTATAAAACGGTATCAGCCTTTTATTTAAACACTCTTTCTGATAAACGTCAGCGTTAATTGTGCCCTTTGTGAAAAATGGGCTTGTTTTTAAGCCACAGGTGCAAATAGCCTGTCATATCAGCACTTTCTCTCGAAATTTATCCACTTGAATTTTGGACACTGAGTCGTCAACTGTTCCACCTTTAGTTTTTGTATAAAATTGGGAACCTGGTAAGTTTTTGAGTCCAATTTTACGTATGTTTCGTCGTCCATAATAACGCATTCCACTGCATCAGTGAGCAAGCGATCATAGAGCTTACGCACTCTCGTTTTGCCGACTTCTACTTGGCGGAGACTTTTTTTGGGAACTTTTTGTTTTTTGTATGTCCTTAAGTTATGCCGTTGCATTATTCGTTGAACCATACTTGCACTAGTATGGGCTTTCTTTGCCAAATCTCGAACAGACAACGTGGGATCTTTGTGAAGTAATTTTATAACCTTCTTATCAACACTATCATCCTGTGGACCTTTTTTTCTTCCAGTTTTTGGCAAATCTTTTATAGAACATGTCTCTCCGAATTTAATTATAATATTTTTTACACTATTTGCACTAACTTGGTGCAGTTTTGCTAATTTTCGGTACGACACACCATTTTCAGTACAGTAATTGTGCACAATTTTCTTGCGAACTTGCTCTTCAATTCGAGGCATCGTGTAATGTGTACGACGAATAAAGAAAAGAGAACATGCAAAAAACGCAGAATTAATAGAGCTTTCTAACGGTGCATCGCACAGCATGATCGAAAGCTCCCACTGAGAGCTTTTAACGTTCGAAAGTGTGCAGTTTCTTTTCGGCACATTCCTTATATGATAACTCGCACGGTGGACTTTTTGCACCGGTAGATGGTGATGCAATCACGCTAGAGCAGTAACGATACCTACTGCTTGCTGCACTGCTTGCTGCATTGCGTTCTGCATTCCCAGCTGTGCACTAACACACTCGCACTCACGGCAATGACTCAATCAGTGTTGCCAGGTTAGCTTATTTCAGGCTAGATCTAGCATATTTCAAAATGGAATAGCTTATAAAATTTGCAAACAGCTTATAGCTTTAAATCTAGCATTTTTCAAAGTTGATATAGCATATTCTAGCATTAAATTATATTCGTGACTTGAAAGAAATATTTCATAAATTTAAAGTGTTCCACAGCTTAAATATCGGAGCTTGTTCACATAAAGTCGATTGTAACGTAAACTTAATCAATCTGAATTGGAATTGGTATTCTAATCGATAGTGTCATCGATATGATGCATGCGCGATTTTTTCAATTTGGAATTGAGAAGGGAAAATAGAAAAAGTCAATGTTGCAAAAATGCCTAAAATAATTTATAAACAATTATCCCGCGATATATATTTCTATTATTTAAGATGCATCAACTTTGAGAAAGGTAAGAATAAGCTGAACTTGATTTGATTATTACAATACACATATATTATATTCTTGTTTTCAATTTCAGACTTCCCAATAACTTTGAAACACTAAAAACTATAAAATGTCTGTCGGCAATATGCTGCAAGCCCAAAAAATGTATTATGAATTTATAAAAATATTCCAATAAACAACAGAATTGTTAATTTTTATAATTATACTAATTATTTTTCACAGCTACAACTAAATTAAAAAAAACGATAAATACTTATATGAAAGGGGTAAGGGAAAGGGAAGGGGAAGGGGAAGGGGGTAAGGGGATGTTGATGGGGAAGGTGGTAACAAAGGGGGTAACGGGAGGGGGTGGAGCGTTAAAATGGGGAAGAGGGGAGGTGGAGAGGGCGATGGTGAAGAGGGTGAAGTGTGAAGAGAGGGTGGGTGAAGAGGATGGTGGGTGAAGAGGATGGTGTGTGAAGAGGGGGGATGGAGAAGAGGGGGGATGGCGAAGAGGGGGGAGGGTTAAAAGGGGGGAGGTGGCAAGAAACACGATCGATAACTGCTCTTGATCACTTCACTTGGGCAGAGCAACTACTACACCGATGCATTTGCCTGGGTTAGGTATGAGTTAAAGCCTAAACCAGTTGAGAATTACAAGCCCATACATAAGTAAATGTTTTGAAGCAAGCACATTACAGTCTTATTAAAGGAAAATAAATTAGTTTACAAGCGCCCAACCAGACCTGAAGGTAGTTGGGGGTGGTGGGGGGGGGAGGGTGGGACGGTGGAGGGCAGGTGGTAAGATATACTATCGATAGCTATCAATAGATTGCTGCGCTTGATAACTAATATTGGGCAGAGCAACTACTGATGAATTCAGGCAATGGTCTGAGGCATTTGTCTGGGTTAGCTTTCGGCAACAACATCAACCAGTTGGGAATTACAAGCATTTTTTATCTTGCATTTGGATATAGCTTACTTTTAGCTTGTTCTAGCTTATTTTTTCCCAGAATCTAGCTTATGCGGGCGCTCAAAACCTGGCAACACTGGACTCAATTTCGTTAGCAGCACACTATGGGCGTGTGTTTCATGCGTTGGTGGCATTGACATCTTCAGTGTACTATATGATGA
Organism: Scaptomyza flava; assembly: GCA_030179655.1. Classification (NCBI taxonomy): domain Eukaryota; kingdom Metazoa; phylum Arthropoda; class Insecta; order Diptera; family Drosophilidae; genus Scaptomyza; species Scaptomyza flava. The sequence continues at coordinate 10,658 of JARNME010000295.1, read as the reverse complement.
CTCGCACGGTGGACTTTCTGCACCGGTAGATGGTGATGCAATCACGCTAGAGCAGTAACGATACCTACTGCTTGCTGCATTGCATTCTGCATTCCCAGCTGTGCACTAACACACTCGCACTCACGGCAATGACTCAATCAGTGTTGCCAGGTTAGCTTATTTCAGGCTAGATCTAGCATATTTGAAAATTAATTATTTTTCACAGCTACAACTATATTAAAACAAACGATAAATATTATATGAAGGGGGTAAGGGGAAGGGGAAGGGGAAGGGGGAAAGGGGATGGGGAAGTGGGTAACAAAATGGGTAACGAGGGGGTGGAGCGTTGAAAGGGGAAGAGGGGTGGTGGAGATGGGGAAGGGTTGAAGAGGGTATGGGTGAAGAGAGGGTGGGTGAAGAGAAGAAAGGTGAAGAGGATGGTGGGTGAAGAGGGGGAAGGGTGAAGAGAGGGTGGGTGAAGAGAAAAAAGGTGAAGAGGATGCTGGGTTAAGAGGGGGGAGGTGGCAAGAAACACGATCGATAACTGCTCTTGATCACTTCACTTGGGCAGAGCAACTACTACAACGAGGCATTTGCCTGGGTTAGGTATGAGTTAAAGCCTAAACCAGTTGGGAATTACAAGCCCAAACATAAGTAAATGTTTTGAAGCAAGCACATTACAGTCTTATTAATAGAAAATAAAGTAGTTTACAAGCGCCCAACCACACCTGAAGGTGGAGGGCAGGTGGTAAGATATACTATAGATAACTATCAATAGATTGCTGCACTTGATAACTTATATTGGGCAGAGCAACTACTGATGAATTCAGGCAATGGTCCGAGGCATTTGTCTGGGTTAGCTATCGGCAACAACATAAACCAGTTAGGAATTACAAGCATTTTTTATCTTGCATTTGGATATAGCTTACTTTTTAGCTTGTTCTAGCTTATTTTTTCCCAGAATCTAGCTTATGCGGGCGCTCAAAACCTGGCAACACTGGACTCAATTTCGTTAGCAGCACACTATGGGCGTGTGTTTCATGCGTTGGTGGCCTAGGGGGCGCGATACGCATTGACATCTTCAGTGTACTAAGGAATGTGCCGAAAAGAAACTGCACACTTTATTTCTAGTATAACTTTCAAGTTTTTTATTCGATTTCAAAATTTTTTTTTTTGTATTTTAGGGAAAAACATTAACTTAAAATTTACATTTAGAAAATTAAAAAATATTTAGCTTCTTATATTCAATCGAATTTTTTGTTTAACCCGTCTCATCAGGTTCTGCACACCCTCTTCGGTAACACTGCCAGCTGCACGCTTCCAGTTTTTTTTAAAGTCCTTCATGTTTTCGGAGAGACTGCCGTTCTTTATTAAGTTGCGCTTTACAATGGCCCAAAATCTCTCAATGGGACGAAGCTCTGGGCAATTTGGTGGGTTCTCCTCTTTTGACACAAATTTGATGTTTTTAGTGTCAAGTAACGCCAAAGTTGAACGGGCATAGTGCGCTGACGCTAGATCAGGCCAAAATATTGTCGACACATTGTGTTTTTTATAAAACGGTATCAGCCTTTTATTTAAACACTCTTTCTGATAAACGTCAGCGTTAATTGTGCCCTTTGTGAAAAATGGGCTTGTTTTTAAGCCACAGGTGCAAATAGCCTGTCATATCAGCACTTTCTCTCGAAATTTATCCACTTGAATTTTGGACACTGAGTCGTCAACTGTTCCACCTTTAGTTTTTGTATAAAATTGGGAACCTGGTAAGTTTTTGAGTCCAATTTTACGTATGTTTCGTCGTCCATAATAACGCATTCCACTGCATCAGTGAGCAAGCGATCATAGAGCTTACGCACTCTCGTTTTGCCGACTTCTACTTGGCGGAGACTTTTTTTGGGAACTTTTTGTTTTTTGTATGTCCTTAAGTTATGCCGTTGCATTATTCGTTGAACCATACTTGCACTAGTATGGGCTTTCTTTGCCAAATCTCGAACAGACAACGTGGGATCTTTGTGAAGTAATTTTATAACCTTCTTATCAACACTATCATCCTGTGGACCTTTTTTTCTTCCAGTTTTTGGCAAATCTTTTATAGAACATGTCTCTCCGAATTTAATTATAATATTTTTTACACTATTTGCACTAACTTGGTGCAGTTTTGCTAATTTTCGGTACGACACACCATTTTCAGTACAGTAATTGTGCACAATTTTCTTGCGAACTTGCTCTTCAATTCGAGGCATCGTGTAATGTGTACGACGAATAAAGAAAAGAGAACATGCAAAAAACGCAGAATTAATAGAGCTTTCTAACGGTGCATCGCACAGCATGATCGAAAGCTCCCACTGAGAGCTTTTAACGTTCGAAAGTGTGCAGTTTCTTTTCGGCACATTCCTTATATGATAACTCGCACGGTGGACTTTTTGCACCGGTAGATGGTGATGCAATCACGCTAGAGCAGTAACGATACCTACTGCTTGCTGCACTGCTTGCTGCATTGCGTTCTGCATTCCCAGCTGTGCACTAACACACTCGCACTCACGGCAATGACTCAATCAGTGTTGCCAGGTTAGCTTATTTCAGGCTAGATCTAGCATATTTCAAAATGGAATAGCTTATAAAATTTGCAAACAGCTTATAGCTTTAAATCTAGCATTTTTCAAAGTTGATATAGCATATTCTAGCATTAAATTATATTCGTGACTTGAAAGAAATATTTCATAAATTTAAAGTGTTCCACAGCTTAAATATCGGAGCTTGTTCACATAAAGTCGATTGTAACGTAAACTTAATCAATCTGAATTGGAATTGGTATTCTAATCGATAGTGTCATCGATATGATGCATGCGCGATTTTTTCAATTTGGAATTGAGAAGGGAAAATAGAAAAAGTCAATGTTGCAAAAATGCCTAAAATAATTTATAAACAATTATCCCGCGATATATGTTTCTATTATTTAAGATGCATCAACTTTGAGAAAGGTAAGAATAAGCTGAACTTGATTTGATTATTACAATATACATATATTATATTCTTGTTTTCAATTTCAGACTTCCCAATAACTTTGAAACACTAAAAACTATTAAAATGTCTGTCGGCAATATGCTGCAAGCCCAAAAAATGTATTATGAATTTATAAAAATATTCCAATAAACAACAGAATTGTTAATTTTATAATTATACTAATTATTTTTCACAGCTACAACTAAATTAAAAAAAACGATAAATACTTATATGAAAGGGGTAAGGGAAAGGGAATGGGAAGGGGAAGGGGGTAAGGGGATGTTGATGGGGAAGGTGGTAACAAAGGGGGTAACGGGAGGGGGTGGAGCGTTAAAATGGGGAAGAGGGGAGGTGGAGAGGGCGATGGTGAAGAGGGTGAAGTGTGAAGAGAGGGTGGGTGAAGAGGATGGTGGGTGAAGAGGATGGTGTGTGAAGAGGGGGGATGGAGAAGAGGGGGGATGGCGAAGAGGGGGGAGGGTTAAAAGGGGGGAGGTGGCAAGAAACACGATCGATAACTGCTCTTGATCACTTCACTTGGGCAGAGCAACTACTACACCGATGCATTTGCCTGGGTTAGGTATGAGTTAAAGCCTAAACCAGTTGAGAATTACAAGCCCATACATAAGTAAATGTTTTGAAGCAAGCACATTACAGTCTTATTAAAGGAAAATAAATTAGTTTACAAGCGCCCAACCAGACCTGAAGGTAGTTGGGGGGTGGTGGGGGGGGGGGAGGGTGGGACGGTGGAGGGCAGGTGGTAAGATATACTATCGATAGCTATCAATAGATTGCTGCGCTTGATAACTAATATTGGGCAGAGCAACTACTGATGAATTCAGGCAATGGTCTGAGGCATTTGTCTGGGTTAGCTTTCGGCAACAACATCAACCAGTTGGGAATTACAAGCATTTTTTATCTTGCATTTGGATATAGCTTACTTTTAAGCTTGTTCTAGCTTATTTTTTCCCAGAATCTAGCTTATGCGGGCGCTCAAAACCTGGCAACACTGGACTCAATTTCGTTAGCAGCACACTATGGGCGTGTGTTTCATGCGTTGGTGGCATTGACATCTTCAGTGTACTATATGATGACTCGCACGGTGGACTTTCTGCACCGGTAGATGGTGATGCAATCACGCTAGAGCAGTAACGATACCTACTGCTTGCTGCACTGCTTGCTGCATTGCATTCTGCATTCCCAGCTGTGCACTAACACACTCGCACTCACGGCAATGACACAATCAATGTTGCCAGGTTAGCTTATTTCAGGCTAGATCTAGCATATTTGAAAATGGAATAGCTTATAAAATTTTCAAACAGCTTATAGCTTTAAATCTAGCATTTTTCAAAGTTGATATATCATATTCTAGCATTAAATTATATTCGTGACTTGAAAGAAATATTTCATAAATTTAAAGTGTTCCACAGCTTAAATATCGGAGCTTGTTCACATAAAGTCGATTGTAACGTAAACTTAATCAATCTGAATTGGAATTGGTATTCTAATCGATAGTGTCATCGTTATGATGCATGCGCGATTTTTTCAATTTGGAATTGAGAAGGGAAAATATTAAAAGTCAATGTTGCAAAAATGCCTAAAATAATTTATAAACAATTATCCCGCGATATATGTTTCTATTATTTAGGATGCATCAACTTTAAGAAAGGTAAGAATAAGCTGAACTTGATTTGATTATTACAATATACATATATTATATTCTTGTTTTCAATTTCAGACTTCCCAATAACTTTGAAACACTAAAAACTATAAAAATGTCTGTCGGCAATATGCTGCAAGACCAAAAAAATGTATTATGAATTTATAAAAATATTCCAATAAACAACAGAATTGTTAATTTTTATAATTATACTAATTATTTTTCACAGCTACAACTAAATTAAAAAAAACGATAAATACTTATATGAAAGGGGAAAGGGGACAAGGGAAGGGGTAGGGGAAGGGGAAGGGGGTAAGGGGATGGGTATGGGGAAGGTGGTAACAAAGGGGGTAACGGGAGGGGGTGGAGCGTTGAAATGGAGAAAAGGCGGAGGTGGAGAGGGGGATGGTGAAGAGGGGAAGTGTGAAGAGAGGGTGGGTGAAGAGAAGAAAGGTGAAGAGGATGGTGGGTGAAGAGGATGGTGTGTGAAGAGGGGGATGGTGAAGAGGGGTGATGGTGAAGAGGGGGAGGGTTAAAAGGGGGGAGGTGGCAAGAAACACGATCGATAACTGCTCTTGATCACTTCACTTGGGCAGAGCAACTACTACACCGATGCATTTGCCTGGGTTAGGAATGAGTTAAAGCCTAAACCAGTTGAGAATTACAAGCCCAAACATAAGTAAATGTTTTGAAGCAAGCACATTACAGTCTTATTAAAGGAAAATAAAGTAGTTTACAAGCGCCCAACCAGACCGGAAGGTAGGTGGGGGGGGGGGGGGGGGAGGGTGGGACGGTGGGACGGTGGAGGGCAGGTGGTAAGATATACTATCGATAGCTATCAATAGATTGCTGCGCTTGATAACTAATATTGGGCAGAGCAACTACTGATGAATTCAGGCAATGGTCCGAGGCATTTGTCTGAGTTAGCTGTCGGCAACAACATAAACTAGTTGGGAATTACAAGCATTTTTTATCTTGCATTTGGATATAGCTTACTTTTTAGCTTGTTCTAGCTTATTTTTTCCCAGAATCCAGCTTATTCGGGCGCTCAAAACCTGGCAACACTGGACTCAATTGCGTTAGCAGCACACTATGGGCGTGTGTTTAATGCGTTGGTGGCCTAGGGGGCGCGACGCGCATTGACATCTTCAGTGTACTATATGATGACTCGCACGGTGGACTTTTTGCACCGGTAGATGGTGATGCAATCACGCTAGAGCAGTAACGATACCTACTGCTTGCTGCACTGCTTGCTGCATTGCATTCTGCATTCCCAGCTGTGCACTAACACACTCGCACTCACGGCAATGACTCAATCAGTGTTGCCAGGTTAGCTTATTTCAGGCTAGATCTAGCATATTTGAAAATGGAATAGCTTATAAAATTTGCAAACAGCTTATAGCTTTAAATCTAGCATTTTTCAAAGTTGATATAGCATATTCTAGCATTAAATTATATTCGTGACTTGAAAGAAATATTTCATAAATTTAAAGTGTTCCACAGCTTAAATATCGGAGCTTGTTCACATAAAGTCGATTGTAACGTAAACTTAATCAATCTGAATTGGAATTGGTATTCTATTCGATAGTGTCATCGTTATGATGCATGCGCGATTTTTCAATTTGGAATTGAGAAGGGAAAATAGAAAAAGTCAATGTTGCAAAAATGCCTAAAATAATTTATAAAAAATTATCCCGCGATATATGTTTCTATTATTTAGGATGCATCAACTTTGAGAAAGGTAAGAATAAGCTGAACTTGATTTGATTATTACAATATACATATATTATATTCTTGTTTTCAATTTCAGACTTCCCAATAACTTTGAAACACTAAAAACTATTAAAATGTCTGTCGGCAATATGCTGCAAGCCCAAAAATATGTATTATGAATTTATAAAAATATTCCAATAATCAACAGAATTGTTAATTTTTATAATTATACTAATTATTTTTCACAGCTACAACTTAATTAAAACAAACGATAAATACTTATATGAAGGGGGTAAGGTGATGGGAAGGGGGAAAGGGGATGGGGAAGTGGGAAACAAAGGGGGTAACGGGACGGGGTGGAGCGTTGAAAGGGGAAGAGGGGAGGTAGAGAGGGGGAAGGGTTGAAGAGGGGGTGGGTGAAGAGAGGGTGGGTGAAGAGAAGAAAGGTGAAGAGGATGGTGGGTGAAGAGGATGGCTGGTGAAGAGGGGGGATGGAGAAGAGGGGAGATTGTGAAGAGATGCGATGGTGAAGAGGGGGGAGGTGGCAATAAACACGATCGATAACTGCTCTTGATCACTTCACTTGTGCAGAGCAACTACTACACCGAGGCATTTGCCTGGGTTAGGTATGAGTTAAAGCCTAAACCAGTTGGGAATTACAAGCCCAAACATAAGTAAATGTTTTGAAGCAAGCACATTACAGTCTTATTAAAGGAAAATAAAGTAGTTTACAAGCGCCCAACCAGACCTGAAGGTTGGGGGGAGGGGAGGGTGGTACGGTGGAGGGCAGGTGGTAAGATATACTATCGATAAATATCAATAGATTGCTGCGCTTGATAACTAATATTGGGCAGAGCAACTACTGATGAATTCAGGCAATGGTCCGAGGCATTTGTCTGGGTTAGCTATCGGCAACAACATAAACCAGTTGGGAATTACAAGCATTTTTTATCTTGCATTTGGATATAGCTTACTTTTTAGCTTGTTCTAGCTTATTTTTTTCCAGAATCTAGCTTATGCGGGCGCTCAAAACCTGGCAACACTGGACTCAATTTCGTTAGCAGCACACTATGGGCGTGTGTTTCATGCGTTGGTGGCCAAGACGGCGCGATACGCATTGACATCTTCAGTGTACTATATGATGACTCGCACGGTGGACTTTTTGCACCGGTAGATGGTGATGCAATCACGCTAGAGCAGTAACGATACCTACTCTCGCACTCACGGCAATGACTCAATCAGTGTTGCCAGGTTAGCTTATTTCAGGCTAGATCTAGCATATTTGAAAATGGAATAGCTTATAAAATTTGCAAACAGCTTATAGCTTTAAATCTAGCATTTTTCAAAGTTGATATAGCATATTCTAGCATTAAATTATATTCGTGACTTGAAAGAAATATTTCATTAATTTAAAGTGTTTCACAGCTTAAATATCGGAGCTTGTTCACATAAAGTCGATTGTAACGTAAACTTAATCATTCTGAATTGGAATTGGTATTCTAATCGATAGCGTCATCGTTATGATGCATGCGCGATTTTTTCAATTTGGAATTGAGAAGGGAAAATAGAAAAAGTCAATGTTGCAAAAATGCCTGAAATAATTTATAAACAATTATCCCGCGATATATGTTTCTATTATCATCAACTTTGAGAAAGGTAAGAATAAGCTGAACTAGATTTGATTATTACAATATACATATATTATATTCTTGTTTTCAATTTCGGACTTCCCACTAATTTTGAAACACTAAAAACTATAAAAATGTCTGTCGGCAATATGCTGCAAGCCCAAAAAAATGTATTATGAATTTATAAAAATATTCCAATAAACAACAGAATTGTTAATATTATAAGTATACTAATTATTTTTCACAGCTACAACTAAATTAAAAAAAACGATAAATACCTATATGAAGTTGATAAGGGGTAGGGGAAGGGGAAGGGGGTAAGGGGATGGGGATGGGGAAGGGGGTAACAAAGGGGGTAACGGGACATAACATAAGTAAATGTTTTGAAGCAAGCACATTACAGTCTTATTAAAGGAAAATAAAGTAGTTTACAAGCGCACACCAGACCTGAAGGTAGGGGGGTGTAGGAAGGTGTGTGGTGGAGGGCAGGTGGTAAGATATACTATCGATAACTATCAATAGATTGCTGCGCTTGATAACTAATATTGGGCAGAGCAACTACTGATGAATTCAGGCAATGGTCCGAGGCATTTGTCTGGGTTAGCTATCGGCAACAACATAAACCAGTTGGGAATTACAAGCATTTTTTATCTTGCATTTGGATATAGCTTACTTTTTAGCTTGTTCTAGCTTATTTTTTCCCAGAATCTAGCTTATGCGGGCGCTCAAAACCTGGCAACACTGGACTCAATTTCGTTAGCAGCACACTATGGGCGTGTGTTTCATGCGTTGGTGGCCAAGACGGCGCGATACGCATTGACATCTTCAGTGTACTATATGATGACTCGCACGGTGGACTTTTTGCACCGGTAGATGGTGATGCAATCACGCTAGAGCAGTAACGATACCTACTCTCGCACTCACGGCAATGACTCAATCAGTGTTGCCAGGTTAGCTTATTTCAGGCTAGATCTAGCATATTTGAAAATGGAATAGCTTATAAAATTTGCAAACAGCTTATAGCTTTAAATCTAGCATTTTTCAAAGTTGATATAGCATATTCTAGCATTAAATTATATTCGTGACTTGAAAGAAATATTTCATAAATTTAAAGTGTTCCACAGCTTAAATATCGGAGCTTGTTCACATAAAGTCGATTGTAACGTAAACTTAATCAATCTGAATTGGAATTGGTATTCTAATCGATAGTGTCATCGTTATGATGCATGCGCGATTTTTTCAATTTGGAATTGAGAAGGGAAAATAGAAAAAGTCAATGTTGCAAAAATGCCTGAAATAATTTATAAACAATTATCCCGCGATATATGTTTCTATTATCATCAACTTTGAGAAAGGTAAGAATAAGCTGAACTAGATTTGATTATTACAATATACATATATTATATTCTTGTTTTCAATTTCGGACTTCCCACTAATTTTGAAACACTAAAAACTATAAAAATGTCTGTCGGCAATATGCTGCAAGCCCAAAAAAATGTATTATGAATTTATAAAAATATTCCAATAAACAACAGAATTGTTAATATTATAAGTATACTAATTATTTTTCACAGCTACAATTAAATTAAAAAAAACGATAAATACCTATATGAAGGGGGTAAGGGGTAGGGGAAGGGGAAGGGGGTAAGGGGATGGGGATGGGGAAGGGGGTAACAAAGGGGGTAACGGGACATAACATAAGTAAATGTTTTGAAGCAAGCACATTACAGTCTTATTAAAGGAAAATAAAGTAGTTTACAAGCGCACACCAGACCTGAAGGTAGGGGGGTGTAGGAAGGTGTGAGGTGGAGGGCAGGTGGTAAGATATACTATCGATAACTATCAATAGATTGCTGCGCTTGATAACTAATATTGGGCAGAGCAACTACTGATGAATTCAGGTATTTGTCCGAGGCATTTGTCTGGGTTAGCTATCGGCAACAACATAAACCAGTTGGGAATTACAAGCATTTTTTATCTTGCATTTGGATATAGCTTACTTTTTAGCTTGTTCTAGCTTATTTTTTCCCAGAATCTAGCTTATGCGGGCGCTCAAAACCTGGCAACACTGGACTCAATTTCGTTAGCAGCACACTATGGGCGTGTGTTTCATGCGTTGGTGGCCTAGGGGGCGCGATACGCATTGACATCTTCAGTGTACTATATGATGACTCGCATGGTGGTCTTTTTGCACCGGTAGATGGTGATGCAATCACGCTAGAGCAGTAACGATACCTACTGCTTGCTGCACTGCTTGCTGCATTGCGTTCTGCATTCCCAGCTGTGCACTAACACACTCGCACTCACGGCAATGACTCAATCAGTGTTGCCAGGTTAGCTTATTTCAGGCTAGATCTAGCATATTTCAAAATGGAATAGCTTATAAAATTTCCAAACAGCTTATAGCTTTAAATCTAGCATTTTTCAAAGTTGATATAGCATATTCTAGCATTAAATTATATTCGTGACTTGAAAGAAATATTTCATAAATTTAAAGTGTTCCACAGCTTAAATATCGGAGCTATTTCACATAAAGTCGATTGTAACGTAAACTTAATCAATCTGAATTGGAATTGGTATTCTAATCGATATGATGCATGCGCGATTTTTTCAATTTGGAATTGAGAAGGGAAAATAGAAAAAGTCAATGTTGCAAAAATGCCTAAAATAATTTATAAACA
>JARNME010000294.1:0-21459 GCA_030179655.1 Scaptomyza flava | reverse complement strand
TCAACTGCAAGTGTATTGAAGACTTGCGGAAGAAGTCGGGTTTTGTTATGTGTTTTTTTTTTATAAAATAAAAAGAAAAAATGGAAAGTAATAAATTTATTTGGAGCAGAAAAAAGATACATTTGGTTTTGGAACACCAAGAGTGTTACCCAGAACTATGGGAAACGTCTTCCAAAGACTATAAAAATTAAATTAAAAAGCAAAACGCTGTAAAGGCAATAGCCAATGCTATAAACGCTCCAGAAGAAGAGGTGAAAAGAAAACTACATAACCTCCAAACGCAGTTCGGTCAAGAGGTCAGCAAAGAAAGAAAAAAAAAAGTGGTCAAAGTGCTGAAGATGCATATGTTAGCAAGTGGGAGTTCTATCGTGACATGAAATACATGACAACTCTTCTTTTTGTTTCTTTTTTTTTAATTATTTGTTTTTTTCTTATTAAATATGCTGCCATGGCAGCTGCCATTCTTACTTTCCCACACGACATTTTTATACTGACGCTCTTTAAAGAAGCTACTCTACTCTCTAATCTACTGCAAGCTGTACTCACATTGTGTGTAAACACGTCTGCAAGTTCTTGCTGCAAGTTCGTCGTAAAACTTCTACAAACTACTTCTGGAATCAAACTTCCGCAAGTTTTGGTTTCAGTGTAAACACCTCAGCAAATACTTGCAGAAGTTCTTCCGCTAGTAACTTGCTAGTGGACACTCGGCTATAGTCCAGAATATTGTATAACGAAAAATGTTTTTCGCCAAAGCATTGCTTCAAACCTTTGTGGAATTATTGCCCACTCATTACAGCCCAATTTTTCTAAAATATAGTTTTCACTGCTAGCTATATCTCTCTGACGAGGTTTTTTTGTATAAAGATACTTTAGATTCCTTTAGCGCGTTTAAATCTGAGAGCTTTTTATATAAATTGAAGCAAATGGTTAAAAATGGAACATAAGCAGCCAGTTTTATAATCGTATTGTAGAAATGAGCATTAACTGTCCTAAGATAACACAACCTTTCAGGTCTATTTTAAAAAAGGATTCAGTCGGAAATATAATTTCAATTCAAGCGAATAAATTTTGCTATTCCATTCATTTTCCTAACAATTTCTAGATTGTAGGAGAACACATTTTCAAAATAAAATTAATCGAAAACAAAACAAACCACATTGTTATACAATCTAACGAAGTCTTAAATCTGGACGATCTGTATTACGAGCCGTTAAAGTCGAGTTTGGTACATTTCTTTTGTTCAACATCACTAACATTAAGTGACGAACGCTTTGAACATAACGTTTCTCAAATTTCAAGAAAGATTTTACAGCTCCACAACAACAATTTGTTAGTTTTCGTAACACATCTTCATAATGAGTAATTTCACAAATATGTTTCTTAACGCAAGTAACGTAGAAAAAATGCCGTCAAACAATACATCTGAATTCAATGGTAAGAGTTACATTTTTTCAAATAAAAACTAGTTAATAACTAAAATGGTTTGTTTTTAAGATAACCATGAAAACATGCCTATTAACGTAAAATACACTACCCTGGAACCGAATCGTATCTCAGGCGGATGTGAACAGAATGGTAAGATAAGTTATGATTAAAATAAAATGAAAAACATAGTGGCGCATAGTTAATTTTGGCTATGCCAAGACTATGATACCCTTCACACAGCCAAATCAATACTCCCCCTCTTATGTTTCTGTGCAGTTGTTGGTAATTTTTCGCTAATATTTTTTACTCTTGAGCGTCATTTACTTGTTCGTTTTCGACAAAAACAACATATTGACATGTAGGTAATTGAAAGTGCACGACAGAGACAACAATTGATAGTACGATGTGGTAAATTTGTATGGTGGCTATAGCGTAGAATGCTCCGATCGGGATGAAATTTCATAGTGAACAAACCCGACATGATCTAAGCAATCTGTGAAAGTTTTTTCAAGATTGGTTCAGCAGTTTGGCCGGAAATCGTGTTGATATGGTAAATTTATATGGTGTCTATATCGTAGAATGCTCCGATCGGGATGAAATTTCATAGTGAACAAACCCGACATGATCTAAACAATCTGTGAAAGTTTCATCAAGATCGGTTCAGCAGTTTGGCCGGAAATCGTGTTGAAACAGACAGACGGACAGACGGAAATCGTCCTGATCATTTTGATATATAGTTTATGGGGTCTCCCATCATTCCTTTAAGGCTTTACAGATTCATGACAAAGTCAATATACCCTGTGAAGGGTATAAAAAAAAAAAACTTAATCGTCCTCTTTGCAGAAATACTCAAAGAAATTTTTTAAAAATACTGTGGATTTGAAGCAGTCAATAAATGGTAAAGTTTAAAAAAAATGTTCTTTTAAGGAAATTTATTAAACCCGAATGCTCGATTTTTTTCAGATTTATCTACGAAAGTTGAAACTTTAGAAGAAAATATCAATATCTCCGGTCTTTCTTAACCGATTTGGACGAAATTTTAAGAAAAGTTCTATCATTACCCATTTCTTCAAACCTCATTTTTATATTTTCCAAATTCGATAGTTTTTGTTATCGATATTATGTGTAAATTGGAAAGCAGAATAGTTAACGATAATTTGAAGCAAACTTGTTCTGCTCATGGTATAGGAGAACTTATATACAAAATCTGAAGTCTCTAGCTCTTGTAGTCTCTGAGATCCACGCGTTCATACAGACAGACAGACTGACAGACAGACAGACAGACAGACAGACGGACAGACGGACAGACGGACATGGCTATATCGTCTCGGCTGTTGATGCTGATCAAGAATATATATACTTTATGGGGTCGGAGATGCTTCCTTCTGCCTGCTACATACTTTTGCACACAACCATTATACCCTTATTTACCCATTTTATGGGTTAAGGGTATAAAAAACCATTCAACTCTGTCGAGGAGTTTTAGAAGCTAAAAAAGAATATGAAAAAATCGCCAGAACTAAGCGACATATTGGTAAGTAACTGGGCTTGGGGAAACATTAGTTTGTTTTGGTTATATAGAAAATTAAATTTTAATTTATCTCAAACATTTTTTAGGAAGATGAAATTTTCAAGCTAGACGGGAATGATCCTTCTAAGTTTATACGCGCAATGTGGCGCAAAGTTTTGAACGACAACGTCGCGACGCGTCGCTTCCCAATATTCATGGAAAGCAACGCCTAAAAAAAAAGCTGTTGACGTTATGGCAATAACTAATGCATTCAAAGGTAAACAGTAACGCATAAAAAATCGTTTGACTAACATTGGTATATTTTAGGCGCATTTAACAGAAAATTTGTTGGCTCTGGCAAAGAGTTTAACAGAGCTATTGCGAAATGGTTTCAAACGTCGAAGGAACGTCATTCCAAAAAGGAAAAAAATTATTATTAATTCTTTTAATTTATTGTTCATTTTGATTTGCTTCTTTTTATTATTTATTTCATTATTTTCCTATTTTCATTTAATTTTTGTTCTTAATATTATAAAAATAATTTTCTTAATTTAAATAATAATAATAAAAGTTAAAATTATAATTCAATATAAAAAGAAAAAAATCATTTTAAATAAAATTTAGCAAACCGTAGGGATACCTCTTCGGACTATTATCGGAGACCGAAACCAATCCCAAAACACTCCGTCTTGGTTATCTTTGGATTAAGGATTAAGGATTCCCTTTCCAAAAAAAAAAAAAACATGAAGAAAAGAGGAGTCCGCACTAAGTCTTTGCGGGTTATCTGAGGGAGCATTTTAGGACTCCGAAATTTCTCATTTAAGGAGTCCCCAAAGCACACCTTTTTCATGTATTTTAAAATGTACTTTTCTCCCGCAAATATGCTCCTTTGGGACACTTTTCGGAGCCTCCCTTGGAGGTTTTCCACTCCGTACAGGGAGTCCTAATGGAGCACCTTGCGGACTGCGATGGTTAGCTGGGTCGTACAATGCGGACAAAGACAATAAACAAGAAAAAAAACTCAAAACCACATACGACGATCTCGTCATCAACAGTTACAACACTTCTCTCTCCCACTCTCCCACGTACCCCTACTCCCCCTCTTCCCCTTTACATAGACCATCATATAAAAATCTCTCTTCGACTGATATGATAGTCAGTGAAGAAGAAGATTCCATATAGCACTTCCACTCAATCTCATTTTTCAGCGGGCGTCGACTTGAAAACTGTTGCTGCCTTCGTTACCGCTCTGCTTTTGTTGAGTTGAATTGAGGGTTGCAGCTGTTTCTAAGTCTTTTGACTGCCAACTCAGCATCTTACAATACATCTGCAAAACTAATCAAAATTAAAACCTTCTCTCCCATATCTTTAAATTTTTCTTAAATGGCATTCTGATATATCCAGTGGAACTTAAATGGTCTCCACAATAATTTATTAGACTTGCAGGTGATAATTAAAGAACACACCCCAGACATACTGGCCATCCAAGAAACACACATAAAGTACAATGCAAGCACGCTCATCTCAAACAACTACAATCACTACTTTCACAACTTACCCCATATATCTACTAATAAACAGGGAATCGCTGTTCTCATAAAAAAAGGTATACCCCACTCGAAAATACAGCCCACTTCTAATATCTTATCCCTAGCGGTAGAAATCAATATAATCTATAAAATAACGATAAAATTAACTACCAGATCAACTGATCTTGCTGGCATATTTTCCTACAATCGCTTGCCCTCAATAATAGTAAGGGACTTGCATGGAGCCCCCTCTGGGGAAAAACTTCAGCTGCCTCAATGATGGCATGCCCTCTTACTTTTCGACGCATCGCTCTTTTGCGCATGTAGATCTCTCTATCTGCTCTTCAAATCTTCTCCCCTTCTCCAATTCGCACACCCTTAGGTCAATGTATGGCAGCGGCCACTTTCCCATCAAAACCCAAATCTCCGCCCGTCAAACGTCAAAGGAATACTTCATTAGCAAGTTCTTAAGTCATTAGGCAAACTGGTCAACATTTCAGACCTTCCTTGAAAATGTCTTAAAAAATTATGTTTTAAGTTCAAACATAATTAAAGACATTGCCTTCATACACAAATCAATAAGAACTGCTGCACACCTCACCACCCTTAGGTCAATGTATGGCAGCGGCCACTTTCCCATCAAAACCCAAATCTCCGTCCGTCAAACGTCAAAGGAATACTTCATTAGCAAGTTCTTAAGTCATTAGGCAAACTGGTCAACATTTCAGACCTTCCTTGAAAATGTCTTAAAAAATTATGTTTTAAGTTCAAACATAATTAAAGACATTGCCTTCATACACAAATCAATAAGAACTGCTGCACACCTCAGCATCCCATAAGCATCCCACCTCAGCATCCAAAGGCTACTTATAGAAAGAAGTACCCTGCTTGGTAGAACAGCGAAATAGCTACACTAAGAGACACAAAACAGAAAGCCTGGCACCAATACAAACAAGTACAAAACTCTATCAATCTTGTAAGCTACAAAAAATCTCAAGCACTTTTCCGATTAAAATGCAAGCAAAGCAAGGTGGCCAGTTTTCAAAAACTTACAGAAAGCATTAGCCCAACTAGTTCTACCAAAAAGATTTGGGCTGGCAAAAGAAATCTTAGCGGCTTGGAATCATCCACCAAAATTGAATTTGTCAATTCACCTACTGGGCCCATTTACGACCCACCAGCAATAGCCAATGAATTCTGCCAACTCTGGTCCAAACAATCACTTAACTCCAACTTCCATCATCAGTTCATTAATGAAAAGAACAATTCTTTGGGAAGAGAAAACACTAACCTTAAGCCCAGCAAAGTAGTCAAAATGACTGAGACTGCTATAACTCAAATAGAATACAGCTGTGCACTTACTGGTGCAAAGGGTAAGTCACCTGGACTTGATAAAATCTCATACGACATGCTTAAAAACATGCCAGAAAGTGGTAGTCGCCTGGTCATTCAGGCTTTAAACAACATCCTCATCCTCAGGGGCCTTCCCCCAATCTTGGAAGTGTGCAGTCATCCTTTGGAAACATAAAATTTTCGCCAAATCTCCTTACTACCATGCCAAGGCAAACTTTTCGAAAAAATCATTTCCTAGCACTTAATGTGGCTGACCTATAGGAAACAACCAACACCAGCCAACACCAATTCGGATTCAAGCAAAACCACAGCACTTTAGACGCCTTACTGATTTTTGATAATTTCATGTTTCAGCCCTTAGCCTGGACTTTGAAAAAGCGTTCGACCGCATTGGTATCCATATGGTTATGAACCAACTAACCAAGATCAAAGTAGGAACGAAAATCTACAACATAGTAAGGTCCTTTCTTTTAAACAGGAAAATCAAAGTCCGTGTACGAGGCTCCAACTCCTTATATATCCCATTGGCGAACGGAATTCTCTAGGGATCTCCTCTATCCGTCACACTATTCTCTCTCGCATTCAACGATATCTCCACACTAATAAGACGTTTTAATCACATGGAACAAATACTTTTTGCTGACGACGTGCTTATATACTCCAAATACAAAAATGTCAAAACAGTCCAAAACATCTTTTAAAATATTCTTATAGTAATAAACAACTGGTCTCGCTCCTCAGGGGCAAGCCTTTATTTAGAAAAATGCCGAATTGTACATATTTGACTTAAATAAATATTAGACTTAAATAATACCAAAATAACTACGTCTAATAAGCTTAAAATTTTTGGTTTAATTGTTGACAATAATTATAATTTTAAGGAACATTGTAAATACAAAAGGACTAGCCTAGCTGCCAAACTCAACATAATTAAGTACCTAACAACTGCAAAAGCCTACACTCATAGAGACACAATGATCAATGTCACAAAAGCTCTACTCTCTTCAAAAATCGATATCCTAAAATTATACATCGCACGGTAAAAGCCACTCTCAACGCAAAACGCTCCCCAAGAAAGAACTCATCTATACGCAAAGCACTAAAACTTGCCCATGATCTTCAAATCGCACTCCCCCCGATGCTTGTAAAACAGAGCAAAGCTCCTGCCTGGCTCATTGGACCGAAATCGTTCAACACGGAAATTGAACAATTTTCTAAAAATTCCACAAACAACTCCCAATATCGATCCATGTTCATCGAAGTATCCCACTAATGTTAACACTCCCCATACTCGGATCTTCACGCGCCTGCGAATTGGTCATACTGGCCACCTCATTAACCACCCAACATATATTGGACATATGTCCTAAAATGCAACAGATCCGCGCAAACATGCTCTCCCCACCATCCAACCATCTCTCGAACCCAACAACCGACAACATCCAAACAATAGCCAACTTTATTTTTGAAGCGGGTCTCTCAAAAAATATTTAGGCAAAAGAGCTGATAGCCTTGGCAGCTAGTGCTCAAAATCCCTGTAGGCTAAGAATTTATTGTCAGTCTACATACAAATAAATAAATTGTTTCAAATTGCCGCGTAAACAGTGAAAATGTTAAAATTATACATATGTACATATAATATATACAACAACAAAAACAATAACAATGCAAATATACATTCATTTTATATTTTATTGAATATAAGCTGCTACAGTCGAACTTCCATGTAACGAATCTGAAGGGGACAAGAAAAAATTTCGTTTTATAGAAATTTCGTTGTATAGAAATGATGATAGAAACTGCAGACTAAAGAATCGCGTAATTTTTCACTTTTCTACAATGTGTACAACTATTCTAAATACAGTTAATCACAATCCCTTATTCTTTGCTTTGGTGCCTTTAAAAAAATAACGGAGTAATTCCAACAACAACATCTACGTCTACGTCTACATCTGCGATGTCCACTGAGCAGTAAAAAATTTTCGCAAAAACCTGTGCAGCGAAGATCAGAGAATAAGCAAATCATAGCACGAAAACAAATCGGTATATGCAAAATGTGTCGCATTCTCAACGTAATTCGTACATAAAATGAAACATAAACGAAAAAATTCGTTAAAGAGAACAGAAATCGCATGAGCGTACGAGCTACATACGTGCTAAATACAAATTCGTAATAAAGAAATATTCGCTATAAGGAAATTCGTTATATGGAGAACAAAACACACTGAAAGTTGAACCAAAAGGCAGTGTTCGCGAAATTAATTCGTTATTTGGAAAACTTCGTTGTATGGAAGTTCGTAATATGGAAGTTCTACTGTATTTATTTCAACTTTAGCGCACTTCATGACGCTGTCTCAACTCTGTATGTAAGACATTCAATACTGACATGACACAACTATGTATAGTTCAACCATGGGTTGTGTCATGCGTAACAGAAGGAGCCTGTTGATAAGACCACGCGAGTGCAAGAGAGATAGCATAATTATTCTCCCGATATTGTTTTATCGTCTTGTTTTTGTGAGCAAAAAAGAGAGAAAACGATATGTGATTTTGTTTACATTTTTCATTACCACGTTGACAGCTGCTTTGCGACTAACAACAGGCTCCTAAAAATTGAGCGAGCTCTCTCTCTTGAAATAACAATGCATAGTTCAACCATGGTTGGGCCCAAGATACAATTAATACGGTAGTGCATGATACAATTACTAAAGGTAGTGTCATCCGAGCCCAGCCCGTACTTGCCATATAATGTGCGAGTGCGAAGGAGAGGGCTAAGCTGCTCTCATAATATTACTCTCTTGAGTCTGTTAAAGGGCTGTTTTGCAAGTGCGATAGAGTGTGGTATAGAAAGTGTTTTGTTGTATGCAAGGCATACTTTATAAGTATGCCTTGGTTGTACGTATGCGGCCGATATATTTTGGTTGTTTGTTGTGATATTTAAATTAAATAAAATAAGTAAAACGCTTTCGATTCATATAACATTAAGCCCTGCAAAGTTGACTGATTTTTTGTGTTGCATAAAAATCGCAATTTTAATGTGATTTTGTCGGCTTTGAGATACAATATCTCAAAAACTAAGAAACGGATCATCAGTTTTTTTGATTATATTAATAAATATTTTTATTAAAAAAAATAATACAAAAAAAATTTAATGTTTGCTTTGCGGTTGGCCAGGTAAATCAATATTTACCAACTATGCATTTTTTCACTATTTTTCAACTTTGATGGAAAATTAAAAAAAAAAATACCCTTTTTTACCTCTGCCATATATTCAAAATAATTTCTTTGATTATTCCTTTGTTTAATGCAAAAAGTTTCAGCTGCCTGCATTTGCCCCTGTGGTTTTTATACTCGATACCGAAGGTAAAGAGTATATTGGGTTTGTGCTATGTCCGTCATGGTGTCCGTCCGTCCGTCCGTCCGTCTGTATGTTCGCAACTTTTTTCCACACCCTTCAAGCTAGAGACTTGAAACTTTCCAATTCTCTTTATCTATGGGATAGTAAATTAAAGTGTCAAGATGGGGGTTCTACGATAACTGGGTGGCTGGCAAATCGATAAATTCGATAACTCAAAACCGATAAATCCTCATATTTCGCACATCCTTACAGCTAGAACTACCAAATTTGGTGGACAGATAGCTACCAGCAACCCCAAAGAAACTGCATCAAAAATTTTGGAGCCACATCCACCCATTCCGCCCCCAGGCCCCCCGCAATTTAAAGTCAAAAAAGCTTATATCTCCCACAGTTTTTGAGCTATAGCTACCAAATTTGGTGCCAAGATAGGTGATGATGACCCCCCAAAAACTGCATCGAAAGTTTGGATGCCACGCCCACCAATACTGCCCTAGCCGCCCCCATCCGCCCCAACGCTTCGTCAAAAACGGGAATGCGTGTATCTTCCAGAGTTGTGGAGCTAGAGCCACCAAATTTGGCAGGAAGGTAGCTGGCAACGAAAAAACTGCATAAAAGTTTTGGAGCCACGCCAAAACATTCCGCCCCCCTTTCCCCACCTATTACAAACTTTTAGCTAGAGTCACCAAATTTAGTATGAAGGTAGCCATTGCCATTCCACAAGGATCTGCAGCAAAAATTTGGATGCCACGCCCACCCATACCGCCCCCAGCCCCCCTTTCCCCACTTTTTACAAACTTTGAGCTAGAGTCACCAAATTTGGAAGGAAAGTAGCAATTGACATTCCACAAGGAACTGCAGCAAAACTTTGGATGCCACGCCCACCCATTACGCCCCCAGCCCCCCTTTCCCCACTTTTTACAAACTTTGAGCTAGAGCCAACAAATTTGGAAGGAAGATAGCAATTGACATTTCACAAAGATCTGCATCAAAACTTTGGATGCCACGCCCACCCATACCGCTCCCAGCCCCCCTTTCTCCACTTTTTACAATTTTCGAGCTAGAGTCACCAAATTTGGTATGAAGATAGCAATTGACATTCCACACAGATCTGCATCAAAACTTTGGATTCCACGCCCACCCATATCGCCCCCAGCCCCCCTTTCCCCACTTTAAACAATTTTCGAGCTAGAGTCACCAAATTTGGTATGAAGATAGCAATTGACATTTTTTTTTTTTTTTTTTAATTTAATTTAATTTTATTGAATTTTATTCCTAGTGCTACAAGTGGGAGTACTTATAAATTAGTGCACTAGTCACATTTAAATAATCCTATAAAAATTTAAACAGAAATTATAAATATGATTAACACAAAGATTATAATAATAATAACACTTCTTATGTACTAAACATTAAAATGGAAATAAAAAATTGTCTATAATTATGGGCATTACTCTCTGCAACCTCACTCACAATGTTATTGTTATCGTTATCACCATTATTATTTTGTTTTTATTACTAATGATGAAAAATCAACATCATTAGCTATGTTGTTGTAAATGTCTTTTTAGCCTGATTCGAAAACTTGATGTGCTTCTAATAGTCTTAATCTCAAGTGGCAACTGATTCCAAAGTCGAGCAACCCATATAAAGAAGTGCCTGTCGGAGGATGCAAGTTTAATTCTGGGACAAACAATATTGCAGGTCCTTAAAGATACCGCAAAGCCTAATTTGTCATATAAGTAATCAGGCGTTTTTGTACTTATGATCTGATGGAGAAAAGTTAATGTTTTATATCTAGTCCAGTTTTTTAAGTCTAAGTCAAAAATACGATTTGTAAAACATGTAAGATGGTCATATCGTTTGAGTCCAAAAACATAACGTGCTATACTATTTCAAGCTACTTTTAGCTTCTGCTGACTAGCAATATCACAGTTGGCAAAGATTTCAATTCCATAAAACAAAACTGGTGTAACTAAAGCTTTCGCTATAGTCATTTTTGTATTAATCGGCAGCCAGGGCTGTGTTAGCACAAGCTGCCGGAGAACACCATATGTCTTACCCACAGCTTTATTGACCTGGTCTTTCCATGTTAGTGTATTGTTAAATGTTATTCCTAGATTATCAGCCTTTTCCACATACGCAATATCTACATTATCAACACAGAGTTTACTTAAATTGTCAACATTTAGTTTTTTCTTATACATTATGATACATTTACACTTTGACGGGTTCAAACGAAGGCCATTACTTCTTGCCCATTTACATACACGTAACAGATCATTATTACATACCATGATACATTGGTTAATCTGACTAGTAGGACGACTTACATATAATTGGACATCATCAGCGTACATATGGGCTTCACACATGGACAGAACACTTGGGAGATCATTAACATAAATTGTAAAAAGTAGAGGACCTAGAATTGATCCCTGTGGAACACCACGTGTTGTTACCACAAGGTCGGAGGTAGAATCCTGAACAACTACAGCCTGTTTTCTATTTCTTAAATATGAGTCCATTAACTTAACTGCAGTTGTGGAGAAGTTATAAAGCCTGCTTAACTTCGTTGTCAAAATTTCGTGGTTAACCGTGTCAAAAGCCCTACTAAAGTCAAGAAGTGTTAATAGAGTAACTTCACTATTGTCCATATGACTTCTTATATCCTCAACAATTTTTAAAATTGCGGTTATACAACTTTTCTTTTTCCTAAACCCAGATTGCTTGTTGCTAAGTAAAATGTTGGTGTCCATAAAGTTGAAATTTGGTTTGCCAATAATTTTTCAAAAACTTTAGACAAGAATGGCAATATAGCTATCGGTCTAAACTCATCTTTGCCTTTTGGGATGGGCGTAATCTTAGCGATTTTCCACATCTCAGGAAATGTGGACGTGGTGATTGCATAATTTAGAATGTGCGTTATATGACCTAAAATTAGTGGAAGTATTATTTTTATAAACTTTGGGTTAATATCATCTAATCCACACGCATTTGACTTAATTTTAAAGATTGACTCAAGGACATCACATTGACTTACACTAACAAAGTTAAAACAGCTAGTACAATTATTGAACGACACAGAGTTTATGTACGGATTACATGTTGCTGGACGAACATCGACATTTACAAAACTACCATTAAGAACATTTACATCCAAGTCATCATTTATCACAGATTTTGCCTTTCCAATTCCAACGTTCTTCAACTCCTTCCATAATTTATTCGTGGAATTTATATTGTCAAACTTTAAACCATAATGTCTACGCTTAGCACTACTGATCAAGTCATTTACATTACGCCTAGCAGTCTTAAAAAGTTGGAATATTTGGTCAGTCTTATAACGTTTCCACCTCTCGTAAAGCTTGTCCCGGTGTTTTATTGCACTTGTTATATCACTGCTAAACCATGGATTTAGTTTCGGCTTAATAACTAAGGTCCTAAGCGGTACATGTTTATTGTACAAATATTCAATATTAGTTTGTAACAATCCTAACTGGGTGTCAACCGACGGAAGGAAGTATAGACTATTCCAATCACAATTATTACAGTCACTGAACAACATACTTTTATCTACATTTTTAAAGTCCCTGTATTGAATAATTTGATTATTAGAGTCAAGTTGAGTGTCATAAGAAAGAAAAATTAGGTCATGTTTGGAAAACTCAGGTACTGATATTTGGTCATACAACATTACTCTGTTTGTTTTGTTTACAAAGATAACATCAAGTAAAGTATTTGTGGTTTGAGAGAAATGAGTCGGTGTAGATTCATTTACAAGTTCAAGTCCCAGTGCATTAAATTCTGCTGATAAATTCCATTCCACAAAGATCTGCATGATAACTTTGGATGCCACGCCCAGCCATACTGCCCCCAGCCCCCCTTTCAACAGCTCTTACTAACTTTCAGCTAGAGTCACCAAATTTGGTAGGAAGATAGTTGGTGGCATCCCCATCTGCATCGGAGAATCTTTAAGGCAGCGTACACCCCTGCCCCATCCGTACCCCGTTGCAATCAGGCCTCTTTTTACATGTTTATACCCTTAACCCATAAAATGGGTAAATAAGGGTATAATGGTTTTGTGCAAAAGTATGTAACAGGCAGATGGAAGCATCTCCGACCCTATAAAGTATATATATTCTTGATCAGCATCAACAGCCGAGACGATATAGCCATGTCCGTCTGTCCGTCTGTCTGTCCGTCTATCCGTCTGTCCGTCTGACCGTCTGTCCGTCTGTCCGTCTGTCCGTCTGTATGAACGCGTGGATCTCAGAGACTACAAGAGCTAGAGACTTCTGATTTTGTATTTAAGTTCTCCTATACCATGAGCAGAACAAGTTTGCTTCAAATTATCGATAACTATTCTGGTTTCCGATATACACATAATATCGATAACAATAAAATATCGAATTTGGAAAATCTAAAAATGAGGGTTGAAGTAATGGATAATGATAGATTTTTTCTGAAAATTTCGTCCAAATCGGTTGAGAAACACCGGAGATATTGAACTTAATCGATGGAAGCTAAGCCAGTATACCAAAGTCTTATATAAATTAAATATATTTATTGCAACTGGGTTCAGGGTATCTTCTAGTCGGGCTCTCCCGACTAGAGCCTTCTTACTTGTTTAATACTGGTATGGAGTATGCCGCAGTCGGTTGCGTCCGACTGCAACGTTTCCACTTGTTAGAGGTAAAATAGTGAAAAAATTCATAGGTAAAAAATATGTTGCATGCATTTCTGGGCTATTTACGACACATAACCGTGAAAACTAATTCTTATCGTTATTGTTTCGTTCCTTATTGTTAAGATGCATGATTTTTGTTTTTCATTCGGTTATGCTTGCCTGAAACCTTTTGTTAAATTCTGGTCCCTAAACTCAGGTGCAGTTACAGGATATACAAATAAACTACCTGATACGCACCATATATAGAAATTTCCCTGGTGTACAAGTAGTAACATCCCATACAGGTAGGCATCTTATTCGGACACGTGCGTAGTACCCTTATGGCACAAATTGACCTAAGCCCAAATATATAACAAGTATTATTTACATTTTGCAGGCATGAAGGCTAACTCTTTTCTTGAACTCTGATCCAAACGGTATCCATCAGGTAGTAGGTTAGACTATATATTGAAAAACAATCATAATCTCTGGATTAGTCTACGACTGAAAATTGGCGAGGCAAGTACTACATTACTCTTCAAACATGTCATTGAACAACCGTAAATTATTTGACCTGTTTAGGAAGTCAGACTCACCAACAAAGTTCATGGAAGCTGCCTTCGAAGAACTTGATAGTTTATACGGCAATATACAGAGAAGTGAAAA
Source organism: Scaptomyza flava (assembly GCA_030179655.1). Taxonomy (NCBI): domain Eukaryota; kingdom Metazoa; phylum Arthropoda; class Insecta; order Diptera; family Drosophilidae; genus Scaptomyza; species Scaptomyza flava. The sequence goes on along the minus strand of JARNME010000294.1, from coordinate 6,952 downwards.
TGTAAAACAAAAACTTGCCTTGACTTATGCCAGGCTAAACTCAAGATGGATGCAAGCACACAGAATGATTGAAAGATTCAACTCCAAACACCAAGACTGGCTAATAATGATACCATCCTGGATACATTGACAGGAGATGAACCCAGCGCATCCACCGGCCGAGCAAGAGGAAGGCCAACTAAAAACATGGAAGAGTGCTCAAATTTTACAAGAAAGAGGAAACTTGCTGATTCAACAAATGATTTATCCACGAAACATTTATCGGAAGCGCTGTCTATTAGATATACAAAGGATGTTGAAAAGGTAAGGTCACAGATTACAAAATCAGTTGCTATTGCCAGCCCACTGCGACTACAAATAATTAAGAAAAGCATTCCCACGCCCCCAAACACAAACCTTACAAAGTATGGTCCCGAAGAAGCTTTGGCGTTGTTTATTGACTTAGATCTTTCAAAAGAGAAATATTTAATACTACGGGCATCTTTGAGGCATCATGGAGCTGACATTTTACCGGGATACAAACATGTTTCGAAAGCAAAATTAGATTCACGACCACTGCATACGGAGTTTACTGAAGTCTCTGTAAAAACCAACATGCAGGATTGTTATGAATATTTTACAAATAGTGAAAAAAAAGGTTAAAACTAAATAATTTTTTTAATTGTAAACAATACAAAATATATCAAAAATTTAAAAAAATATTTTTTCCTTCCCATAAAACTGATTTTTTCACCAATTTCCGCTTTGCATACCCCTAAATAGTCACCTAAAAATCGTAGAATTAATTTCAAAACTTTAAAGGTTGATTAATTATCTTTCAGATGCTTTTTAAATTGACCGGTTATCTTGTTTGGTTCAAAAGTTATGATTTTTGCAACGAAAAAAGTCAAATGGCAGCAGGCAGCAACAGTTTTCAAGTCGAGACTTTGTTTTTGATCTAAAAAGTCACTTGAAAAACATCGTCTGCATCAACGTCTTAACTCACGACAAGCACTTAGCGACTGACGACTAGTACCGAAAAAAAGAGGGCACAGTCTCTCATGACAACCTTTAGTAATTTTATCATGCGGTAGTGTCATGTGAGACTGTGCCCTCTTTTTTCGGTACTAGTTGTCAGTCGCTAATTGCTTGTCGTTGAGGTAAGACGTTGATGCGGACGATTTTTTTCAAGTGACTTTTTAGATCAAAAACAAAGTCTTGGGCAATTTTTCATACTCTTTCACCAAAAAAAGTTGGACCAAATTCAAAAGTTTTAACAAATTTAGAAAACTTGGGGAAAAATGATGACTTGCCCAATTATGTAAAAAAAAATTTATATTAAGATAAAAATATTTATTCGCATCAAAAACCTTAATAATGAATTAAAAATACAAAAACAAAAACAAAACATAATGGAATATAAAAAACTATTAAATTATTAATTAATTATTATAAGTCCAAAATACTTAAAACCGGCAATCTAAGTTCGAAGTGCTTACATCAAGTACTGAGTGAACTTTTATCAAGTTTATCCTCCGAACTACTGGAATCAAGTACGAAAATTCTTGAATCAAGTACGAGTCGCGTGTTCAAATCTCAGCGGTATTTTAAAAATAAAATTTTTTTTTTTGCTCTTAAAAATAATATGAAACAAGTTTATTTTTGTTCTTATTTTTTTTTAAATTCATTAATTAGTATAAATATGCCGAATAAACTGATCTAAATCAAGTTCACTTAACATAAACATTAACTGCAGTCAAAATGTAATAGGAATTGGCTCAATAGCTAAAGCACTCGACGCAGTTAACAACAGATCTAAGGTTCAATTCCCCGTCACGGTAAGCAAAAACAGATAAATTTGTAATGTTTATTTCTAATTTCGTCATTTCTAGCTTAATCATGAGAATTATTGGCAGCTGTAAAATGCTATTCTGTGCTATGTATCTAAATCTTAGAATTTCAGGATATTATATAATCAAGTATTGTCAAACTTGGATCAAGAATACAAGTTCTTGGATTATAATCCCGATTCGACGTTAATGTTGACGAAGTTAGAATTTCTGTTTAAAAAATTACAGCCTTACGCAACTTACACACGGTCTGGCTGCGTTAAAGTACGGGATCCTTGCCTTTTTTTTTTTAATGTGAATTTGTCAGTTCTTAAATCAAGAATTAATAATCTTAAAATTCAAGATCTAACATCTTTTTTTAAGTTCACTTCAATCTCATTTACAGTTTGTCAGATCTCAAATTCTAAGAATCTTAATTCAAAAATTCACAATCTCGAAATAAGTACTTTTCATTCTCAAAACGATCTAAATTTAAGAATGAGCGATCTTAACAGTTAAGAACGTTTCATACTTGATTCAAGATTTTTCGGTCTTACACGAGAAATAAGACCGAAAAGTGTTGATTCAAGGTGGAAAATCTTGATTAATTTTTTCAGTGTATAATTTAATACTTGCAGCAGCTTTTCAAGCTGAAAACTGTTCCACACACAGCTTTGACAAATAATCACTTGTCCCAATGGCAGGGTGTTTGGCAATTTGTAGGCATAGAGTTGCTTCCTGTTCCGCCATTTTGGTCGACTTTCGAACAAAAGGCAACTTAGTTTTTTGAGCACATGCGCTCATCACAGCCACATGTTTTTTTGAGGCAGCGTGGTGGCGGATATCAAAAAGCTATGCACCTATTGAAGGTTTTCAATAAGCTCGCGTTGAATCAGTGCAATCCTTGCGAATCCATTGCTTCAACTTATCCTATTGCAGCCAGCCATCTCGAAAATTTTGTTTGTAAATTTTAGGCATCTTGCTTCAATCACCGAACACATTAAAAGAGTTATCAAACACTATCAAGTTGTTCATATAATCGATCCACTGAGTTAAATACAAAATCCGATATACTTGTGAACCACAATAATTCGTAATTTGTGTAGTCGATGACAAAAAGGTATACAAAATGCATTAGCCCTTACCAAAAATCTTAAAATTGGTAGTTTTATAATAAAGTTGCTAAAATTGCTGTACACTGATAAAAATAATCAAGTATTCCGTACTCAAAACCCCACATTTCGAACTTGATTTCTCACTAAGTACGGAATAATTGAATCCGAGAATGTCGTACTCGATTCAAGTACGTTTGTTTTAAGTTCGTTTGTTTTTGATTTGAGTTCTCTTTTAACTTGAATTAAGTTCTTTCAGAACTCGATTTATGTTTTTGAGTACTTAAAATGATAAATCATTAAGTTTTTAAAATAAGTACGTGCAAACTTGGTCCAAGAATTTGATACTTGATCCAAGCATGATAATACTTGATTTTATTAATTCCTGAAAGTCTTTTATAGATACATGGCGCAGCTAGAGCTTTTTAAAAGCTGGCTATCATTCTCAGGATTAAGCTAGATATGAAAGAAATTATAAATAACTTTTACAATATTGTCTGTATATGCTTACCGCGCCGGGATTTGAACCACAGATCTCGTGGTATTGCGTCGATTGCCTTAGCTGTTGAGCCAATTCCAGGCACATTACGACTGCAGTTCATTTTTATGTTAAGTGTACTTGGCTTACCTCAGCTTTTTTGGCATTATTATGCTTATTAATGATTTAAAAAAAAAAAAAATGTACAAAAGTAAACTATTAACATGTAACCCGTTTTTAAAAAACCAAAAAAAAAAAAAAAAAACGCAACGTTTCCACTTGTTAGAGGTAAAATAGTGAAAAAATTCATAGGTAAAAAATATGTTGCATGCATTTCTGGGCTATTTACGACACATAACCGTGAAAACTAATTCTTATCGTTATTGTTTCGTTCCTTATTGTTAAGATGCATGATTTTTGTTTTTCATTCGGTTATGCTTGCCTGAAACCTTTTGTTAAATTCTGGTCCCTAAACTCAGGTGCAGTTACAGGATATACAAATAAACTACCTGATACGCACCATATATAGAAATTTCCCTGGTGTACAAGTAGTAACATCCCATACAGGTAGGCATCTTATTCGGACACGTGCGTAGTACCCTTATGGCACAAATTGACCTAAGCCCAAATATATAACAAGTATTATTTACATTTTGCAGGCATGAAGGCTAACTCTTTTCTTGAACTCTGATCCAAACGGTATCCATCAGGTAGTAGGTTAGACTATATATTGAAAAACAATCATAATCTCTGGATTAGTCTACGACTGAAAATTGGCGAGGCAAGTACTACATTACTCTTCAAACATGTCATTGAACAACCGTAAATTATTTGACCTGTTTAGGAAGTCAGACTCACCAACAAAGTTCATGGAAGCTGCCTTCGAAGAACTTGATAGTTTATACGGCAATATACAGAGAAGTGAAAATGTAAAACAAAAACTTGCCTTGACTTATGCCAGGCTAAACTCAAGATGGATGCAAGCACACAGAATGATTGAAAGATTCAACTCCAAACACCAAGACTGGCTTAATAATGATACCATCCTGGATACATTGACAGGAGATGAACCCAGCGCATCCACCGGCCGAGCAAGAGGAAGGCCAACTAAAACATGGAAGAGTGCTCAAATTTTACAAGAAAGAGGAAACTTGCTGATTCAACAAATGATTTATCCACGAAACATTTATCGGAAGCGCTGTCTATTAGATATACAAAGGATGTTGAAAAGGTAAGGTCACAGATTACAAAATCAGTTGCTATTGCCAGCCCACTGCGACTACAAATAATTAAGAAAAGCATTCCCACGCCCCCAAACACAAACCTTACAAAGTATGGTCCCGAAGAAGCTTTGGCGTTGTTTATTGACTTAGATCTTTCAAAAGAGAAATATTAAATACTACGGGCATCTTTGAGGCATCATGGAGCTGACATTTTACCGGGATACAAACATGTTTCGAAAGCAAAATTAGATTCACGACCACTGCATACGGAGTTTACTGAAGTCTCTGTAAAAACCAACATGCAGGATTGTTATGAATATTTTACAAATAGTGAAAAAAAAGGTTAAAACTAAATAATTTTTTTAATTGTAAACAATACAAAATATATCAAAAATTTTAAAAAATATTTTTTTCCTTCCCATAAAATTGATTTTTTCACCAATTTCCGCTTTGCATACCCCTAAATAGTCACCTAAAAATCGTAGAATTAATTTCAAAACTTTAAAGGTTGATTAATTATCTTTCAGATGCTTTTTAAATTGACCGGTTATCTTGTTTGGTTCAAAAGTTATGATTTTTGCAACGAAAAAAGTCAAATGGCAGCAGGCAGCAACAGTTTTCAAGTCGAGACTTTGTTTTTGATCTAAAAAGTCACTTGAAAAACATCGTCTGCATCAACGTCTTAACTCACGACAAGTACTTAGCGACTGACAACTAGTACCGAAAAAAAAAGGGCACAGTCTCTCATGACAACCTTTAGTAATTTTATCATGCGGTAGTGTCATGTGAGACTGTGCCCTCTTTTTTTGGTACTAGTTGTCAGTCGCTAATTGCTTGTCGTTGAGGTAAGACGTTGATGCGGACGATTTTTTTCAAGTGACTTTTTAGATCAAAAACAAAGTCTTGGGCAATTTTTCATACTCTTTCACCAAAAAAAGTTGGACCAAATTCAAAAGTTTTAACAAATTTAGAAAACTTGGGGAAAAATGATGACTTGCCCAATTATGTAAAAAAAAATTTATATTAAGATAAAAATATTTATTCGCATCAATAACCTTAATAATGAATTAAAAATACAAAAACAAAAACAAAACATAATGGAATATAAAAAACTATTAAATTATTAATTAATTATTATAAGTCCAAAATACTTAAAACCGGCAATCTAAGTTCGAAGTGCTTACATCAAGTACTGAGTGAACTTTTATCAAGTTTATCCTCCGAACTACTGGAATCAAGTACGAAAATTCTTGAATCAAGTACGAGTCGCGTGTTCAAATCTCAGCGGTATTTTAAAAATAAAATTTTTTTTTTTGCTCTTAAAAATAATATGAAACAAGTTTATTTTTGTTCTTATTTTTTTTTAAATTCATTAATTAGTATAAATATGCCGAATAAACTGATCTAAATCAAGTTCACTTAACATAAACATTAACTGCAGTCAAAATGTAATAGGAATTGGCTCAATAGCTAAAGCACTCGACGCAGTTAACAACAGATCTAAGGTTCAATTCCCCGTCACGGTAAGCAAAAACAGATAAATTTGTAATGTTTATTTCTAATTTCGTCATTTCTAGCTTAATCATGAGAATTATTGGCAGCTGTAAAAATGCTATTCTGTGCTATGTATCTAAATCTTAGAATTTCAGGATATTATATAATCAAGTATTGTCAAACTTGGATCAAGAATACAAGTTCTTGGATTATAATCCCGATTCGACGTTAATGTTGACGAAGTTAGAATTTCTGTTTAAAAAATTACAGCCTTACGCAACTTACACACGGTCTGGCTGCGTTAAAGTACGGGATCCTTGCCTTTTTTTTTTTAATGTGAATTTGTCAGTTCTTAAATCAAGAATTAATAATCTTAAAATTCAAGATCTAACATCTTTTTTTTAAGTTCACTTCAATCTCATTTACAGTTTGTCAGATCTCAAATTCTAAGAATCTTAATTCAAAAATTCACAATCTCGAAATAAGTACTTTTCATTCTCAAAACGATCTAAATTTAAGAATGAGCGATCTTAACAGTTAAGAACGTTTCATACTTGATTCAAGATTTTTCGGTCTTACACGAGAAATAAGACCGAAAAGTGTTGATTCAAGGTGGAAAATCTTGATTAATTTTTTCAGTGTATAATTTAATACTTGCAGCAGCTTTTCAAGCTGAAAACTGTTCCACACACAGCTTTGACAAATAATCACTTGTCCCAATGGCAGGGTGTTTGGCAATTTGTAGGCATAGAGTTGCTTCCTGTTCCGCCATTTTGGTCGACTTTCGAACAAAAGGCAACTTAGTTTTTTGAGCACATGCGCTCATCACAGCCACAT
>JARNME010000293.1:86062-165961 GCA_030179655.1 Scaptomyza flava | reverse complement strand
TGACTGTCACGCTACCCGAGCTGTAGGTATAGTTTTTGTTAGACGCAAGGAGTGCGCAGTATTTATATTTAATAAAAGCAAGGAGCGTACCTGCAGTTATATTTAGTAAACGCAAGGAGCGTAAGATATTTGTATTTAGTAAACTCAAGGAGTGTAAAGTATTTATATTTATTAGATTTACATATTTTTGATAGACGCCTAACGTCCCAAGTCTCGAAATAATAATTTAAATATAACCGCCCCAAAACGCAGAGTCGCAAGATGCAGCGCGCCAGCTGCGATCATCAAATCCACAACTGTTACGAGCAAGCGTGGGGAGTGGCAAAACTGCAACTTGGGCCGAAGCCTAAGCGTAGGCGAAAGAGTTGCGATTTACCTTCGAAAGTGAGCAGACGCGTACGCGACAGAGATAGAAGAGAAAGGTTAGCAAAGTATAAGAACGGAAAAGACAGACAGCGTGTTCACAGCAAAGGTATAGGATTTTATAGAGATAAGGTTAGAGGGGATAGTTCATCGCAGTTCATATACATATATAGTTAGGTTTCGGTTTTTTCTTGTATAGACGATCTTTTAGAGAGTGAAATAAATTGGTCGCCGTAAGTCCGCGAGCCAGTGAAATTGAGTTGCTGTGTTTTCTCTCATTTTTTGACGTGCCGACGTCTTATAAATCGATAGAGCCGGCTGCACGCACGAAAAAATATGACTCATTTGCCGTTATCTCGCTCATGTTACCTCTCTCTGGCATGACGTATGTGTCGTTACCAAATTTATAAGGCATACTTTAAGGATGATACATAAAATCAGGAATTTAATTTTCAGAAAAATAGTATTAGCTTAGCTATATTCCCTTATGAATTGGTGCTTAGGGATAACGAGTACTTACTTTCTTGCATAACATTAATAAATTCGGGCGCAGTCTTGGATACAATCAATGTGAATACGGTGAAGCGAGACAAAACGCATAAATCTTCGATGCTTTTAAGCTAGCAGGACGATTTGATGTTATTTTACTAGCTTATTATCCTAATTACAAATTAGGCCGTACCACACAGGACTTTAGAAGTAAAGACGCAGGTATGCGCACTTTCTGATATTCAGAAATAAGTCTCTTTCTTAAGGGACCTCTCATAATCTCTATATATATAAAAGAGTTTGTCCTGACTAGAATGGAAGAGCAACAGCCTAAACGAAAGAGCTAGAAGCTGAATTTTCACACAATTTTCCATGCAGGTAGGAGGTGAGCACTAAGAAGGAATTTTTATTTGGACAACTTCTTCAAGTACCTCCCATACGATTTGGAGCACTTTTACCCATTTTAAAAACAAATTACAATTACAACAAGTACCCATTCCACTACCGTCGCCTGATTGTCGCACAAGCTGAGGGTTTGATCGCGAGCGAGGATACAAAAACAAAACAAATGCGCAGTGACACCTTCGAGTCGCACAAGCAAAGTAACAAAACAAGTGGAAACGTTGCAGTCGGACGCAACCGACTGCGGCATACTCGATACCAGTATTAAAACAGGTAAAACAAGTAAGAAGGCTCTAGTCGGAGAGCCCGACTAGAAGATACTCTGAGCCCAGTTGCAATAAATAAATTAAATTTATGTAAGATTTTGGTATACTGACTTAGCTTTAATCGATTAAGTTCAATATCTCAAGTGTTTCTCAACCGATTTGGACGAAATTTTCAGAAAAGTTCTATCATTACCCATTACGTCAACCCTCATTTTTGGATTTTCCAAATTCGATATTTTTTGTTATCGACTCTATGTGTATATCGGAAACCAAAATAGTTATCGATAATTTGAAGCAAACTTGTTCTGATAATGGTATAGGAGAACTTAAATACAAAATCTTAAGTCTCTATCTCTTGTAGTCTCCGAGATCCACGTGTTCATACCGACGGACAGACAGACGGACAGACGGACATGGCTATATCGTCTCGGCTGTTGATGGTGATCAAAAATATATATTTACTTTATGGGGTCGGAGATGCTTCCTTCTGCCTGTTACATACTTTTGCACAAAACCATTATACCCTTATTTACCCATTTTATGGGTTAAGGGTATAAAAACAACAACAACATAAAACATCTAGAAAAATTTCGCACGCCAGAATATGTTACGGGTGGATTCGCCTACTTGCTGCTTATATAACTTAGACAAAACGTAACACGCTAACATTATTGATATATTATGAAATACAATTTCAAGTAATATTTTCAAACATAAATCCTTATATCCCTATCTCCTCCGCATTCACTATGCTAAGCTTACCATAACTAAGAGGCTGCTGTTTAAGGAATTTCATTGCCTAATTTGCACCACCCATACCTAGCTCTTAAGTGCAAGCGTTGAATATATGAGCTCGGGATCTGCTGCTTTGAGGAATAACTGTAGTGCTCTTTCCAACATTATGTTTTTACATACAATGGTAAAGGAATTGGTTATGCATTTTTGTTTATATTTAATGTGAACAAAGAAAGTAACTTTTCGTTTCAGTGAATTTTTTAATATTGTTTATATTAAGGATAATAATAACATCGAAAGTTACTTTTTTGAATCAGTGAGTTTTTCAATATTCTGATTTTCGTATTATATATATAATATATATATATATAGATATATATATATATATATATACATCCCGTTAAAATAAGAATATATATAAGTTCATTTAAAATACGTATTTTATTATAAGTTATAATAAAATTTAATTGCTATTATTTAAATATTTAAATAACGATCAACGTATTTTAATTTCTTTTGTTGTTTTTTTAAACACAAGAAAATTAAGTCGATTTTCGACTTAATAATTGAAGTAACATTATATATAGTTGTCTTCTATTTTGCATATTATATAATAGTTATATAGACGCTGCTTTAGTGCATTTAAAAATCAAATGAAACTAAGCAGTCTGAATATTCTATTTAATTAATATAAGTTGGTATATTCAATTTTATTGAATTCTATACTTACGTATAGACACTGTAACGTTGTAACAATCGTTTTAGAGTGAAGTCAATTGACTCACAGCCAAATTAAAATATGCCTATTGAAACTTAAGATATAACTGGGGTTTTGGTGCCGCATTCAGTTGTTAATATAATTGGTGATGGAGCTTGCCCTTTCAGATCTATTTCCTACCTTTTAATTGGTAGGCAAGGCTTCCATGGCACCATACGCCAAAATATTTTTGAACATGTTGTAACCAACTGGCCAACTTTGGCTGCTTCAGCATAAACTAAATGGAGAGTGTTATAGCTCTTCTGACACATTAGAGTGCGATATGTCAAATCAAATACTTATGGTACAGCATGTGAGCTTCATGCAGCAGCAGAAATTTTTGCTGTAAATTTCCAAGTTTTTCAAAATGGAAATGTATTACAAGCATTTGGAAATAATATGCATCCTGTTAAAAGATTGCGTTTTACCGGTCCATTAATGAATGGACATTTGAGGTTTATATTCCTTTAGAGGAAAAATTAACTCAAATTCTGATACGTCAGTAAATGTATTGAGTTATACAGTATAGCTGAAAATGTTAAATTCCTGTTAAAAGACGTAGTCAATTCACCGCAAAACAGAAAAAAAGGTTAAAAAAAACGTTCATGTGAAAAAAATAGTGATATCAAGGGGTAAGCGAATAGAAGCATCAAAAAGATTTCAGGTTAATAATCCTGAAGCTCGACAGTTGGCAGTGGGAAGAGATCAGGCTAATAATCCTGAAGCTCAAGAGTTGCAGTGAGAAGACATCAGGCTAATAATCCTAATGCACGTCAAGAAAGGCGTTTGCGTGCATGGAGTGTGAAAGCCATGTCTGGCTTAAACTATGATTTTGAAATAGCTTACAAGTCAATAAAGTACTCAACTTGGTAGTATGAATTTTATATGCAAACATGTAATGCTTTAAAATTGAAAAATGAGCCTCTGGGTATCTGTTGCAAGGCAGGAAAAGTTAAACTTTCCCAAAATTAAAGTTTGACTGATCCACTAAAAAGCTCAATAATTGGTGGACATCCCAAGCATGACATTTCATTGATCGTATAAGAAAGTATAACAGCTGCTTTCAAATGACTTCTTTTGGGTAGAACAAAAAATTAAATGAAAGTTGGTCAACCTTTAAAGCCCAAGGACAAGTGTATCACTTAATTGGTAGTGTCCGTCCTTTGCCAAATGAAGAAATGGAGTTTCTTTAAATTTATTTTGTTGGTGGTGATGAAAAGGAAGCTCAACTACGTTGCAAAAATGTTTCAAATGTTCATTGTAGCGTAGTAAAGGATCTTCAATGTATGTAAAGATATTAAAAGGGCTCTCAATAAAATACCAACAAGTACTATAGACTATAAATTGATTATACATGCTGATCGAACACCCGCTGGTGCTCACAAAGGGCCTGACAATGCACCTCAATCAAGCGAAGTAGCTTTAGTTATTGTTGGTCAGCAATTTGAAAAGCGCGATATTATTATTGAAAGCCATAATAATAAATTACATCGTATAAGTGAGGTGCATCGATCATACGATGCCTTACAGTACCCTTTGCTATTTCCTATGGCGAAGATGGCTATTCAGTGGATATCCCACAATGGAATCCATTATTAAAAACGGAGGAACCAAAAAAAAAAAAAACATAGTGGCGCATAGTTAATTTTGGCTATGCCAAGACTATGATACACTTCACTCAGCCAAATCAATACTCCCCCCCTCTTATGTTCTTGTGCAGTTGTTGGAAATTTTTCGCTAATATTTTTACTCTTGAGCGTCATTTACTTGTTCGTGTGCGACAACAACAACAATTTGACATGTAGGTACTTGAAAGTGCACGACAGAGACAATAATTGATAGTACGATATGGTAAATTTGTATGGTGGCTATATAGAAAGGTTAATTTTTTTCGCTACATTCAAGCGAAACTCAGAGCAGATAGCTATATACATCTACAAGATGCAATAGGCCAACAAGATGTTGTCGCAGCTCAACTTGGTCAGATGGTAATTTTACCATCTTCTTTGAGCTCTGCACGATAAATGCATGAAAAAAATCAAGATTCTATGACACATGGGCGACCAGATCTTTTCATAACATTCACATTCAATCCACAATGGTATGACATAAAAAGTGTTTTATAACCGGGTCAAAAACAGCACGTCACGATATTAAAGCTCGAGTTTTTCATTTAAAAGTTAAAGCTTTACTGTCACTATTGACAAATGGTTCTTTGTTTGGAAGCGTGCAATGTTTCATGTACTCTATGGAATGGAAAAAGCGGGGTTTACCACATATATATATTCTACTTTGGTTAGAAAATAAAATAAGACCAGATAAAATCGATGAAATTATCTGTGCCGTAACACCAAACGCAGATGAGGATCCTTTGTTATTTAGCATTGTTAAGTCAATATGATTCATGGTCCTTGCGGTGCATTTATAATAAATCGCCATGCATGAAAAATGGAAAATGTACCAAAAGGTTTCCTCGACAATTACTTAAAGAAACTGTGACTGGACAAGATAGTTACCCTCTATATCGTAGAAGAGCGATAGAAGATGGTGGTAATGCAATTAATATAAATGGTAGTTGCATAGATAATCGTGGGTTGTGCCTTATAACTGTGTACTATTGAGAACATTTGAAGCTCACAGAAATGTTGAGTATTGTAGTTCTGTAAAGTCTATGAAATACATTTGTAAATATGTCGAAAACAACGTAATGAAATTAATATGTACGAAAGTGGCCGTTATATAAGTAGCTCAGAAGCGGTATGGAGTATCCTTGCATTTCCCATACATGAACGTTTTCCAGCTATTACTCACTTTGCTGTTCATTTAGAAAATAGTCAACGGATATATTTTAACCCCAATAATCTGCAACAATTACTTGACAGATTAAGCTTACACCCAAACCACTTTGCTAGCTTCTTTGGGCTCTGCACACGTGATGAGTTTGCAAGAACGCTTCTAAATTGTGAAGTTCCATTGTATTTTACATGGAACAATAAAGAATTTCAAAGAAGAAAACGAGGGCATGAAGTGCCAAATTTTCCTGGAGTTAAAAGAGATTCAGCTTTGGGAAGAGTTTACTCAATTCAGCCAATAATACAGAATGTTTTATTTAAGACTTTTATTACATTTTGTAAGGGGCCCAACTTCATTTTAAATTTTAAAACCCGTCAATGGTATAACATACGCATCATTTCAATTGGCGTGTAAAGCTCTAGGATTACTAGAAGATGATAAGCACTGGGATTCAACTATAGCCGAAGCTGTCATATGTTAAAATCCTACAAAACTGCGAGAACATTTTGCAATAATGTTAGTATTTTGTAAAATTTCAGATGCTCTTAAGCTTTGGAATACTTATAAAGCGAGTTTCTCAGAGGATATATTAAGAGCCTTTCATTTTTCACAAGATAGAAATATTGATGAAAGTATTGTGAATAATGTATTAAATAAATGTCTTATTTACATTGAAGATATTGTACTGTCTATTGGTGGTCAAAACTTTACTTATTATGGACTTCCACTACCAATTAGATCCAAGGAAATTGTTCCCAATATTGAATATAATAGAGTAACAAATTATGAAAATTGCGATAATTTTTTTGTTAATAATGAGCTACTCCTTACTGCTGAGCAAAAACACGTATACGAATAGATACTACATAGCGTTGAAGCAGAAAAGGGAGAAATCTATTTTTTAGATGCACCTGGTAGAACAGGTTAAATGTACGGCATAGTAAAAAATTGCATTAGCCGTTGCTTCTTCCGTTATCGCAGCCACTTTACTTAATGGTGGTCGCACAACGCATTCTACACTTAAGATTCCATTAATTTGATTCATTTAGAAACACCACATTTCTCAATTTCAAAGCAATCTAATATTGCTGTTGTGCTCAAAGATTGCAAGCTTATTGTTTGGGATGAGTGTACTATGGTGATAAGTTGTATTAGCACCTGACGGAAAAACAATCAATGTCGTTTATAAAGAAGCTCTTAACAGTTGTTAATAATTGCAAATTAAATTCAATAAGTGGATAAGGCGTACTGGGAAAACCACAATCAAAAATGACGCGCCTGATTCTCTACCTCAATGGTGGCGTGGAAAAGAGAATATTAAATACTTTGCTTTAATATTTTGTGAAATATTTTCTAATTTATTTATTTTGTATCTATCTTCTATTGTAGGCGGGCCACTTACTAGTAAGAACAAATACAGCGAGTCATCAAGTTATATTTTGACGTGACAACGTTTATAAATCGATAGAGCCGGCTGCACGCACGAAAAACATGACTCATTTGCCGTTACCTCGCTCATGTGTCGTTACTTCTCTCTGACATGACGTATGTGTCGTTACCTCGCTCTGAAGTGCAAGCGAGAGCGCGGTGTGAGCTCTATGAGAGTGTATTGGTGGAAATGCTTGCAGAGCAATACGCTATTGGTTTGAGCTATATGAGAGTGTATTGGTGCAAGTGGTTTGTTCTTATATTGAAATAATATGTTAATGTTGTACAACAATATCTCTGCCTGCAAATGAGTATTGGTGCAGTGGCAGAGAAGACGGACGGTTGAGCCACACAGCTCTGCTGTTTAACAACAAGAATGAGATGTTGAACACCCTATTAAAATATAAGTGCTATTGTGGATATGTAGTTCCATAATATATTGAAATAGTTGTATATTTGATATTTATAAGTTGGGAAATTACTAAAATAGTTTAATAATATTAAATAATTAATTTATTAATATGGAAAATAAGCTGGTTAGGGCATCCAACTTCATCATTCATCATTCGTCAACTCCAACTATGTTTTGCTTCACACACACACGCACACACTAACAGACCACATATCAGACTTCTATTTTCGATATTAATATATATTAAGTGATATATTGTCGAATATTCGTGCTTTCATCATTAAAATGAATAGCATCGGTCCGCTAGTGTAGCAATTGTAGGTTATGCTATAATTGACAAAATTAAGTGTCTGAAATGACAGGTGGACCAGCCATCCGTCAAAGGGAACATTTTCTCCTATATCAAACACATTGAGGCGGGCTTTTTAAAAACTAGATTTTCTTAAGACGTTGTCACGTTCAACTATCGTCAGTAAACCGACTTTACAGACAACCAATGTTTTCTTTTTTTGGTTTTGTACACGCGCGCACGCGAGTTAAGCTGAGTCGTTTTGCACCCTGGCTGCTTAGTGTGCCGGTCGTCGCGTTGGTGCCGACGCCAGCGTTCCCCCTTCCAGCTTGTAAGCCGCGCCCGTTATAGTCCCACCAAAATATACAAATATTCTAGTGTGGTGGATCTGGCCGGACTGAGCTTATACCCTGGCTAAATTACTCCTTTACAGGTATTACGAAACACTGATCTGCTGCTCTGTTAGTCACTGGCAGTAGCTAAGTGTTGAATAAAACTGTTAAATAAAAGCTGTGCTGTTGTTACTCTTGGAATCAATGTTCAGCAATTCTTTACGGCCCTTAAAAAGTGAAACAAGATGTCGGCAAACAAAAGTAGATTCGAAAATCTAAAAAGCGTTAGGAGAAAAGTGCTCTAATAAAGGCTATGGAACGTCTGCCAGTCTTGTGGGACATTACGAGCAAGTTGCACTTTAATAACGTAGTCGTTAAATGCGCGTGGGTGAAAATTGGAAATTGTCGGGTAAGAGCCGGCATATAAATTTTTCGGAAAATATTAACAAAGTTGACCTAATTCAGGCTCCAATAGAGGTATACTTATTGTTTTGGAAGACAATACTGCCAACAAGTATTGAATAAAAATATATTAATAATTAATAAGTACAATTTAAATAACATATAAACAGGATTGTACTGCCACTGATCTATTACAGGGTAATAGTAAGGTAAGGTGAATTTGTCGGGAGAGCCCGACTAGAAGATACCCTGAACCCAGTTGCAATTAAATACGACGTTGGTATGCTGACTTAACTTCAATCGATTCAAAAGTTCTATCGTAACCCATTATTTTAACCCTAATTTTTACATTTTCCAAATTCGATATTTTTGTTTTCGATTCTAGGGGTTTATCGGAAACCAGAATAGTTATCGATAATTTGAAGCAAACTTGTTCTGCTCATGGTATAGGAAACTAAAATACAAAAGCTGAAGTCTCTAGCTCTTGTAGTCTCTGAGATCCACGCGTCTATACACACGGACAGACTGACATGGCTATATCGTCTCGGCTTTTGATGCTGATCAAGAATATATATACTTTATGGGGTCGGAGATGCTTCCTTCTGCTGCTACATACTTTTGCACAAAACCATTATACCCTTTCATCCATTCATGGGTTAAGGGTATAATAACCACATTTAATTCGATAGGTTTAAATTTTAGCAAACAGTACAAATCGCTTTTGAATTAAAATGGAATTTGTCGTTGGCTTGTGTTCAAGTCAATGCACATATATTTATATTTTTTATACTCGTTACCGAAGGTTAAAGAGTATATTGGTTTGTGCAATGTCCGTTATGGGTCGTCCGTCCGTCCGTCCGTCTGTATGTTCGCAACTTTTTCCACACCCTTCAAGCTAGAGCCTTGAAACTTTCCATTTCTCTTTATCTATGGGATAGTAAATTAAAGTGTCAAGATGGGGGTTCTACGATAACTGGGGGGCTGGCAAATCGATAAATTCGATAACTCAAAACCGATAAATCCACATATTTCGCACATCCTTACAGCTATAACCACCAAATTTTGTGAGAAGATAACTACCAGCAACCCCAAAAAATCTGCATCAAAAATTTTGGATCCACGCCCACCCATTTCGCCCCAGTCCCCCCCCCCCCCCCCGCTTTGATATCAGAAAAGTCTATAATTCTCACAGATTGTGAGCTAGAGCCACCAAAATTGGTGCCAAGATAATTGATGACGACCCTCCAAAAACTGCATCAAAAGTTTGGATACCAAGCCCACCAATACTGCCTTAGCCGCCCACACCAGACCTAACAGTTAGTCAAAAACAGTAATGCGTGTATCTTCCAGAGTTTTGGAGCTAGAGCCACAAACTTGGTGGGAAGATAGCTGGCAACGACCCCCAAAATCAGCATAAAAGCCACGCCCACCCATTCCGCCCCCCTTACCCAACTTTCTACAGACTTTGAGCTGGAGTCACCAAATATGGTATGAAGGTAGCAATTGACATCCCACATGGATCAGCACCAAAAATTTGAATGCAACTTCCACCCATTCAGCCCCAGCCCCCCTTTCCCCACCTATTACAAACATTGAGCTAGAGTCACCAAATTAGTATGAAGATAGCAATTGACATCCCACAAAGATCTGCAGCAAAGATTTGGATACCACACCCACCCAATAATAAATCGCCATGCATGGAAAATGGAAAATGTACCAAAAGGTTTCCTCGACAATTACTTAAAGAAACTGTGACTGGACAAGATAGTTACCCTCTATATCGTAGAAGAGCGATAGAAGATGGTGGTAATGCAATTAATATAAATGGTAATTGCATAGATAATCGTTGAGTTGTGCCTTATAACTGTGTACTATTGAGAACATTTGTAGTTCTGTAAAGTCTATGAAATACATTTGTAAATATGTCGAAAACAACTTAATGAAATTAATATGTACGAAAGTGGCCGTTATATAAGTAGCTCAGAAGCGGTATGGAGTATCCTTGCATTTCCCATACATGAACGTTTTCCAGCTATTACACACTTAGCTGTTCATTTAGAAAATAGTCAACGGATATATTTTAACCCCAATAATCTGCAACAATTACTTGACAGATTAAGCATTACACCCAAAACCACTTTGCTAGCTTCTTTGAGCACTGCACACGTGATGAGTTTGCAAGAACGCTTCTAAATTGTGAAGTTCCATTGTATTTACATGGAACATAAAGAATTCAAAGAAGAAAACGAGGGCATGAAGTGCCAAATTTTCCCGGAGTTAAAAGAGATTCAGCTTTGGGAAGAGTTTACTCAATTCAGCCCAATAATACACAATGTTTTTATTTAAGACTTTTATTACATTTTGTAAGGGGCCCAACTTCATTTTTAAGTTTAAAATTCAATTGGCGTGTAAAGCTCTAGGATTGCTAGAAGATGATAAGCACTGGGATTCAACTATAGCCGAAGCTGTCATATGTCAAAATCCTACAAAACTGAGAGAACATTTTGCAATAATGTTAGTATTTTGTCAAATTTCAGATGCTCTTAAACTTTGGAATACTTATAAAGAGAGTTTCTCAGAGGATATTTTAAGAGCCTTTCATTTTTCACAAGATAGAAATATTGATAAAAGTATTGTGAATAATGTATCAAATAAATGTCTTATTTACATTGAAGATATGGTACTGTCTATGGTGGTCAAAACTTACTATTATGGACTTCCACTACCATTAGATCCAAGGAAATTGTTCCCAATAGTTAATATCATAGAGTAACAAATATGAAAATTGCGATAATTTTGTTGTTAATAATGAGCTACTCCTACTTGAAAATCTAATAATTTTTAGATTATATTTGTACAAACTACAAAAATTGAGACGCGGTTATTTCTTTAAATTGACAACGAGTTTAATGTGGTGGCTTCAAGTGTTTTTCGACAATTAAGTTAGCGCGGGGGGGTGCTGTCTTCGTGCACCAGAACGACCGCCCCTTCGACCAGATTGGCCTCGCCTCTGCTCCATTGGGCTCGCTGCTGCAGGCTGAGCAGGTAGTCTCTGGACCACTTGCGCCAGAAGTGCAGTTTGAGCTCCAACACTGTTGCCACCGCTTCAAGAATGCGGGTGTGCGCTTGTTGTTGGGCTCCTCTGGCGTAAATCCTGTGGGCAGCCCCAGCAAAGGCTGCCCGATGAGCAAGTGCCCTGGGGTTACTGCTTCCCCGTCGTTGGGATCGCTGTTGTTGTGCCACGAGCGGCCTGGAATTGAGCAACGCTTCGACATCCACCAGATGCGTGCTCAACTCGTCCGGTGTCAGCTTGGCGTCGCCTGCTCCTCGCACCAGCCTGTGTTTGGCAGCTTTCACTGCTGCTTGCAGCTCCCTCAGCACGTTGCTCGCTCCGACAAAATTTTTCGCGTTGTCGCTGTACATCGTCTCCGGCAGCTCTCGTCTCCCAATGAACCTTTTAACAACATTTAAAAAAGCGTCAGTCTGTTACCAATTCCAAGTGGACTGCCTTTGAGGCGAAACAAACAAAACGCATGTACATTTTACGGGTGGTCTACCTCTAATCCTGTAGCTCACATGAAAGGCCCACAGAAATCTACACCAGATACCTTGAATGGCCGACCTTCACGGAGGCGATCTGCTGGCAGATTTCCCATGATTTGCCCCAATAATTTGGCTTATATCGAAAACAGTGTACGCAACTTCTAACAGTTGCAGTACATGCGCTACGGCATTGACACCCAATTTGCTGCCTCAATAATCCAACAGGACCTTGGCACCAGCATGGTAGTGCTAAGGTGCAAATACCTAATGAAAGACTGACGAATTCAGAAACTCTTTGGTAACAACAAGGGAACTTAGCGTCGTACGAAATAGGGCCATGTAGCAATCGCCCTCCTACTCGAATTAATTCACATTTAATACCATTTTCCACAGTCTCATGAATAAATGGATTTAATGCTTGCCGCATTGGAGCTAATACTGCCGGTTTTTTAACAAGCTAAACAAACTGCCGTAAGTTGTGCTTTGGACGACTGCGATCAGCTTCAAGAATCCAATTTTTCTTTCTGAAGCAGATACAGCGAGCGAATCACCTCTAAGTTGCTTGAAACAAAATCGAAGCACATAAGCCATTATACGGACCAGCTAGAAAACCTTGACAGACTGCTTATCAGTTGCAAAATGCAATTAGAGTCAGCGTCAGATACCCCCAGTGCACACACAACTGCACTTATTTATCCTCAGAAGTTTTAACTTCTGACGCTATCTCAAACTGATGCAGTTGAGGCCATCGATCCTTTTCTGCCATTAAAAAAACTTGGTCCATAGAACCACAAGGAACTCACTGCTGGATTAGAATCCGTTGGAACGTGACGCCACATTACTCCAATTGACAACTCTTGGGATTCTGCAACTCGATCGCGACAAATGTACCCAACGTACCCGAATCACGCTCTAACCAATATAGTGTGACCTGCGAGTCTGACCAGAAATCACGCTTCTATCGTGAATTTGGTCATCGTGATCGACACTTGTTGCCAAAGATTGGCCAGCAAAAGTGCTGCACAAAGCTCTAACCGGGGTATTGTTTTTACACTAAGTGGAGCTACCCTAGATTTGCCGTGAGCAAAGAAACGCCAACGCCTTCATGTTGACTGTTCGCACGTAAATGCAACAACCATAGGCTTGACTGGAGGCGTCAGCAAAGCCGTGAACTTGAATACTTTGGTACAAAGACGACACACGTACCGAGGGATCGAAATTTGTGCAAATCACGCAAAGTCGTGGTGAACCTGTTCCACGCAGTGTGTAGATTCATAGGGATTGCCTCATCCCAATCTCCCTGAGCCTCCATAACTCCTGCACAACATTTTTGCCTTAGTGACAATTGGCCACAATAATCCAAGAGGGTCAAACAACGAGAGGCTATAGACAAGATGTTACGTTTGGTTGGTTTAAAGGAGGCAAAACTATCCACGTCAAGATGATATTTAAAGACATCCTCTTGAGGTGCCCAACGCATTCCAAGCGTCTTAACCAAGCTTTGCTCATCAATTTTTGTACAAATTTCTCCACTGGCGTTCCTGTCACCATACCGATTCTGGCAATTGGAAGCCCACTTGGCCAGTGGAAATCCTCCTTCGGACAATATGTCACTAACCTGGCTGCAAATGGTGTCCAGTTCTTTTAAACTGTCTGCACCTGCCAGCATATCGTCGACATAAAAACAATTTTTAATCACTTTCGCACCAATGGGATGTGATTGTGCGAATATATTTGCAGCCAGAAAGTGTGCTGACGCTGTACCAGATGTAACAGTATCAACCTGTATGCCTGTAGACCTTGCGATGTATTTTCTCTCCACAAGAACAGTTGAAAGGTTCTGTCTTGCTCAGAAACATTTATCTGCCTATACATTTTGAAATATCGGCGGTTACGGCATATTTGCTCAACCGAAAGTTGACCAACGTTGATACAACTCCCTCGAATCGTTGGCCCCACCATAAGTGTTTCGTGGAGCGAAACTGCTGTGATGTTTTGCAAGATGCCGTCACAAAACAACTCGAAGCTTGGTTGAGGTACTTTCAGGTCGCAGAACGCATTGATGAGGAATGTAGTAATGCTGTTCTGGAGGAGCAGACTTCAGAATGGACATATGTCCCAAATCCAATACTCTTTCATGAAGTCATGATACATATTTTTGAGGGTATCATCCCTTGACAGTTTGCGCTCAAGTTGCAAAAAACGCCTTTCAGCAGTTTGAAAGGACAGGCCAAGACCTTTGGATCGGTCTTAAATGGAAGATTAACTTGAAAGCGACCGGTTAGTTAACCGTTGCACAGTTTTGTGAAGTGCAATTCAAAGGCCTGCTGTTCAGCTGTTTGTCGGACAGCCTTCCACTCGATTGGACATTGATTCAATCCCAAAGCGATTACTAAAGAGTCGAGAGAACAGATAGAAACTTGAGCTACTGCACTATTACTATACTGTTGCCGAGGCACTAGTCCAGTATATTTGCCCGCTACAATCCAGCCGAGCAATGTTTTTGCATGATGGGCAGCTCGGAATGTAGTTTTATTTGCCCAACGCACAATAATCCATAAAACAATTCGGCTCCAATAGCACATCTACCTTCGCTGGCTTATAGAATTCGCGATCTGCCAACTTAATATTTTTGGAACTTTCCAATCAATATGGATAGAGCCTGCCAGGCTGAGATGGTGGATATCGATTTCATACCCAGCACTCAGCGGAAAACGTGTGGGAATTCAAACGAGATTGAACTGATGCACAAACCTTATTGTTGCTATATGGTTGCCCCACCTACCATTGAGATGGCAAGCCGTAGCCTCTGGGCCATGCTCTCAGACATCAAATTTATCTGCGAGCCACTGTCTAGCAACACTCGTGCTGGATGCAACTGTCCGAATCTATCTTTTATATTTACCACGGTGGTAGCAAGAACGACTTGATCTGCATTACGCATGTGACCAACGTATGCCTCTGAAGTTGAGGCTTGAAGTGCAGCTGCCTCACTTTGTACTGGTGTGTTATACCTATGAAGCAAAGAGTGATGAGGCTTTGAACACACACGACACTTCGACGCCTTGCAGTTCGAAACTATGTGTCCCACGGTTAAACAGTTCAGACACATCTTTTGAGGTTTGACGTACTCAAATCTTTGCATCACAGAAATAGCACTGAATGACGGACAAGAATATATTGTGATCTGCAGACTTGCAATAAGTGCATGCAGACGACGACTTATGCGCTGGGCTAGCACATGCAAATGAAGATTTTGTTGAGGCTTTCTCACTTCATTGCGCACTTTTGACTTGTCACGAGTGGACTCCTCTGCTGTCAAGTATTGATACCTCCTATTCAACTGTTTAGCACAATCTTCCCAAGATGGCAGCTTATCATAATCAACCTGCTCCTCAAAACGAGATTTGGTCACATGGTCTACCTTAGCCATGACCATATGAATAATCATTGCATTAGCAATGTCTTTGTCGTCACCCAAAGACGACAGCGATGCATATATAGCAGACACTGTATCTATTATCGATCTTAAACTCGACGCAGATGGTTTGGTAATGCTTGGCAAATCAAACAATTGAGCAACTGTATCAAAAAATATAAGGCATTTATTGTCGTAAACTGACTTTAGACTAGCAAGGGCCTTAGGGTAGTTACAATCTGCTAGCTGATATGGCTTAACTACACCCAATGCTTCATCTGACAAAACAAGAAACTAAATGGTTAAATTTTTCAACGTTTGTTAATGACACATCGTCATCCACGAGACTCTCGAAAAGGCACATAAAGTTTCTAAACTCCGAATGTTTCCACTAATTTCGGTAGACGCATTTTAGGCAGTTGAGATCGCTGGCTCGAATTCATTGAGCAATCATGTTGTACCTGTGTGTCGAATCGTGGCTTAATTGCATTCATAAACAACGCTTTTGTAATGACACACAAATCCTCTAGCGGCCCTCTGCTTTCGTTAGCTGGATTTAAACTGTCCAGCTCTGCCTGTAAATTCATAGCCTTTTCAACATACCCTTCTAATAATTCTAATCGACATGCTAACTCTGTTTTGTCGGATGAGATTTATTTTTAATTTAAAGGCGGTTTGCATGCGAGCAATGTCAGCACTAACTTTATCAAACTTCTGCAAACATGATGTTAACTTAACATTAGACTTAGATGCTGCTGGCTTTTCGAGTGACAGTTTATCTGATTCAGACATATTTAAGCTGACTAAAAACAACCTTTAACAAACGCAGAAAAAAGTTCGGCACACTTTGTGAGCTACCCTAACGCACGCACTGTGAATATTTAACAAAACGCCAAGCTTGATAATTGAACACACACACGCACTCTTGGTTATATGTGAACAAACAAACGAAAACGGTCCAAGCGACCGAGAATAAGCAAGTCAAGCAGCCACTTGTGGGTACAGCTGTAAAATATGCGGGGTGCGGGGGGTTAAACAAAGTAAAGAGATAATTTGGAGCGAACGCGCGCACAAAAACGAACAGACGATCAAGCCAAGCTTGATCCGCAAGCAAAGCGGGATGAAAGGAACAAGCGGCAAATTTGGCGCGAGCGCACGCATAGACAAACAATGTATAGAATAAATGCAAGCACAAGCAAAGAGCGAAGAAAGGTTAACGAACGAGCGAACAATCAGAGGTTAATGCACAAAAATGTTTAACAAAAGTTTGTGTGTATGTCCGAGTGCAAACATAGTTTTAATGTATGTACATTTATTGTTACGTAGCGATTAGTTGAGAAGCGAAAACAAAAAAAAAAAAAACACTTTGCAGTTGCACAAACACACGAACTATATGAAACGCAATAAATAGACCACCGTTTGAAACCTTAATGTTTCTTAATGTTTCTTGTATTGAATTTTTATTTATTCACTTTTATATATATATGCATGAAAATATGTTGCCGTTTTGTTTTTAAATCAAATACACAAAGTGCCAGAAATTGAGCTGTTTCTACGTGTATGAACGTATGTACATACATATAAGTATCACACATTTTGGTTTATTTTGTCGATGGCAGCGACACAACGAAGTAAAATTTTTTAGCTCAATTTTTGGCACAGAATACCTGGAGACTTTCTAGCGATTCAATAGAAAGTGTTCTTCCTTTATTCTCCATGGACAATCCTGATTTTGCAGCGTTCAAGATGGCAAAGTCCAAAGGGGCAGAGCAACAAAATCCAAAATAAGCAGCGTCGAAAATGTCACAGTCGAAAGGGTAAAGCAGCAAATCCAAATCAGCGAAAATGTGTGATTCTTTATCACACGCGAGACTTGAGCCACCACCGCGAAACAAACAACAAATTGAAATAACCGATGTCCCTGCTCGGGCGCCAATGAAAAATCTAATAGTTGTTAGATTTATATTTGTAC
The DNA here is from genome assembly GCA_030179655.1 of Scaptomyza flava. Classification (NCBI taxonomy): domain Eukaryota; kingdom Metazoa; phylum Arthropoda; class Insecta; order Diptera; family Drosophilidae; genus Scaptomyza; species Scaptomyza flava. Next base: position 148,360 of record JARNME010000293.1, on the reverse strand, counting down.
AAACTACAAAGATTGAGACGCGGTTATTTCTTTAAATTGACAACGAGTTTAATGTGGTGGCTTCAAGTGTTTTTCGACAATTAAATTAGCTTTGCCTAATACAATTGCGTGGGCCACAGACGGCCACACGCAACACAAATTCGGCGTCGACAGATTGCCGATCGGCCTAAAAGCTTTCATAGCTTACGAGCGAATTCATTTTTTCTCTTAAACTAACTTAAGCTATGTCTTCAAACTATTAATAACTTGTTCTGCTCCACCATTACTGCTGAGCAAAAACACGTATACGAATAGATACTACATAGCATTGAAGCAGAAAAGGGAGAAATCTATTTTTTAGATGCACCTGGTGGAACAGGTTAAACGAATCTTTTACATTTTTTATTGGCAAAGGTACGGCATAGTAAAAAATTGCATTGGCCGTTGCTTCTTCCGGTATCGCAGCCACTTTACTTAATGGTGGTCGCAAACGCATTCTACACTTAAGATTCCATTAATTTGATTCATTTAGAAACACCACATTGCTCACTTTAAAAGCAATCTAATATTGCTGCTGTGCTCAAAGATTGCAAGCTTATTGTTTGGGATGAGTGTACTATGGTGATAAGTTGTATTAGCACCTGACGGAAAAACAATCAATGTCGTTTATAAAGAAGCTCTTAACAGTTGTTAATAATTGCAAATTAAATTCAATAATTGGATAAGGCGTACTGGGAAAACCACAATCAAAAATGACGCGCCTGATTCTCTACCTCAATGGTGGCGTGGAAAAGAGAATATTAAATACTTTGCTTTAATATTTTGTGAAATATTTTCTAATTTATTTATTTTGTATCTATCTTCTATTGCTAAAATTTATATAAACTATCCGCGCAGCGAAGTAGGCGGGCCACTTACTAGTAAGAACAAATACAGCGAGTCATCAAGTTATATTTTGACGTGACAACGTCTTATAAATCGATAGAGCCGGCTGCACGCATTAAAAAACATGACTCATTTGCCGTTACCTCGCTCACTTCTCTTTGACATGACGTATGTGTCGTTACCTCGCTCTGAAGTGCAAGCGAGAGCGCGGTGTGAGCTCTATGAGAGTGTATTGGTGGAAATGCTTGCAGAGCAATACGCTATTGGTGTGGGCTATATGAGAGTGTATTGGTGCAAGTGTTTTGTTCTTATATTGAAATAATATGTAAATGTTGTACAACAATATCTCTGCCTGCAAATGAGTATTGGTGCAGTGGCAGAGAAGCGGACGGTTGAGCCACACAGCTCTGCTGTTTAACAACAAGAATGATGATGTTGAACCACCCTATTAAATATAAGTGCTATTGTGGATATGTAGTTCCATAATATATTTGAATAGTTGTATATTTTGATATTTATAAGTTGGGAAATGACTAAAATAGTTTAATAATATTAAATAATTAATTTATTAATATGGAAAATAAGCTGGTTAGGGCATCCAACTTCATCATTCATCATTCGTCAACTCCAACTATGTTTTGCTTCACACACACACGCACACACTAACAGACCAACATATCAGACTTCTATTTTCGATATTAATTATATATAAGTGATATATTGTCGAATATTCGTGCTTTCATCATTAAAATGAATAGCATCGGTCCGCTAGTGTAGCAATTGTAGGTTATGCTATAATTGACAAAATTAAGTGTCTGAAATGACAGGTTGGACCAGCCATCCGTCAAAGGGAACATTTTCTCCTATATCAAACACATTGAGGCGGGCTTTTTAAAAACTAGATTTTCTTAAGACGTTGTCACGTTCAACTATCGTCAGTAAACCGACTTTTTCAGACAACCAATGTTTTCTTTTTTTTGGTTTTGTACACGCGCGCACGCGAGTAAGCTGAGTCGTTTTGCACCCTGGCTGCTTAGTGTGCCGGTCGTCGCGTTGGTGCCGACGCCGGCGTTCCCCCTTCCAGCTTGTAAGCCGCGCCCGTTATAGTCCCACCAAATATACAAATATTCTAGTGTGGTGGATCTGGCCGGACTGAGCTTATACCCTGGCTAAATTACTCCTTTACAGGTATTACGAAACACTGATCTGCTGCTCTGTTAGTCACTGGCAGTAGCTAAGTGTTGAATAAAACTGTTAAATAAAGCTGTGCTGTTGTTACTCTTGGAATCAATGTTCAGCAATTCTTTACGGCCCTTAAAAAGTGAAACAAGATGTCGGCAAACAAAAGTAGATTCGAAAATTTAAAAGCGTTAGGAGAAAGTGCTCTAATAAAGGCTATGGAACGTCGGCCAGTCTTGTGGGACATACGAGCAAGTGCACTTTAATAACGTAGTCGTAAATGCGCGTGGGAGAAAATTGGAAATTGTCGGGTAAGAGCCGGCCTATACATTTTTCTGAAAATATTAACAAAGTTGACCTAATTCAGGCTCCAATAGAGGTATACTTATTGTTTTGGAAGACAATACTGCCCAACAAGTATTGAATAAAAATATATTAATTAATTAATAAGGTACAATTTAAATAACATATAAACAGGATTGTACTGTGTAACGAACCTAAAAGTTACGCGGTTTTAGCTGGGCTAACTCTCGCGGTGTTGAGGGTACGTGCCAACAAATTTATATTTGTGGCGGCTGCGGCAATAAGAACACAGTTTGGTTTTATTTTTAATACATATATTTTAAAACTGCACTCTCTGCTAGTTTTCACGTTTGGGTTTTACAATTGCTTTGCACTTAATAATATTTCTTATTGAGTTTTTAGGGAATCGCACGGCTCTTGTGTCGTAGTTTTACTTGCAATGCTGGCGCTCCTCGTTGCACCAAATATTCAGAGGTCATGTTACGCCTACTAAACGAGGTTTTAGCTAGCAACGCCGAATTCGCCAGGCTCTACTATGGCCTCCTTGTTACCACAAGGATTTCGCCAATAATGCCGCCTACTCTCCGGCTCTGGCTTTAGCTTCACCTGTCCTTCGCCGGCCACTTGTCTGACACTTGGTTTTAATTCGAGGTTGCCTTGCAAGTGCAACGCGCCACAAGAACTTGTTAAATTTCGCGTACGATTCCACAGTAAATTGTTGTTAGTCGCGAAGGACCCGATCAGCTTTGTCCTATTGCGATATGGATCCTTTAAATTCTTAAATAATCCTTTCGCGTAGGATTTCTTTATATTTCGCACTGATTTCCACTTATTTCTTATTGACTCCGTACTTCGCACTCTTGCACTCGATTAACTCGTACTTGATTAACTCGCCGCTCTGTCCAAGGCGGCTCCTTTTATACTCTTCTGCTGTCTCGCTGGACCGGGCCTGTCAACGCTGCCAAGTTGCGCCAAGGGCACAGGTGGCGTGATCGTTCCAGTGAGATTTGCCTAGCACCAACGGTTCCTCGTTGCTGATCACGCCTGTCGTTGGTGTCACGGTGATCACTATATTTCGTGGATGCACCGCTCGCACACCAACGGCACTTTGCCACGACTTTACGGTACGTGTTTTGTGGCTCCCATGTGCCAACACGTACCTTAGCGCTGACATCCTGTGTCATAGCGAGACAGCATGCGAATTCGCCGCAGCTCAGGTCCGGCTGCGGCTATAAATGCAATCGCTTTTTGTGAGGCGCTATAAGTGAATATGCTCCTCACACTCCCCTCTTTCTCCGGAAGTGGAAGTCTTCCACTTAATTTTGGTCTTTCAATCGCGCGCCTACGTTTTGAATTTTTGGCGTCCGTTAGAGGTGAATTTTTCGTCTTTCAAATCGCGCGCCCTACGTTTGAATTTTTTTTTTGGCGTCCGTTAGAGGTGAATTTTTCATCTTTCAAATCGCGCGCCTCCGCTTTGAACTTTGGCGCCCGTTAGCAGTGATGCTGTAACGATCAGCTGGTGGTCGCGTAACGCCATCTAGCGACTTTGCATCGCCCGGCCAGATCGATATTTGTGATGTGGCCAGAACGATATTTGCGATGTGGCCAGATCGATATGGCCACCCGCAACTGTCCAACACTAATCGGCCATGCCATACAATTTGCGTTTGCAATTGTTTGTTGTTGCTGAAAAAAATCTAAAACAAAAGTAAGTAACATATTTTGCGCCTTGCGCCATTTCCACCATCCTAACTCATTCTCTCTTTTTTCCAGGCATGCCGTTTTGACGCCTACGCTGGATCACACACATATATTATGTGAGTATGCTTCCAGCGACTTCACCCCCCCCTCCTGCAGTTTTAATCCACCTGTTTTCTTTATGTTTTTTTTTTTCCAGGTTACGCGAAAAAATATGCGGATACTATTTCTTCTTAAAATTTTTTTTTTTTGTGCGTGTTAGTGTTTTTTTTCTTCTTCTCCCGCTTACTCTGCCACAAAGGCCCGCGTGCCTCGGGTCAAAATTCGTACGCGGTATCTCTGGCCGTGCGCCCAAACGATACGCGACGTGCGCCTATCACTCCCTCCTGTTGTGGCTGCTAGCACTTCTGGTGGCCAGTCTGCTCGTGCCACCTCTCTCCATCCTGGAGTCGCCAAGGTGCGGATGACTGTCGCTGCAGCACCGGGCGAGCGGCCGTTCCCCATACGGGCATGAAGCCTGCCGACCGAACGCTGGACGCCCGGATTGGTTGCCCAAGCGTGTGGCGGAGGCGGTGTCCCGGGGCGAGGCGGCGTGCCCACCTGCAGCTGTGTTGGCCATTCCCACGGCGCTGTCCGTGTTGTCGGCTGGTGGCCGTGCAGACTGGTGCTTGAAGTGTGTGTGTTGGTGATGGCGTCGGCGGTCGTGGTCGTGGTGGTGTTGGCGTACGCCGTCGTGGTGGCGTTGGCGTACGCTGTCGGGGTGGCGTTGGCGTACGCCGTCGTGGTGGCGTTGGCGTACGCTGTCGGGTGGCGTTGGCGTACGCCGTCGTGGTGGCGTTGGCGTACGCTGTCGGGGTGGCGTTGGCGTCACCTCTTTAATAAACCCTCGCGGGGCGGTGCCACCTCCTCTGTCCTTCCAGGACAACCGTCGCGGTGTGGTGCCACCGCCGTCCACGAACCGCTTCTCCCTATTAATAGTCGCCGTCGGCGGTGGTGGCTCTTCGGCTTCGCCTTGCGGCACCCGCTCCTCGGTCTCCGGTGCTGCTTCCCCCTCCGACTCGGACGAGATCGTATAACCTCATCTTCCGCGTCCGACACCTCCACTCCGCGTGGAAAAGGCGATGGTGGCCTAGCGGGCGCCATCTGGTGGCGGCGTTCCGGTAGTGGCGGTGTGGTGAACCGCTCCGGGCTGGCTGGGCCCACATTCTCGTCCTCTGGCGTCGGTGGTGCCTCGGGATGGCACATGCGTACCCATTCCGGGTTCACCTCCACGAAGTCCCTTGGCGGCGGCGACTCCTCAATTTCGCCCACTGGACCAGCGCTGGCATCCACCTCCCAGTCGCTACTATCGAAGTCGTCGCCGTACGCCCTGCGCACCCACTCGCGCTCTTCGTCCAGCTCCTGGCGGCGGCAACGCTCCCGTTCGGCTGCCTCCCGCTCCTCAGGCGACTCCAAAATAGGCGACGCCCGCAGCTCCAGCACATCTGGAGATTGCCTCCCGCTGCGGCTCGAACACGGGCTAGGGCTGTCCGGCCCAACGCCCTCGTCGCGCCACGTTTCCTGCGCCCTCTGGCGCTGGCACCCATGGCCGTCGCGTCGACCCACGCACACATTCCCCGCTGGTGTGCGAGAGTGCGCACGTGGGTCACGGCTCGACGCATGGACTGCCCTCCTTCCCTCGGTGTTGCTGTGCCTATTCTCCATCCTGCTGGTGAGTGTTTTCTTTGAAAAATATCGCAAGTGACCGACTGCATGGTAGTCGGCACCTTTTATACCCTACTCTTTACGCATGTGCAACAGTGTAGGTGCGCATGTTACGGTATCCTTCCCGCATGCGACCGCCATGTTTTGGTCAGCGCTCTCTTTGCGATATCGCTGACCTTTTTCATTAACCGTTTTCCTAGCAGCGTTTGCTTCGCACACCTTTCGCCGCGTTCAGGTCCGGTTTTTGTAATGCCTTGGTTGGGCCGTGGCTCTTATTACATATTTATTTTCATTATTTATCTATATGTAATGCTTATGGTTTAATAAATATGTAATACCTTACATATATATTTTTATTATTTATATGTAATACCTTACATATATATTTTTATTATTTATATATGTAATACCTTACATATATATTTTATTATTTATATGTAATACCTTACATATATTTTTATTATATTATATATGTAATACCTACATATATATTTTATTATTTATATGTAATACTTACATATATTTTTATTATGATATGTAATACCTTACATATATTTTTATTATTTATATATGTATACCTTACATACATATTTTTATTTATTATGTAATACCTTACATATATATTTTTATTATTTATATGTAATACCTTACATATATATTTTTATTATTTATATGTAATACCTTACATATATATTTTATTATTTATATGTAATACCTTACATATATATTTTTATTATTTATATATGTAATACCTTACATACATATTTTTATTATTCATATATGTAATACCTTACATATATATTTTATTATTCATATATGTAATACCTTACCTAGATATTTTATTATTTATATATGTTGAATGTTTGATTAGGGAAATATTAATATGTATTAATACATTCACCCCTTTTTTTTTCCAAAAAAACAAATCAACTAATGCTCTTTTTTTTTTTTATATAGGAGGTGATGGAGATTCAGGTGAGTAAATGAGATACGTCATTAATAAGGCCAATTATTAACCGCTCTTTTCTTTTCCAGATTTTCACCACCAAAAAAAAATTACTTTTTGTTCCAGGGTCTTAAACTAATTTGTGCCCAAAAAAAATTTTTTTATTATCTCACCCGTTGTCCGTTCCACCTCCGTGGGGTTTTATGTCGCCTATGTGCGCGGTCCGTTCTTTTTCCCCAGTTTTCCCTTGTATGTACAGATTACAGGTGATACAAAATTTATTATTGTATATGGTCCGGCAAATTTGGGAGCAAGTTTCGCAGCGAAGCCTTCCGCTGCATTTGACAGGTGGTGTTGTTTCACCCACACCTTGTCTCCTACGGATGGTTTCCACTGTCGTCGCCGTAGGTTGTAATGCCTTGCTTGGTCCTGAGCGGCCTTCTCTAACTCCTGCGCACCAATTCAAAAACTTCTCTAAGTTTTTTTCGCATTGTCGCTGGGTGTTTGTGTCGGTTGCCCTGTGCCGAGTGTAACGTTGTCGTATAGCGCATTTGGCAGCCTTGGTTCACGCCCTTGCGTGATAAACGCTGCACTGTAGCCCGTAGACGCCGATACGCTGGAGTTAACGGCTAGTGATAATTCTGGCAAAAATTCATCCCAGCACCGCTGGTTATCTTTTGTGAATTGTGCAATCATCGTTTTTACCGTGCGGTTCGCACGTTCTGTAGGATTCTCTTGCGGAGTGTATGGTGCCGTAAATTGGTGTCGCACTCCTAATTCTTCGAGAAAGCGTTTGAAGGCTTTACTCGTAAATTGTGTTCCGTTGTCCGTTATGAGAACTTTGGTACCCCAAATCGTGCCAAAATTCTCTCTCTGAATCCCTTTTGCAAAGTGGCTGTGGTTGCGCTTCTTAGCGGAACTAACTCAGTCCACTTAGAGAAACGGTCCAAACATCACCAATAGCATTGTGTTGCCGTGTTTGATCTGGCAGTGGGCCAACAAAATCAGCACACACGGTACTCCATGGCTCTTCCGGAATTTGTGTCAACATCTTCCTGCTGCTGCCATTTGACTTGGCTTATATTGTTGACAAGTTTCGCAGTTGTGCACATATGTGCGCACGTCCCTGTACAAGCCTGGCCAGTAGTAGCGTGTCGCTACTCTTGCTATCGTTTTCCGGGTTCCCAAATGACGGCTGTGGCTGCGTCGTGGTTCTCCAATAATACCTCCTTCCTTTTACCTTTGGGTACACAAAGCTTCCAAGCTTCCACCTCTCCGCCTCCAGCGCGGTGTGGGATGTGTCTGTACAGGTTGCCATTTTCCTCCGTGTAATCTGGATATTTCCTTGCATTTTGTGCGATTTCCTTTTTTAATTTCTGAATCCAGTTGCAATTTGCGTTGTCTGCCTCCATCCCTTCTGTGGCGATTTTTCTTAGGCAGCATGTTTCCGGAAGTGGCTGTCTCGAAAGTGCATCGGCTACGACATTGAGGTTGCCTTTACGGTATTTGACTTCAAAGTCGTATTGTTGCAGTTCAAGCGCCCAACGCGCTATTCTGCCTGATGGACTCTCAATTGAGTTTAGCCACTTCAGCGCCATGTGGTCCGTTATGACCACAAAATGGTAGCCTTCCAGGTATGGCCTTAGCTTTCTGATTCCCCACACTATGGCTAGACACTCTTTTTCAGTTGCCGAATAGTTCCGTTCGGCACCGTTTAGTGTCCTACTGGCGTACGATATTACCCTTTCACCTTGCTCCGAAGGTTGGGTCAATATCGCACCCAGGCCATAGTTACTTGCATCCGTCTGCAAGCAAAATGTTTTTGAGAAATCTGGGCATGCCAATACTGGGGACTGAGTCAGCTTCTCTTTGACCGTGTCAAAAGCTACTTGCCGCTCCTCAGTCCACTCCCATTTTGCGCCTTTTTTCATCAATGCGTTCAGAGGTGCTACTTTCGTCGCAAAATCTGGTACGAAGCGCCTGTACCATGATGCTACGCCCAGGTATTGTCGTAACTCTTTTACGTTGCTTGGCGGCTTCAATTCTGCGATTGCAGCAACTTTCTCTGAATCTGTGCGAATTCCTTCCTCTGTGACTCTGTGGCCCAAATATTTCAATTCCTTTTTAAAGAAATCGCATTTGTCCACGTTTATACGCAGATTTGCTTCCCGCAGCCGCCGAAATACCTCTTTGAGATTTTTCATATGCTCTTCGCGCGTTCTTCCGATGACTATAATGTCATCTAAATATGCAAACGCATGTGGCATCATTTCGGGTCCAATAACACGATCCAAAGCCCTCTGAAAGTTGCCGGTGCCGAGTGTAACCCAAATGGCATTACTTTCCACTGGTATAATCCTTTGCCTGGGACTGTAAAAGCTGTCATTGGTCGGCTCGCTTTCTCCATCGGGATCTGCCAGTACCCATCTTTCAGATCCAAGCTAGTGATGAAGTGGGCCTCACGTAGCTGGTCTAAAATGTGGTGCACTCTTGGCAATGGATATGCGTCCTTAACGGATCTGCTGTTAAGTTGCCTAAAATCCACACATAACCGGCATTTTCCATTCTTCTTTTTCACCATCACGATTGGTGCGCTGTGTGGGCTGTTAGATGGCTCTATGCAACCTTTCGCAAGTAGTTCCTCTACTTGCTGGTTAATTTCCGCTTGCATTTTTGGATTCTTTGGAAAATAACGTTGTTTTATAGGCCTGTCGTCGCTCATCACAATTTTGTGTTCTGTAATTTGTGATGTGCCCTTTAGGTGTTCGAAGGCTGCGACTTCCCGCAAAAGAAATTCATTAATTTCTTGATCCTCGTGTAGATTTTTGGTTTCAATAGCTGGGTTTCTGACATCGTGTATTGCTTCGTCTTGTTCGGTTGTATTCTGGACAACTGCCACCGACAGTCTCTCTTCCAGCTTTCCAACCTTGTGCCGTCGTGCTGGGATGGTGACCACCAATCCCGCACACTGCAAGACTGTGCCCATGCCAGTCAGAAAATCCCAGCCCAGCACCAAATCGTCTATCACACCAGGCATAATTAGCAACGCTATTTCCAAACTGCGATGCCCGAATCTTATTTCGACTGTTATTTGTTCTGTTGTCCTGCTGTTGTGTCCGTCTGCTAACTTCACCTGTCTGCTTGCGACGCTTCTCCGGCCTACAGTGCTCAGTCTACAAGCAAGCTCTTCGCTAACAAAGCTGCTTGTAGCCCCTGTATCGACTGTAGCCTTATACTGACACTCACCGATCCCTACGGTGGCAGTCAACTGCGTCCCTTCGTCCTCCAGGTGACCGACTAGCGTCTCGGGGCGGACCTTGGCGGCTCCCGCTCGCCCCTCGCTGGCGGACGCCGCTGGCCGTTTCCCGACTGACAACATAGTGCCGTCCGCTGACCGATTCTGCCACAGACCCAGCAGAACTCCAGCATTGGGTTTCGGCACTCTATCGCCCAGTGTCCCTCCTGTCCACACACGCGACATGCCCTTCCTGGGTTGTTTATGTGTGTCCTGGCAGGATTTTGCTGGGTCCTAGGTGTTGGGGTTGGCCGTTCGTCCATTCTTCCAGTGTGCTGGTTCTGCTCCTCCATGGCCATAAATCGGGTGCGATTTCCACGACTCTGGTTGTGCTCGCGTCCATTTTGCTGCGTATCTCGGTGTTGTTGAAGCTGTTGTTGTTGATGTTGGCTGTATTGTTGTTGGGCTGTAGCACTTTGTAGCCTCAGTTTCAGCCTATCCTTTTCTAGTTCTTCGAATTCTTCTGCCAGTTGCATCAGCTGGGTCAAATTCGAGAACTGGTTTGGCCGTGCGTATCCGCGCAAGTCAGGAAGGCTGTTGGTGTAAATGGTGCGCACTTCCTTCTCTGTTGAGAGTCGTAGGGGTCTCATCAGAGTCTGCATCTCCACCATATAGACTTTAAAGGGCTCATCCAGAGCTTGTCGCCGTCTGCGTACTTCGTCGTACAAATTTTCAAAATAATCTCGTGGTAAAAAGTATTCTTGAAAACTGTCGACAAAATCCACCCATGTTGTCCAATGCCTGTTGTTAGCTATGTACCACTTAAGTGCCATTCCTTTCAGCAACTCCGGCATCGCTCTTGGAATTAAATTTAGGTTTAATCCATATGTGTCTGCCGACCATTCCACTTGCTCCAAGAATTCGAGAGGCTTCGATAGTCCATCGAATCGAAAGCTCCACTCTCGAACTTGTTTGGCTACTTTTTGGTATTCACTTGCCCTTGCATTGGTCTGATCATGTGTGTGGGTGTGGCTACGCTCTCCTGGCTGTTGGGTTGTATTCCAGGGCGATCGGCGAGATTCCTGTAAATCTCGCGCCCTAGCTGCCGCGCTGGTGCATGGGACGCTCAGCCTTGCTACGTCTATGCCGGCAAACTCCTTTTCCTCTTCGTATTCCCCTTCCTCGCGCATGAATTCGGGTTCTTTATTCGGCGACTGTCGGCTGTATGTTTTTGCCAGTTCGCTAATGCGAACGCTGTGTGGAAGAGTATTTTCATTTTGACTTACCCAGTCTCCGAATTGTCTTCTCATATTTTCGACAGTGCCTTCAAGCTCCAGACCGAATTCTACTCCGCATTTCACTAGTGCATCCTTTTTTAGATTGTACACCCACGAACGAACCATATTGTCAATTATTTATATGTATTTTATTAAAACAAACTATGTGATATTAGCCGTAGATCCACAGTTTGGGCGCCAGTTGTAACGAACCTAAAAGTTACGCGGTTACTCTCGCGGTGTTGAGGGTACGTGCCAACAAATTTATATATGTGGCGGCTGCGGCAATAAGAACACAGTTTGGTTTTATTTTAATACATATATTTTAAAACTGCACTCTCTGCTAGTTTTCACGTTTGGGTTTTACAATTGCTTTGCACTTAATAATATTTCTTATTTGAGTTTTAGGGAATCGCACGGCTCTTGTGTCGTAGTTTTACTTGCAATGCTGGCGCTCTCGTTGCACCAAATATTCAGAGTCAATGTTACGCCTACTAAACGAGGTTTTAGCTAGCAACGCCGAATTCGCCAGGCTCTACTATGGCCTCCTTGTTACCACAAGGATTTCGCCAATAATGCCGCCTACTCTCCGGCTCTGGCTTTAGCTTCACCTGTCCTTCGCCAGGCTCACTTGTCTGACACTTGGTTTTAATTCGAGGTTGCCTTGCAAGTGCAACGCGCCACAAGAACTTGTTAAATTTCGCGTATCGATTCCACAGTAAATTGTTTGTTAGTCGCGAAGGACACGATCAGCTTTGTCCTTATTGCGATATGGATCCTTTAAATTCTTAAATAATCCTTTCGCGTAGGATTTCTTTATATTTCGCACTGATTTCCACTTATTTCTTATTGACTCCGTACTTCGCACTCTTGCACTCGATTAACTCGTACTTGATTAACTCGCCGCTCTGTCCAAGGCGGCTCCTTTTATACTCTTCTGCTGTCTCGCTGGACCGGGGCCTGTCAACGCTGCCAATGTTGCGCCAAGGGCAAAGGTGGCGTGATCGTTCCAGTGAGATTTGCCTAGCAACAACGGTTCCTCGTTGCTGATCACGCCTGTCGTTGGTGTGACGGTGATCACTATATTTCGTGGATGCACCGCTCGCACACCAACGGCACTTTGCCACGACTTTTGCGGTACGTGTTTTGTGGCTCCCATGTGCCAAACACGTACCTTAGCGCTGACATCCTGTGTCAGAGCGAGACAGCATGCGAATTCGCCGCAGCTCAGGTCCGGCTGCGGCTATAAATGCAATCGCTTTTTGTGAGGCGCTATAAGTGAATATGGCTCCTCACAACTGCCACTGATCTAATACAGGGTATAGATCTGTAAGGTGAATTTGCTTAGAGTCTTTTGAGTGGTTTCAATTATGTTTAGCATAATCTTTGGTAATCTCAGCTCTGCCCATCAAATATGGGTTCACTAAAATGCTTTTTGGTTTTGCAGCCTGCCTTTTTTTAACAACCGCCAGCACTAGGGAGTTAGCTGTACCAATAAGTATATTGTTATTGGTTGTACTCAATCACAAAAGTAGCGTGCTTTGGAAAGGAATCATTATTTTGAATTCAAGTGTACGAAACACAGCTGCATTTCCGATTTATTTAAAGAAAACATGTGAATTTTTGAACACGGCTCGTTATCGTATTGAAAGATAAAAAAAATTTGTTTTGAATAATTTCTACTCAAACCTAATATGAAAATTTTAAATTTAATAATGTGCCATTTTAAGATACATATTTAAAACAAGTAAGAAGAACAAATAAGATACCTGAACCCAGTTGAAATTTATAAAAGACTTTGGTATGCCGACTTAACTTCAATCGATTCAAAAGTTCTATCGTAACCCATTATTTTAACCCTAATTTTTACATTTTCCAAATTCGATATTTTTGCTATCGACTCTATGTGTATATCGGAAACCAGAATAGTTATCGATAATTTGAAGCAAACTTGTTCTGCTCATGGTATAGGAAAACTAAAATACAAAATCTGAAGTCTCTAGCTCTTGTAGTCTCTGAGATCCACGCGTCCATACAGACGGACAGACTGACATGGCTATATCGTCTCGGCTGTTGATGCTGATCAAGAATATATATACTTTATGGGGTCGGAGATGCTTCCTTCTGCCTGCTACATACTTTTGCACAAAACCATTATACCCTTTTCATCCATTTCATGGGTTAAGGGTATAATAACCACATTTAATTCGATAGTTTAAATTTTAGCAAACAGTACAAATCGCTTTTGAATTAAAATGGAATTTGTCGTTGGCTTTTGTTCAAGTCAATGCACATATATTTATATTTTTTATACTCGTTACCGAAGGTAAAGAGTATATTGGTTTTGTGCAATGTCCGTTATGGTGTCCGTCCGTCCGTCCGTCTGTATGTTCGCAACTTTTTTCCACACCCTTCAAGCTAGAGCCTTGAAACTTTCCATTTCTCTTTATCTATGGGATAGTAAATTAAAGTGTCAAGATGGGGGTTCTACGATAACTGGAGGGCTGGCAAATCGATAACTCAAAACCGATAAGTCCACATATTTCGCACATCCTTACAGCTATAACAACCAAATTTTGTCAGAAGATAACTACTAGCAACCCCCAAAAATCTGCATCAAAAATTTTGGATCCACGCCCGCCCATTTCGCCCCCAGTTCCCCCCCCCCCCGCGTTTTGAAATCAGAAAAGTCTATAATTCTCACAGATTGTGAGCTAGAGCCACCAAAATTGGTGCCAAGATAATTGATGACGACCCTCCAAAAACTGCATCAAAAGTTTGGATACCAAGCCCACCAATACTGCCTTAGCCGCCCACACCAGACCCAATAGTTAGTCAAAAACAGTAATGCGTGTATCTTCCAGAGTTTTGGAGCTAGAGCCACCAAACTTGGTGGGAAGATAGCTGGCAACGACCCCCAAAAATCAGCATAAAAGCCACGCCCACCCATTCCGCCCCCCTTATCCAACTTTCTACAGACTTTGAGCTGGAGTCACCAAATATGGTATGAAGGTAGCAATTGACATCCCACATGGATCAGCACCAAAAATTTGAATGCCACTCCCACCCTTTCAGCCCCAGCCCCTTTTTCCCTACCTATTACAAACTTTGAGCTGGAGTCACCAAATTTAGTATGAAGATAGCAATTGACATCCCACAAAGATCTGCAGCAAAGATTTGGATTCCACACCCACCCAATCCGCCCCCAGCCCCCTTTTCAAACCTTTTACAAACTTTGAGCTAGATTCACAAAATTTTAAACAAAGACAGCTGGTGGCATCCCCATCTGAATCGGAGAATCTTTAAGGCAGCGTACACCCCTGCCGCATCCGTACCCCTTTGCAATCAGGCCTCTTTTAAGCGGTTTTAATACTGGTAACGAGCTTGCCGTATTCGGTTGCGTCCGACTGCAACGTTTCCACTTGTTTTAATCTATGTTTTATTTGCAATCTGTTTTATAAGGCAATAAACAAATTAATTAACATTCATGATGTGAGGTAGCGATCAGCTACCGCACATTTATGTTTTTCATTCGTGACGTCATTTGTGTTATCTTGTGGTTGCATATACCATGCTCCGCTCGCGTTTGCGTAAAATGCAACGCAAAACAGTGCTCCGCTCGCATTTGCGTAAATGTAAATGCAAAATTATGATCAGCGCGGAACGAGTTGGTATTTTTCGCGTTCCGGGGGAATGGAAGCTTTGGAAGAAGAAGAACAAAAGCTCAGAAAATGATGTTGCAATTTTAATGCAGATATCAATCGGTACGCGCAAGAGCAACCACAGCTACCGCCGCGAACGGCAACAAAAACAAACACTGCGGCGACGAGCAATAGCAACGGCAACAGCAAGGCAGCAATCAGGCGAACAGTGGCCAAAACGACACAACGCGCAACCGCAACGGCGCTAAAAGGTTCAACGCGCAACAACAGCGGCGTCAACCAACGCAGTGTGCAACCGCACCAACACACCCCGTAACCCGGCATGCACATACACACTCACGCATATACCTAGGCACACACCGGCAAACACAAATGCATACACGCACACCCAGGTGGATAACCTTGCTACTGGTGGAGTGACGAGATTAGCCAGCTGAGGAAAAAGTGCATCCGTGCAAGGCGACTCTTCCAAAGAGCCAGAGATCGCCCGGACTTTGACCGCAGAGCCGAGGACTTCCGGAGGGCTAAGCGGGATTTGAAGCATAGTATCAAACGCAGTAAAGCCAAATGCTTTCGCCAGATATGTGAAGAGGCCGACATCAACCCCTGGGGAACGGCCTATAAGGTGGTAACCAAGAAAGTAAAGAGCCAAACCACGCCAAGGACCAAATGCCCAGTGGAGCTTCGGAAAATCGTAGTGGCCCTGTTTCCACAGCACCCCTGGGTGCAAATGGAAAGCCCCACACTTGAATCGAAGCACATAAGTCCAGTGACGACCGACGAGGTGACTGCGGCAGTTAGACAGATTGATGACCAAAAGGCTCCAGGGCCCGATGGTATACCAAACAAAGTGCTAAAGCTTGCAATCGCCGCGAAGTCCCAGAAATTCGCGCACACCCACACTCACTGCTTGCAGGAGGGAGTATTCCCAAGAGTATGGAAAGCCCAGCGACTCATCCTGCTGCCAAAAGGAGACAAACCAGTCGAAGAACCCTCGGGCCTTAGACCGATTTGTCTACTTGACACGGTGGGAAAGGTTCTGGAGAAAATTATCTATGCAAGACTGCTAACGATACTGGACGCCAGACATGCACTTTCGGAATCCCAACACGGATTTCGCAAAGCGCGGTCAACGGTAGACGCGATCAAGGCAGTGGTCGACATCGCAACAAAAGCGATAGAAGGGACACGATGGAGATGGGGCGACAAGGAATATTGCACAGTAGTAACGCTGGATATTCGGAACGCGTTCAACTCGGCGAGCTGGACGCGCATCCTGAATGCTCTAAAAAGAATTAGAACACCGGCTTACTTAATGAGAATTATAGCGAGTTATCTTTCAGACAGGACTTTGGAATACGACACAGAGGAGGGACTTAAACGATATAACGTGACTGCAGGTGTTCCACAGGGCTCAGTATTGGGACCCCTTCTGTGGAACGTGATGTACGACGAATGATGATGTCGAGAAGTAGAAGAGGCAGCTAATGGAGCTGTTAAGATAATAGCATCATGGATGCGGGACGCAAGCCTGGAACTGGCAGAGCACAAGACCGAGGCAGTTCTCATAACGAGCAGGAAAAAAACTGAATTTATGGAGGTGGAGGTTGGTAATGTTTCCATCAGATCAAAGCCATACATTAAGTATCTCGGAGTCATGCTGGACAACAGGCTGTGTTACCGGCCTCATATCGAGTATGTCGGTAAGAAAGCAGCAAAATTGCAAGCAGCTCTCTCCCGTATGTTGCCAAACCTGGGAGGACCCAGGGGTGCAAGGCGACTACTTCTTGGAAAAGTAGTGGCGTCAGTCGCTTTGTATGCTGCACCGATCTGGGCTGCAGCCCTGGACCGAAACACTGCCCTTCGGTGGAAGCTTTCACCGCCGTACCGATTAAGCGCATTACGGGTTATCTCGAGATTCCGTACGGTTTCGGATGACGTAGCACTTGTGTTAGCGAACATGATGCCTGTGGACCTGCTCGCTCGCGAGATGATGGAAATCCACACCTGGCGGGAGTCTATGGGAGGCATCGCACCGCCTGAAGCTGTTAGGAGGTCAGAGAGACAGGCGGCCCTGGCCATGGGGCAGGCCAGGTGGACCTTCTGAACCAAAGGTAGATGGACGCATAGGCTCATCCCAAAAATCCAGGAGTGGATAGAATGACGAGGAGGATCTACTAATTTCTATCTGACGCAGTTCCTTACCGGCCACGGAGGGTATAGGAAATACTTGTTTAAGAACAGGCAAGAGGAGACGCCGCAATGTCTGGTCTGTCTGGGCTGTGCGAAAGATCCTGAGCATGTCCTGTATCACTGCCCGAGATATCTAGCAGGAGCAACACCTCTACCATCAGTGGAAGAGCTGGTGTCGTACATGATGGAATCTGACTCGAACTGGAATGCTGTAGTCCAGAGGATCGTTTGCATCCAGAAGAATCTCCGTAGGTGCTAAAAAGAGCGACGCGAAGCATTGAGCGATACTTATGTAGAAAGAAGGATGGTCCGAGAACTCGATGAATAAGGAGACGGCCTTTTTAGGCATCCCATCCCCGAGAAGTAATACTTAATCGTGATCCCTTGGGGATGAGGCGCGTTGTTGTGTAGGGTGTGTTTAGTACGTGGAAATCGTGCATGCTTGGTGGTACGGGCCACCAGTATCTCTGAAAAATTTACACCCTTGATGGCGTTCCATGAGAAAAAAAAAAACACACCGGAATTAACACGGCTGACACACACACACACACTACCAGGAATGCACACAGCTTACACGCACAGCCAGGAATACACACGGCAGGAACACACTTAGCTTACACGGACACCCAGGAATACACACGGCTAACGCACACACACACTACGAGCACACGCACAATCAGCATTGACACCAGCACACACTCACAAGCATAGCTTCTATAGCCGGCTCTAGGTGGCAAGGAGGTGCCAAAAAGTACTTCCTGATCGCAACGCTAGATGTAAACAAGTAAGAAGGCTCTAGTCGGGAGAGCCCGACTAGAAGATACCCTGAACCCAGTTGCAATAAATATATTTAATGTATATAAGACTTTGGTATACTGGCTTAGCTTCCATCGATTAAGTTCAATATCTCCGGTGTTTCTCAACCGATTTGGACGAAATTTTCAGAAAAGTTATATCATTATCCATTACTTCAACCCTCATTTTTAGATTTTCCAAATTCGATATTTTATTGATATCGATATTATGTGTATATTGGAAACCAGAATAGTTATCGATAATTTGAAGCAAACTTGTTCTGCTCATGGTATAGGAGAACTTAAATACAAAATCTGAAGTCTCTAGCTCTTGTAGTCTCTGAGATCCACGCGTTCATACAGACGGACAGACAGACGGACATGGCCATATCGTCTCGGCTGTTGATGCTGATAAAGAATATATATACTTTATAGGGTCGGAGATGCTTCCTTCTGCCTGTTACATACTTTTGCACAAAACCATTATACCCTTATTTACCCATTTTATGGGTTAAGGGTATAAAAACGCGTTCAACACGGCAAAATGGAGTTGCATCTTGGAGGCCCTGGTAGCGTTTGGAGTGCCGAGTTATCTACTAAGGCTGATAAGGAGCTATTTTCAGGGCAGAATACTGCTGTATCATATCAGCGAGTCGACCGAGGAGTACCACGTATCTGGAGGCGTGCCGCAACGGTCAGTTCTTGGCCCTCTCCTTTGAAACGCCATGTACGACGGCGTTTTTCGGCTCACTCTACCTGATGAGGTCAATATAGTCGGTGGCTCTCCTCGTTTGGCCTCCAGATTGCCCCCCACAAAACTGAGGCTGTACTCATAAGCAGTAGAAAAGTGGTGGAATCAGCAACCATTATAGTGGGAAATACGCCCATCAAATCAAAGAGAGCAATCAAGTACCTGTGAGTGATGCTGGACACAAGGCTTTCCTTTAAAGTGCATTTGGCGTACGCCAGCTCGAAAGCTGCTGTAACAAACCGTGCTCTATCGCGTATTATGCCAAATACGAGAGGCCCGAAGCAGTATAGGAGAGCTTTAATTTCCAGCGTGATTAGGGCGGTGATGTTGTACGCGGCACCTATTTGGCACCCTAGCTTCCGCTACGACAGCTACTCCCGTGGACTAACGGCTACTCACCGACTAGGGGCGATCAGGGTGTGTAGCGGCTTCAGAACTATTTCGGACGAAGCGTGTCTGGTGCTAGCTGGAGTTGCCCCCATAGCCGAGATAGCCAGAGAAGTTACAGAGGTCTATGAGGAGACTCATGGCAGGGACCATCCAGTGGCCTACAAGAAGGCAGCGCGCACCTCGGCCAAATCGCGCACTTTGGCTAACTGGCAGCGGCGATGGCATTCATACTCTAAAGGGCGATGGACACACCGCCTAATCCCAAGTCTATCTGAGTGGCTGGACAGAAGACATGGACAGGTGAATTTCCACATCACCCAGCTCCTCAGCGGACATGACTGCTTCCGCGGGTATCTATACCGCTTCGGTCAAGAGGATGCTCCCTTCTGCACCTACTGCGGGAGTAGCTTCATTGAGGATGCGGAGCATGTGCTGTTCCACTGCGTTCGATTCGCAGGGCTTCGCTTAGAATTGGAAAGGATTTTTGGTTGTGCCATCGAGGTAGGGAACCTCGTACGGCTCATAATAGCAAGTAGCGGAAATTGGGAAGCATTTAGCGGCTTTGCGGTTGCCGTCATGACGGAACTGCGGAAGGCCGAGCGCGAGCGTAACGGGCACCGGGAGTAGGAGGAGCAAAGGCGTTTGCGACACAATACCTAACGGCCGTTTCGCAATTGTCACTACTTCTCGAAACCTTTAAAACCGCCTTATTGTATTATATACGATAGTACATAGAATAGTTACTTATTTAGAGTTAATAAATGAATTAAAAAAAAAAAAATTACTCACAAGCATACACACACCCCGCACACCAGTCATCGACATAGGCATACACACACACACACACACCCGGCATCGACACCCGCACGCACACAGGCATATACGCACACACACACCCAGGCTTTCATATACACACAGGCACGCACACCCAGGCTTACACACACACACAGGCACACACACCCAGGCATACGCACACACACACAGGAATATACACACGCACAGGGACACACACAGGCTTACATACACACACACCCGTACACAGGCAAACATACACATACACAGGAGTAAGTGACGGCCATTTGCGGCCACCGTGTGGTGGGCGGTTTCACAGAATACCCACCTCAGCATGCCATAGCTTGTCGTAAGAGGCGACTAAATGGTTCTAAGGCAGAGTCCAGTTATGCCTCGGGTAGGACTTCTGGAACCCCTTCTGGAATAGACGAAACCAGGGCTGACAGTAAGCAGTATTCTATCACCTGAGTAAGCGGAGTGAAATCTAGCCGAAATGGCTGATAGGCTAATGCTGTTACCGCCTCCGTCCCGTTAAGACATAGCAAGTCTCCAGGATACGATCTCGGGCTCGTAGTCATTAAGTTGACAGTACCGAATCAGATGTAATGTTCCTGATTAACGCGGATCTGGCTCTGTTTGCCCGACCCCATGAAGGCGGGTGTCAACCCTAGCGTGGCCTCACTGCTTGCATAGATAACCACGGGATTACAACGCGACAGTACAACGACCTGAGACAACGGCCCAGGAGTTGGGACCCAAAAGCATGAATACACAAACAACCCACAAAATTGAAGGAGAGAAAGAGGCTTTTAGAATTATTTCACAGAACCCCTGTGCTGGATTTGCTAGAAGCAGTAAGGTGTTAAGGTCGCCGACCAAAACTTCGACTCCAGCCGTTCAAGAGTTAATCCAGGGGGCGAGGGAGCCTGTGGAGCAACACAACAGAACAGCGCTCAGAAGAAGAAATCTCGGAGCTGGTCGAGATGATGGAAGATGGTAAGAGACGGTCGATTCACCAGCCGATGCGTGACTCGATCGAGAGCATCAGGGCCCTATACGAGCTTGTAGCTATACAGCTACACGACAATAGGGCGAAGCGGTGTTGGTGTCGGCGAGCTGGACGCGCATCCTGAATTCCCTAATTATAGCGAGTTATCTTTCAGACAGGACTTTGGAATATGACACAGAGGAGGGACTTAAACGATATAACGTCTTTGCAGGTGTTCCACAGGGCTCAGTATTGGGACCCCTTCTGTGGAACGTGATGTACGACGAAGTACTTAGACTGCACCTACTACTGGGATGTAAGCTTATTGGGTTTGCAGACGTGGTGGCCCTCGTGGTGGTGGCAAAACATATTCGAGAAGTAGAAGAGGCAGCTAATGAAGCTGTTAAGATAATAGCATCATGGATGTGGGACGCAAGCCTGGAACTGGCAGAGCACAAGACCGAGACAGTTCTCATAACGAGCAGGAAAAAAACTGAATTTATGGAGGTGGAGGTTGGTAATGTTTCCATCAGATCAAAGCCATACATTAAGTATCTCGGAGTCATGCTGGACAACAGGCTGTGTTACCGGCCTCATATCGAGTATGTCGGTAAGAGAGCAGCAAAATTGCAATCAGCTCTCTCCCGTATGTTGCCAAACCTGGGAGGACCCAGGGGTGCAAGGCGACTATTTCTTGGAAAAATAGTGGCCTCAGTCGCTTTGTATGCTGCACCGATCTGGGCTGCAGCTCTGGACCGAAATACTACCCTTCGGAGGAAGCTGGCAACGCCGTACCGATAAGGCGCATTACGGGTGATCTCGAGATTCCGTACGGTTTCGGATGACGCAGCACTTGTGTTAGCGAACATGATGCCTGTGCACCTGCTCGCTCGCGAGATGATGGAAATCCACACCTGGCGGGAGTCTATGGGAGGCATCGCACCGCCTGAAGCTGTTAGGAGGTCAGAGAGACAGGCGGCCCTGGTCATGGGGCAGGCCAGGTGGACCTTCTGAACCAAAGGTGGATGGACGCATAGGCTCATCCCAAGAATCCAGGAGTGGATAGAATGACGAGGAGGATCTACTAATTTCTATCTGACGAAGTTCCTTACCGGCCACGGAGGGTATAGGAAATACTTGTTTAAGTACAGGCACGAGGAGACGCTGCAATGTCTGGTCTGTCTGGGCTGTGCGAAAGATCCTGAGCATGTCCTGTACCACTGCCCGAGATATCTAGCAGGAGCAACACCTCTACCATCAGTGGAAGAGCTGGTGTCGTACATGATGGAATCTGACTCGAACTGGAATGCTGCAGTCCAGAGGATCGTTTGCATCCAGAAGAATCTCCGTAGGTGCGAAAAAGAGCGACGCGAAGCACTGAGCGATACTTATGTAGAAATATGGATGGTCCGTGAGCTGGATGAATAAGGAGACGGCCTTTTTAGGCATCCCATCCCCGAGAAGTAATACTTAATCGTGATCCCTTGGAGATGAGGAGCATTGTTGTGTAGGGGGTGCTTAGTACGTGGCAATCGTGCATGCTTGGTGGTACGGGCCACCAGTATCTCTGAAAAATGTACACCCTTCATGGCGTTGCATGGCAAACACTTTTGGGAGTATAACATCATGGTGGCTTAAAGAACCACCACCACATAGTACCTATGGAGTCCAGGGTCGCCCTAAGCCAGAACTATGTTACGTTTTCTTGTTGTTTGTGTCCTTATTTTGTGCCCTGTTGCCCTTGCATGACCCCTTAAAACTTCCAGCATACGACCACCCCCCCCCCCCCCCCTTTGCCGCGGAAGTCCTGGCTTTGCTGTTTTTGCAGGCTAAGGCTACAAAGCAGATGCGCCGACGCTCAATAAGGGCAGCACTGCTGACGCCTTATAAGGGCAGCGCTCTCGCTTTGCATCGCAACGGACGTGTTTTTTTTATGCGCTTTGCTTTTTTGACTATTGTGCGTCTTATTTCTGCTATTAATTTCGCGAATTTGTGTAAACTAATAATTTTGTGACTTTGTGTTTTGTCGGTTTACCTAAACCCAAAGTGGACATTAAATTAACGATTTAATTTGCATTTGTTTTAAAGTGTTTCCAAGCACAACAACAAACTGCAGTCCAGCATACTGAAAAATTTGCTCAACTTGCTGCCGCCTGCTTTTGTTTTGTTTTTGTGCTTTTACGCTCACTCTCTCACTCTCTCTCTCTTTTTTCAAGCACTGCAGTGCATTAAACCGTTTCTTGATCGTTTACTCTAACGCGCTCTTTTGTGTTTGCGTTGGTCGCGGTCAAACTTTTCTCCGTTGCTTGTTGCTTTCGGTGGTAGCGCTCGCGCCGTTTTTGTTTGTGAAGCTGTGAAGTAAGTTTTGTTTGTAGCTTTACTATTTGCACATTAGGGTAGACCTGTATCTTAATAATAACAATTTTTCTGCAGAGATTTTTTTATTTTTATACTCGATACCGAAGGTAAAGAGTATATTGGGTTTGTGCAATGTCCGTCATGGTGTCTGTCCGTCTGTCCGTCTGTATGAGCGCAACTTTTTTCCACACCCTTCAAGCTAGAGACTTGAAACTTTCCAATTCTCTTTATCTATGGGATAGTAAATTAAAGTGTCAAGATTGGGGTTCTACGATAACTGGGGGGCTGACAAATCGATAAATTCGATAACTCAAAACCGATAAATCCA
This sequence comes from Scaptomyza flava, assembly GCA_030179655.1. NCBI lineage: Eukaryota > Metazoa > Arthropoda > Insecta > Diptera > Drosophilidae > Scaptomyza > Scaptomyza flava. Next base: position 124,898 of record JARNME010000293.1, on the reverse strand, counting down.
CATATTTCGCACATCCTGACAGCTAGAACTACCAACTTTGGTGAGAAGGTAGCTACTAGCAACCCCCAAAAAACTGCATCAAAAATTTTGGAGCCACGCCCCCCCATTCCGCCCCCAGCCCCACGGCATTTTAAAGTCAAAAACGCCTATATCTCCCACAGCTTTTGAGCTATAGTCACCAAATTTGGTGCAAAGATAGGTGATGAGGACCCCCCAAAAACTGCATCAAAAGTTTGGATGCCACGCCCACCAATACTGCCCTAGCCACCCCCATCCGCTCCAACGCTTCGTCAAAAACGGGAATGCGTGTATCTTCCAGAGTTGTGGAGCTAGAGCCAGCGAATTTGGTAGGAAGATAGCTGGTAACGACTCCCAAAAAACTGCATCAAAGTTTTGGAGCCACGCCCACCCATTACGCCCCCAGCCCCCCACATTTTGAAATCAGAAATGGCTGTATCTCCCACAGTTTTTTAGCTAGAGTCACCAAATTTGGTGCCAAGATAGATGATGATGACCCCCCAAAAACTGCATCAAAAGTTTGGATGCCACGCCCACCAATACTGCCCTAGCCACCCCCATCTGCCCCAACGCTTCGTCAAAAACGGGAATGCGTGTATATTCCAGAGTAGTGGAGCTAGAGCCACCAAATTTGGTAGGAAGATAGCTGGCAACGACCCCCAACAATCTGCATCAAAGTTTTGGAGCCTAGCCTATCCATTCCGCCCCCCTTTCCCCACCTTATACAAACTTTGAGCTAGAGTCACCAAATGTGGTATGAAGGTAGCATTTGACATTCCACAAGGATCTGCAGCAAAAATTTGGATGCCACGCCCAACCATACCGCCCCCAGCCCCCCTTTCCCCACTTTATACAAACTTCGAGCTAGAGTCACCAAATTTGGTATGAAGGTAGCATTTGACATTCCACAAGGATTTGCAGTAAAAATTTGGATGCCACGCCTAACCATACCGCCCCCAGCCCCCCTTTCCACACTTTATACAAACTTCGAGCTAGAGTCACCAAATTTGGTATGAAGATAGCAATTGACATCCCACATAGATCTGCACCAAAAATTTGAATGCCACGCCCAAACTTACCGCCCCCAGCCCCCCTCTCCCTACTTTTACAAACTTTGAGCTAGAGTCACCAAATTTGGTATGAAGGTAGCATTTGACATTCCACAAGGATCTGCAGCAAAAATTTGGATGCCACGCCCAACCATACCGCCCCCAGCCCCCCTTTCCCTACTTTATACAAACTTTGAGCTAGAGTCACCAAATTTGGTATGAAGGTAGCTTTTGACATTCCACAAGGATCTGCAGCAAAAATTTGGATGCCACGCCTAACCATACCGCCCCCAGCCCCCCTTTCCCCACTTTATACAAACTTCGAGCTAGAGTCACCAAATTTGTTATGAAGATAGCAATTGACATTCCACAAAGATCTGCATCAAAAATTTGGATGCAATTCCTTCCATACCGCCCCCAGCCCCCCTTTCCCCACTTTATACAAACTTCGAGCTAGAGTCACCAAATTTGGTTTGAAGATAGCAATTGCCATCCCACATGGATGGGCATCAAAATTTTTAATACTGGTATCGAGTATACCGCAGTCGGTTGCGTCCGACTGCAACGTTTCCACTTGTTATTTATTTTTTTTTTTTACTTTTGTATTCTTTTAATAAATTCAATAAAAATGTCTGTTTGCTGCTATGCGAATTGTCAAGTCCGTGCTAACTCAAAAATGGGTTTTGTCTGCTGCTGGATGTGCACAAATGTTGCTCATGAGCAATGTGCTGGCATTAATGGCCGTATCTCAGACCTCTTGAAGGTTACTAATTTAGAGTGGCCGTGTTGGTCATGTTTGGAGAAAAAAAAAGACATTGCAAGCTTTATAGAAACTCAGCTTGGCTTAGAGGGCGTTTTCTGTCAGTTGAATAAAATGTGTGATAAATTCTCATCGGTTCAGAGAAACCTTAGCGAGAAAAATCTCGTCAAGGATTCTCCAAAGCGTAAAAAGGCCAACGTTGGGCAGTTATCGGGCTCTGTGACGTTGGAAAATACTCCAAACGCTCCTATACCACAGGGTAAAGTAAATAAAAATCTTCATGTCCCTTCTACTAAAGTTATCGAGAACTTAGATGATATAACAATAACTCCCATGGATATTGTCTTATCTGATCCCGATCCTTCGGTTCCTTTGGTGGTTAGTAGTGTTGATGTTAATCAACAAAAAAACTCTATCAAACCTAAAGAGCCAAATATTCAATTATCCCAGACTGAGTCTTCCAAACCAGCCTCAGTGGAGGATATAATTAAAAAATTTGTTGCTGTCCCACCTAAAAAACAAATATTTGTTTCAAGGCTTCCCCCTGATTAACATCAGATGATGTCAAGGTCTATATCAAGGCCAAATCGAATGCCAATGTCACGGTGGAGAAATTCAAATTTGCTAAGATCGGAACATTTCGTCTTTTAAAATCAGTGTTTCGAATCAAGATTTTTGCACCATATGCTGCAAAGAATTTTGGCCAGAACACATAATTGTGAAAGAGTATACTGCAAGAAAAAAAAATCGGCCCCCGATTGTATCTACACTTCCGGTGGTTGGTTCTAAGGTAACTCTCCCAATTACTGATAGTTCAAAAAACTAACATCCTCCTTCTTACTTGGCTATCAGAATGTAAGAGGTCTTTGTAGTAAACTCTCTAGCTTATACCTTAATAGTCTTTCTTTCCCTTTCCATGTCATTGCCTTTACTGAAACGTGGTTAAGGCAAGACATTCTCAATTCCGAAATTCTATGTAGTACATATTCTATTTATAGAAAGGACCGTACTCTTCGGCATGGTGGTGGAGTGCTTATTGTTGTGAATGTTGACTTTCCTTCTGAAACAGTCGTATTAAATAGTTCTTTTGATATAGAGTTTATTGCTGTAAAGCTAAATATTTACGGTATTAACATTTTTATCACTTGTTCCTATATACCACCTTCCTCCGATCTCTCTATCTATGAGACACATCTATCTGCTATTCATTCTGTCTCTTCCTTGCTTTCTGATCGCGATTTTCTTGTAGTTCTTGGTGATTTCAACATTGCTGAAGCTACTTGGATTTCTTGTCCTGACTCTGGTGCCCTGACTCCCACGGCCCCGAATGAATTTTTAATCGACTTACTTGGGATGTCATTGAGTCAAATTAATGCTATCCCAAATTCTCTTAATAAAATGCTTGATCTGATTTTTGTTTTGGATTCATCATCTTCATCCGTTTCCCGTTCCCAGCCTATATCTTATCCCGAAGACTTATACCATCCTACGTTGGAGCTGTTGATTAATTTACCTTCCCGGACGCGTTGCAATGTCAAAATGCCTTTGAGTCGAGTTCGTCAATTTCGGAAAACTGATTTTGAGGGTCTCGCCTTACTTTTATCCCGTACTGACTGGTCTCCCCTCTACGAGTCTGACGACTTGGACGTGGCAATCAGTATTTTTTACAGTACCTTATATTCTTTATTTGATTTATGTGTCCCGGTTGGTAAGCTAAACAGGTCTAATAAACCTGTTTGGTTTACCCGAGAGTTGACAATTCTCAAAAATCTAAAATCTAAGCTCTACAAGAGATTTAGAAAAAACGGCTCATCGGTAGCCTATTCTGATTACTTGATCGCTCGTGCCAGTTTTGCTATCTTAAACAACCAATGTTATAAGAATTACCTGACTCGGTGTAGATTACAGTTTCAGCAGGATCCAAAGCGGTTTTTTGATTTTGTTAATGCGAAGCGCAGGTCATCGACACTCCCAACGGAGGTATTCTTTGAGGAAACGAAGGCCAATTCTGAACAGGAGATTGCTAATATATTTGCCCAATTTTTTCAAACGACGTATAGTTATTTTCAATCTCAAGTCGGTTTGCCTTACCCTTATCAGGTTAATGGCTCGAATCGCATCTTTGGACTGAAAATCACTGAGAACTCACTTTTAAATAATCTACATGTTTTGAAACCTATATTTTCCCCAGGACCTGACGGAGTGCCAGGCTGTGTGCTTAGACACTGCGCTCTTGGTATTTTAAAGCCGTTGCTTAAAATGTTTAACTTGTCCCTGGAGTTAGGCTCCTTTCCAAAAATTTGGAAAGAGTCATTTATTATTCCTCTCCATAAAAAAGGAAACAAATGTAAAGTTCAAAACTATAGGGGTATCTCCAAGTTGTCTGCTATTCCCAAGATTTTTGAAAAATTAATAACCTCCCATCTTCAACACCTTTGTAAATCTATTATTTCACCATGCCAGCACGGATTTATGAAACAAAGATCTACTACCACTAACTTGTTAGAATTTACTTCGTTTGTTATCAAGGGTTTTCAGGACAAATTGCAGACTGATGTTATTTATACTGATTTTAGTAAGGCTTTCGACTCTGTAGATCATCATCTCCTAATACATAAACTAGAACTCTTGGGCTTTTCAAATATTCTAGTTCTTTGGATTAAAGACTACCTAGCTCTTAGAACTCAGAGGGTTTTATTTAAAGCGTCCGTTTCCAATACGGTTCAGGTCACTTCAGGCGTTCCTCAGGGTAGTCATCTTGGTCCTTTATTATTTATTTTGTTTATAAACGATCTTCCATCGGTTATAAAGTTCTCTCGGGTTTTGATGTACGCTGATGATGTAAAGTTATGCACGTCAGCTGCAACTCCCCTAGCTGCTCAACAGCTTCAAAGAGATTTAGACAATTTTCAAATGTGGTGTAAAGTAAATTTTTTAAATCTTAATTACAGTAAATGTAAAGTAATGTAATTTTTTAGATGTTTGCCCTTTTTATACTCGATACCGAAGGTAACTAGTATATTGGTTTTGTGCAATGTCCGTCATGGTGTCTGTCCGTCTGTCCGTCTGTCCGTCCGTATGTATGCAAGTTTTTTCCACACCCTTCAAGCTAGAGACTTGAAACTTTCCAATTCTCTTTATCTATGGGATAGTAAATTAAAGTGTCAAGATGGGGGTTCTACGATAACTGGGGGGCTGGCAAATCGATAAATTCGATAACTCAAAACCGATAAATCCACATATTTCGCACATCCTTACAGCTAGAACTACCAAATTTGGTAAGAAGATAGCTACTAGCAACCCCCAAAAAACTGCATCAATAATTTTGGAGCCACGCCCCCCCATTCCGCCCCCAGCCCCCCCGAATTTTAAAGTCAAAAAAGCATATATCTCCCTCAGTTTTTGAGCTATAGCCACCAAATTTGGTGCCAAGATAGGTGATGATGACCCCCTAAAAACTGCATCAAAAGTTTGGATGCCACGCCCACCGACACTGCCCTAGCTACCCCCATCCACCCCAACGCTTCGTCAAAAACGGGAATGCGTGTATCTTCCAGAGTTGTGGAGCTAGAGCACCTTATTTGGTGGGAAGATAGCTAGTAGCGATCCCCAAAAAACTGCATCAAAGTTTTGGAGCCGCGCCCACCCATTCCGCCCCCAGCCCCCCCGCATTTTGAAATCAGAAATGGCTATATCTCCCAAAGTTTTTGAGCTAGAGCCACCAAATTTGGTGCCAAGATAGGTGTTGATGACCCCCTAAAAACTGCATCAAAAGTTTGGATGCCACGCCCACCGATCCTACCCTAGCCGCCCCCATCCACCCCAACGCTTCGTTAAAAACGGGAATGCGTGTATCTTCCAGAGTTGTGGAGCTAGAGCCACCAAATTTGGTAGGAAGATACCTGGTAACGATTCCCAAAAAACTAAATCAAAGTTTTGGAGCCACGCCCACCCCTTCCACCCCCGTTTCCCTACCTTTTACAAACTTTGAGCTAGAGTCACCAAATTTGGTATGAAGATAGCAATTGACATCCCATATGGATCTGCAGCAAAAATTTGGATGCCACGCCCAAACATACCGCCCCCAGCCCCCCTTTCCCCACTTTATACAAACTTCGAGCTAGAGTCACCAAATTTGGTATGAAGATAGCAATTGACATCCCACATGGATCGGCAGCAAAAATTTGAATGCCACGCCCACCCATACCACCCCAAGCCCCATAGCCCCCCTTTCACCACCTTCTACATGCTTCGAGCTAGAGTCACCAAATTTGGTATGAAGGTAGCATTTGACATTCCACAAGGATCTGCAGCAAAAATTTGGATGCCACGCCCAACCATACCGCCCCCAGCCCCATAGCCCCCCTCTCCCCACCTTATACAAACTTTGAGCTAGAGTCACCAAATTTGGTATGAAGGTAGCATTTGACATTCCACAAGGATCTGCAGCAAAAATTTGAATGCCACGCCCAACCATACCGCCCCCAGCCCCCCTTTCCCCACTTTTACAAACTTTGAGCTAGAGTCACCAAATTTGTTATGAAGAAAGCAATTGACATTCCACAAGGATCTGCAGCAAAAATTTGGATGCCATGCCTACCCATAACGCCCCCAGCCCCCCCCCCCCCTTTTCTCACATTTTACAAACTTCGAGCTAGAGTCACCAAATTTGGTATGAAGATAGCAATTGACATTCCTCATGGATCGGCAGCAAAAATTTGAATGCCACGCCCAACCATACCGCCCCCAGACCCCCTTTCCCCACTTTATACAAACTTCGAGCTAGAGTCAACAAATTCGGTATGAAGATAGCAATTGACATCCCACATAGATCTGCGCAAAAATTTGAATGCCACGCCCAACCATACCGCCCCCAGCCCCCCTTTCCCCACTTTATACAAACTTCGAGCTAGAGTCACCAAATTTGGTATGAAGATAGCAATTGACATCCCACATGGATCTGCAGCAAAAATTTGGATGCCACGCCCAACCATACCGCCCCCAGCCCCCCTTTCCCCACTTTATACAAACTTCGAGCTAGAGTCAACAAATTTGGTATGAAGATAGCAATTGACATCCCACATGGATGGGCATCAAAATTTTTAATACTGGTATCGAGTATACCGCAGTCGGTTGCGTCCGACTGCAACGTTTCCACTTGTTTAATATTTATTTTCTTGACAACAAACCACTCGACAGAATTGAATGGGTTGACGATTTGGGCATCGTTATGGACCCAAAGCTTAGGTTTGACAAGCATATTTCTTCAATTTCTAATCGAGCATCTGGTGTCTTGGGCTTCATTAAGCGCTGGTCGAAGGAGTTCAACGATCCCTACTTAACAAAAACTCTGTATACTTCTCTGGTACGACCGATTCTGGAATATGGATCTTGTATATGGTTTCCCAAATACGAAATTCATCAGAATAAAATATAATCGGTACAAAAACAATTTCTGCTCTTCGCACTTAGAGGTCTTAACTGGGACACTAACAATAGTTTGCCATCTTTTCGTAGTAGACTTTTACTAATAGATCTTCCTTCTCTTAATGATCGTAGAGTAATGCTAGCATTTTCCTTTTTTCACAAATTAATTAATGGTGAAATTGATTCTTCTGAATAAATTAACCAAATTAACTTTGCTGTTAATATTAGAAATACTAGAAATTTTGTACCTATATCTCTTCAAACTTGTAATTCTAATTATGCTCTTCATAACCCTTTTCGTATTCTGTGTTCTATTTATAACGATCTTTCCCACTTAATACACACTGCCACTCCTACTTGCTCTATAAAAAAGTCAGTGGTCGAATGCTGGAAGTTTTAAGGGGTCATGCAAGGGGCAAAGAGACTTGAATTTTGAAGCTTTGACAACAACAGGGCACAAAATAAGGACACAAACAACAAGAAAACGTAACATAGTTCTGGCTTAGGGCGACCCTGGACTCCATAGGTACTATGTGGTGGTGGTTCTTTAAGCCACCATGATTTTATACTCCCAAAAGTGTTTGCCATGGAACGCCATGAAGGGTGTAAATTTTTCAGAGATACTGGTGGCCCGTACCACCAAGCATGCACGATTTCCACGTACTAAGCACCCCCTACACAACAATGCTCCTCATCTCCAAGGGATCACGATTAAGTATTACTTCTCGGGGATGGGATGCCTAAAAAGGCCGTCTCCTTATTCATCCAGCTCACGGACCATCCATATTTCTACATAAGTATCGCTCAGTGCTTCGCGTCGCTCTTTTTCGCACCTACGGAGATTCTTCTGGATGCAAACGATCCTCTGGACTACAGCATTCCAGTTCGAGTCAGATTCCATCATGTACGACACCAGCTCTTCCACTGATGGTAGAGGTGTTGCTCCTGCTAGATATCTCGGGCAGTGGTACAGGACATGCTCAGGATCTTTCGCACAGCCCAGACAGACCAGACATTGCAGCGTCTCCTCGTGCCTGTACTTAAACAAGTATTTCCTATACCCTCCGTGGCCGGTAAGGAACTGCGTCAGATAGAAATTAGTAGATCCTCCTCGTCATTCTATCCACTCCTGGATTTTTGGGATAAGGCTATGCGTCCATCCACCTTTGGTTCAGAAGGTCCTCCTGGCCTGCCCCATGGCCAGGGCCGCCTGTCTCGCTGACCTCCTAACAGCTTCAGGCGGTGCGATGCCTCCCATAGACTCCCGCCAGGTGTGGATTTCCATCATCTCGCGAGCGAGCAGTTGCACAGGTGACATGCTCGCTAACACAAGTGCTGCGTCATCCGAAACCGTACGGAATCTCGAGATCACCCGTAATGCGCCTTATCGGTACGGCGTTGCCAGCTTCCTCCGAAGGGTAGTATTTCGGTCCAGAGCTGCAGCCCAGATCGGTGCAGCATACAAAACGACTGACGCCACTACTTTTCCAAGAAGTAGTCGCCTTGCACCCCTGGGTCCTCCCAGGTTTGGCAACATACGGGAGAGAGCTGATTGCAATTTTGCTGCTCTCTTACCGACATACTCGATATGAGGCCGGTAACACAGCCTGTTGTCCAGCATGACTCCGAGATACTTAATGTATGGCTTTGATCTGATGGAAACATTACCAACCTCCACCTCCATAAATTCAGTTTTTTTCCTGCTCGTTATGAGAACTGTCTCGGTCTTGTGCTCTGCCAGTTCCAGGCTTGCGTCCCACATCCATGATGCTATTATCTTAACAGCTTCATTAGCTGCCTCTTCTTCTTCTCGAATATGTTTTGCCACCACCACGAGGGCCACCACGTCTGCAAACCCAATAAGCTTACATCCCAGTAGTAGGTGCAGTCTAAGTACTTCGTCGTACATCACGTTCCACAGAAGGGGTCCCAATACTGAGCCCTGTGGAACACCTGCAGTCACGTTATATCGTTTAAGTCCCTCCTCTGTGTCATATTCCAAAGTCCTGTCTGAAAGATAACTCGCTATTATTAGGGAATTCAGGATGCGCGTCCAGCTTTCCGACACCAACACCGCTTAGCGTTCCATCTGACTTCTCTTTTCGAAGTATTTCAGAGTAATTTGCCTCTCCTTTAGCAGATATGACTATGGCGTCTGGTCTGCTTTTCTCCGCCATTCATCTCTTGCCAGGGTTGCTCTCCTTATTTTTCTTCTTCCGTACCGTGGTCCATTTTTCTCCTTAACTCTTTTTGCTTGGGGGAGCTTTCGTGGCACTCTCCGGCCCTGGTTCATCCGTGACTTGAGTGCAGGTCGAAACCTGCGTCGTCACCATTCCCTTACTCCTCTTGGTGGAGGGTGCACCCGCTTCAGGATTCTGCTTTCTCTTGCTATCGATGGCCTTTCCGAAGATTGGCGACGTCTGGGAAGCTTGGTGCATCCGTATCACGGCCTTCGCCCTATTGTCGTGTAGCTGTATAGCTACAAGCTCGTATAGGGCCCTGATGCTCTCGATCGAGTCACGCATCGGCTGGTGAATCGACCGTCTCTTACCATCTTCCATCATCTCGACCAGCTCCGAGATTTCTTCTTCTGAGCGCTGTTCTGTTGTGTTGCTCCACAGGCTCCCTCGCCCCCTGGATTAACTCTTGAACGGCTGGAGTCGAAGTTTTGGTCGGCGACCTTAACACCTTACTGCTTCTAGCAAATCCAGCACAGGGGTTCTGTGAAATAATTCTAAAAGCCTCTTTCTCTCCTTCAATTTTGTGGGTTGTTTGTGTATTCATGCTTTTGGGTCCCAACTCCTGGGCCGTTGTCTCAGGTCGTTGTACTGTCGCGTTGTAATCCCGTGGTTATCTATGCAAGCAGTGAGGCCACGCTAGGGTTGACACCCGCCTTCATGGGGTCGGGCAAACAGAGCCAGATCCGCGTTAATCAGGAATATTACATCTGATTCGGTACTGTCAACTTAATGACTACGAGCCCGAGATCGTATCCTGGAGACTTGCTATGTCTTAACGGGACGGAGGCGGTAACAGCATTAGCCTATCAGCCATTTCGGCTAGATTTCACTCCGCTTACTCAAGTGATAGAATACTGCTTACTGTCAGCCCTGGTTTCGTCTATTCCAGAAGGGGTTCCAGAAGTCCTACCCGAGGCATAACTGGACTCTGCCTTAGAACCATTTAGTCGCCTCTTACGACAAGCTATGGCATGCTGAGGTGGGTATTCTGTGAAACCGCCCACCACACGGTGGCCGCAAATGGCCGTCACTTACTCCTGTGTATGTGTATGTTTGCCTGTGTACGGGTGTGTGTGTATGTAAGCCTGTGTGTGTGCCTGTGCGTGTGTATATTCCTGTGTGTGTGTGCGTATGCCTGGGTGTGTGTGCCTGTGTGTGTGTGTAAGCCTGGGTTTGCGTGCCTGTGTGTATATGAAAGCCTGGGTGTGTGTGTGCGTATATGCCTGTGTGCGTGCGGGTGTCGATGCCGGGTGTGTGTGTGTGTGTGTGTATGCCTATGTCGATGCCTGGTGTGCGGGGTGTGTGTATAGTTGTGAGTGTTTTTTTTTCTTTTTTTATTCATTTATTAACTCTAAATAAGTAACTATTCTATGTACTATCGTATATAATACAATAAGGCGGTTTTAGAGGTTTCGAGAAGTAGTGAAATTTGCGGAATGGCCGTTAGGTATTGTGTCGCAAACGCCTTTGCTCCTCCTACTCCCGGTGCCCGTTACGCTCGCGCTCGGCCTTCCGCAGTTCCGTCATGACGGCAAACGCAAAGCCGCTAAATGCTTCCCAATTTCCGCTACTTGCTAGTATGAGCCGTACGAGGTTCCCTACCTCGATGGCACAACCAAAAATCCTTTCCAATTCTAAGCGAAGCCCTGCGAATCGAACGCAGTGGAACAGCACATGCTCCGCATCCTCAATGAAGCTACTCCCGCAGTAGGTGCAGAAGGGAGCATCCTCTTGACCGAAGCGGTATAGATACCCGCGGAAGCAGTCATGTCCGCTGAGGAGCTGGGTGATGTGGAAATTCACCTGTCCATGTCTTCTGTCCAGCCACTCAGATAGACTTGGGATAAGGCGGTGTGTCCATCGCCCTTTAGAGTATGAATGCCATCGCCGCTGCCAGTTAGCCAAAGTGCGCGATTTGGCCGAGGTGCGCGCTGCCTTCTTGTAGGCCACTGGATGGTTCCTGCCATGAGTCTCCTCATAGACCTCTGTAACTTCTCTGGCTATCTCGGCTATGGGGGCAACTCCAGCTAGCACCAGACACGCTTCATCCGAAATATTTCTGAAGCCGCTACACACCCTGATCGCCCCTAGTCGGTGAGTAGCCGTTAGTCCACGGGAGTAGCTGTCGTAGCGGAAGCTGGGTGCCAAATAGGTGTCGCGTACAACATCACCGCCCTAATCACGCTGGAGATTAAAGCTCTCCTATACTGCTTCGGGCCTCTCGTATTTGGCATAATACGCGATAGAGCACGGTTTGTTACAGCAGCTTTCGAGATGGCCCACGCCAAATGCACTTTAAAGGAAAGCTTTGTGTCCAGCATCACTCACAGGTACTTGATTGCTCTCTTTGATGTGATGGTCGTATTTCCCACTATAATGGCTGCTGATTCCACCACTTTTCTACTGCTTATGAGTACAGCCTCAGTTTTGTGGGGGGCAATCTGGAGGCCAACCGAGGAGAGCCACTGGATGACCATTTCGATCGAATGGTTGCCTCTGTCCTCGGCAGCCTTGAGCTCCTTAGCCACCACCACCAACGCCACGTCGTCTGCAAAACCGACTATATTGACCTCTTCAGGTAGAGTGAGCCGAAAAATGCCGTCGTACATGGTGTTCCAAAGGAGAGGGCCAAGAACTGACCCTTGCGGCACGCCTCCAGATACGTGGTACTCCTCGGTCGACTCGCTGGTATTATACGGCAGGATTCTGCCCTGAAAATAGCTCCTTATCAGCCTCAGTAGATAACTCGGCACTCCAAACGCTACCAGGGCCTCCAAGATGCAACTCCATTTTGCCGTGTTGAACGCGTTTTTTACATCTAGCGTTGCGATCAGACAGTACTTTTTGGCACCTCCTTGCCACCTAGAGCCGGCTATAGAAGCTATGCTTGTGAGTGTGTGCTGGTGTCAATGCTGATTGTGCGTGTGCTCGTAGTGTGTGTGTGCGTTAGCCGTGTGTATTCCTGGGTGTCCGTGTAAGCTGAGTGTGTTCCTGCCGTGTGTATTCCTGGTAGTGTGTGTGTGTATCAGCCGTGTTAATTCCGGTGTGTTTTTTTTTTCTCATGGAACGCCATGAAGGGTGTGAATCTTTCAAAGATACTGGTGGCCCGTACCACCAAGCATGCACGATTTCCACGTACTAAGCACCCCCTACACAACAATGCTCCTCATCTCCAAGGGATCACGATTAAGTATTACTTCTCGGGGATGGGATGCCTAAAAAGGCCGTCTCCTTATTCATCCAGCTCACGGACCATCCATATTTCTACATAAGTATCGCTCAGTGCTTCGCGTCGCTCTTTTTCGCACCTACGGAGATTCTTCTGGATGCAAACGATCCTCTGGACTACAGCATTCCAGTTCGAGTCAGATTCCATCATGTACGACACCAGCTCTTCCACTGATGGTAGAGGTGTTGCTCCTGCTAGATATCTCGGGCAGTGGTACAGGACATGCTCAGGATCTTTCGCACAGCCCAGACAGACCAGACATTGCAGCGTCTCCTCGTGCCTGTACTTAAACAAGTATTTCCTATACCCTCCGTGGCCGGTAAGGAACTGCGTCAGATAGAAATTAGTAGATCCTCCTCGTCATTCTATCCACTCCTGGATTCTTGGGATAAGGCTATGCGTCCATCCACCTTTGGTTCAGAAGGTCCTCCTGGCCTGCCCCATGGCCAGGGCCGCCTGTCTCTCTGACCTCCTAACAGCTTCAGGCGGTGCGATGCCTCCCATAGACTCCCGCCAGGTGTGGATTTCCATCATCTCGCGAGCGAGCAGTTGCACAGGTGACATGCTCGCTAACACAAGTGCTGCGTCATCCGAAACCGTACGGAATCTCGAGATCACCCGTAATGCGCCTTATCGGTACGGCGTTGCCAGCTTCCTCCGAAGGGTAGTATTTCGGTCCAGAGCTGCAGCCCAGATCGGTGCAGCATACAAAACGACTGACGCCACTACTTTTCCAAGAAGTAGTCGCCTTGCACCCCTGGGTCCTCCCAGGTTTGGCAACATACGGGAGAGAGCTGATTGCAATTTTGCTGCTTTCTTACCGACATACTCGATATGAGGCCGGTAACACAGCCTGTTGTCCAGCATGACTCCGAGATACTTAATGTATGGCTTTGATCTGATGGAAACATTACCAACCTCCACCTCCATAAATTCAGTTTTTTCCTGCTCGTTATGAGAACTGCCGCGGTCTTGTGCTCTGCCAGTTCCAGGCTTGCGTCCCGCATCCATGATGCTATTATCTTAACAGCTCCATTAGCTGCCTCTTCTACTTCTCGAATATGTTTTGCTACCACCACGAGGGCCAGGTCGTCTGCAAACCCAATAAGCTTACATCCCTGTGGTAGGTGTAGTCTAAGTACTTCGTCGTACATCACGTTCCACAGAAGGGGTCCCAATACTGAGCCCTGTGGAACACCTGCAGTCACGTTATATCGTTTAAGTCCCTCCTCTGTGTCGTATTCCAAAGTCCTGTCTGAAAGATAACTCGCTATAATTCTCATTAAGTAAGCCGGTGTTCTAATTCTTTTTAGAGCATTCAGGATGCGCGTTCAGCTCGCCGAGTTGAACGCGTTCCGAATATCCAGCGTTACTACTGTGCAATATTCCTTGTCGCCCCATCTCCATCGTGTCCCTTCTATCGCTTTTGTTGCGATGTCGACCACTGCCTTGATCGCGTCTACCGTTGACCGCGCTTTGCGAAATCCGTGTTGGGATTCCGAAAGTGCATGTCTGGCGTCCAGTATCGTTAGCAGTCTTGCATAGATAATTTTCTCCAGAACCTTTCCCACCGTGTCAAGTAGACAAATCGGTCTAAGGCCCGAGGGTTCTTCGACTGGTTTGTCTCCTTTTGGCAGCAGGATGAGTCGCTGGGCTTTCCATACTCTTGGGAATACTCCCTCCTGCAAGCAAAGAGTGTGGGTGTGCGCGAATTTCTGGGACTTCGCGGCGATTGCAAGCTTTAGCACTTTGTTTGGTATACCATCGGGCCCTGGAGCCTTTTGGTCATCAATCTGTCTAACTGCCGCAGTCACCTCGTCGGTCGTCACCGGACTTATGTGCTTCGATTCAAGTGTGGGGCTTTCCATTTGCACCCAGGGGTGCTGTGGAAACAGGGCCACTACGATTTTCCGTAGCTCCACTGGGCATTTGGTCCTTGGCGTGGTTTGGCTCTTTACTTTCTTGGTTACCACCTTATTGGCCGTTCCCCAGGGGTTGATGTCGGCCTCTTCACATATCTGGCGAAAGCATTTGGCTTTACTGCGTTTGATACTATGCTTCAAATCCTGCTTAGCCCTCCGGAAGTCCTCGGCTCTGCGGTCAAAGTCCGGGCGATCTCTGGCTCTTTGGAAGAGTCGCCTTGCACGGATGCACTTTTTCCTCAGCTGGCTAATCTCGTCACTCCACCAGTAGCAAGGTTATCCACCTGGGTGTGCGTGTATGCATTTGTGTTTGCCGGTGTGTGCCTAGGTATATGCGTGAGTGTGTATGTGCATGCCGTGGTACGGGGTGTGTTGGTGCGGTTGCACACTGCGTTGGTTGACGCCGCTGTTGTTGCGCGTTGAACCTTTAAGCGCCGTTGCGGTTGCGGGTTGTGTCGTTTTGGCCACTATTCGCCTGATTGCTGCCTTGCTGTTGCCGTTGCTATTGCTCGTCGCCGCAGTGTTTGTTTTTGTTGCCGTTTGCGGCGGTAGCTGTGGTTGCTCTTGCGCGTACCGATTGATATCTGCATTAAAATTGCAACATCATTTTCTGAGCTTTTGTTCTACTTCTTCCAAAGCTTCCACTCCCCCGGAACGCGAAAAATACCAACTCGTTCCGCGCTGATCATAATTTTGCATTTACATTAACGCAAATGCGAGCGGAGCACTGTTTTGCGTTGCATTTTACGCAAACGCGAGCGGAGCATGGTATATGCAACCACAAGATAACACAAATGACGTCACGAATGAAAAACATAAATGTGCGGTAGCTGATCGCTACCTCACATCCTGAATGTTAATTAATTTGTTTATTGCCTTATAAAACAGATTGCAAATAAAACATAGATTAAATCAAGTGGAAACGTTGCAGTCGGACGCAACCGAATACGGCAAGCTCGTTACCAGTATTAAAACCGCTTAAAAGAGGCCTGATTGCAAAGGGGTACGGATGCGGCAGGGGTGTACGCTGCCTTAAAGATTCTCCGATTCAGATGGGGATGCCACCAGCTGTCTTTGTTTAAAATTTGGTGAATCTAGCTCAAAGTTTGTAAAAGGTTTGAAAAGGGGGCTGGGGGCGGGTTGGGTAGGTGTGGTATCCAAATCTTTGCTGCAGATCTTTCTGGGATGTCAATTGCTATCTTCATACTAAATTTGGGGGGTTAGGGTTGAATGGGTGGGAGTGGCATTCAAATTTTTGGTGCTGATCCATGTGGGATGTCAATTGCTACCTTCATACAATATTTGGTGGCTCCAGCTCAAAGTCTGTAGAAAGTTGGTTAAGGGGGGCGGAATGGGTGGGCGTGGCTTTTATGCTGATTTTTGGGGGTCGTTGCTAGCTATCTTCCCACCAAGTTTGGTGGCTCTAGCTCTAAAACTCTGGAAGATACACGCATTCCTGTTTTTGACTAACTATTGGGTCTGGTGTGGGCGGCTAAGGCAGTATTGGTGGGCTTCGTATCCAAACTTTTGATGCAGTTTTTGGAGGGTCGTCATAAATTATCTTGGCACCAATTTTGGTGGCTCTAGCTCACAATCTGTGAGAATTATAGGCTTTTCTGATTTCAAAACGCGGGGGGGGGGGGAATTGGGGGCGAAATGGGTGGGCGTGGATCCAAAATTTTTGATGCAGATTTTTGGGGGTTGCTAGTAGTTATCTTCTGACAAAATTTGGTTGTTATAGCTGTAAGGATGTGCGAAATATGTGGACTTATCGGTTTTGAGTTATCGATTTGCCAGCCCCCCAGTTATCGTAGAACCCCCATCTTGACACTTTAATTTACTATCCCATAGATAAAGAGAAATGGAAAGTTTCAAGGCTCTAGCTTGAAGGGTGTGGAAAAAAGTTGCGAACATACAGACGGACAGACGGACGGACACCATAACGAACATTTTTACCTTCGGTAACGAGTATAAAAAAAATAAATATATGTGCATTGACTTGAACACAAGCCAACGACAAATTCCATTTTAATTCAAAAGCGATTTGTACTGTTTGCTAAAATTTAAACT
The DNA here is from genome assembly GCA_030179655.1 of Scaptomyza flava. Taxonomy (NCBI): domain Eukaryota; kingdom Metazoa; phylum Arthropoda; class Insecta; order Diptera; family Drosophilidae; genus Scaptomyza; species Scaptomyza flava. The sequence continues at coordinate 108,183 of JARNME010000293.1, read as the reverse complement.
ATCGAATTAAATGTGGTTATTATACCCTTAACCCATGAAATGGATGAAAAGGGTATAATGGTTTTGTGCAAAAGTATGTAGCAGGCAGAATGAAGCACCTCCGACCCCATAAAGTATATATATTCTTGATCAGCATCAACAGCCGAGACGATATAGCCATGTCAGTCTGTCCGTCTGTATGGACGCGTGGATCTCAGAGACTACAAGAGCTAGAGACTTCAGATTTTGTATTTTAGTTTTCCTATACCATGAGCAGAACAAGTTTGCTTCAAATTATCGATAACTATTCTGGTTTCCGATATAACCCTAGAATCGAAAACAAAAATATCGAATTTGGAAAATGTAAAAATTAGGGTTAAAATAATGGGTTACGATAGAACTTTTGAATCGATTGAAGTTAAGTCGGCATACCAAAGTCTTTTATAAATTTCAACTGGGTTCAGGTATCTTATTTGTTCTTCTTACTTGTTTTAAATATGTATCTTAAAATGGCACATTATTTAATTTAAAATTTTCATATTAGGTTTGAGTAGAAATTATTCAAAACAAATTTTTTTTATCTCTCAATACGACAACGAGCCGTGTTCAAAAATTCACATGTTTTCTTTAAATAAATCGGAAATGCAACTGTGTTTTGTACACTTGAATTCAAAATAATGATTCCTTTCCAAAGCACGCTACTTTTGTGATTGAGTACAACCAATAACAATATACTTATTGGTACAGCTAACTCCCTAGTGCTGGCGGTTGTTAAAAAAAGGCAGGCTGCAAAACCAAAAAGCATTTTAGTGAACCCATATTTGATGGGCAGAGCTGAGATTACCAAAGATTATGCTAAACATAATTGAAACCACTCAAAAGACTCTAAGCAAATTCACCTTACAGATCTATACCCTGTAATAGATCAGTGGCAGTACAATCCTGTTTATATGTTATTTAAATTGTACCTTATTAATTAATTAATATATTTTTATTCAATACTTGCTGGGCAGTATTGTCTTCCAAAACAATAAGTATACCTCTATTGGAGCCTGAATTAGGTCAACTTTGTTAATATTTTCAGAAAAATTTATAGGCCGGCTCTTACCCGACAATTTCCAATTTTCTCCCACGCGCATTTAACGACTACGTTATTAAAGTGCAACTTGCTCGTAATGTCCCACAAGACTGGCCGACGTTCCATAGCCTTTATTAGAGCACTTTTCTCCTAACGCTTTTTAGATTTTCGAATCTACTTTTGTTTGCCGACATCTTGTTTCACTTTTAAAGAATTGCTGAACATTGATTCCAAGAGTAACAACAGCACAGCTTTTATTTGACATTTTTATTCAACACTTAGCTACTGCCAGTGACTAACAGAGCAGCAGATCAGTGTTTCGTAATACCTGTAAAGGAGTAATTTAGCCAGGGTATAAGCTCAGTCCGGCCAGATCCACCACACTAGAATATTAGTATATTTTGGTGGGACTATAACGGGCGCGGCTTACAAGCTGGAAGGGGGAACGCCGGCGTCGGCACCAACGCGACGACCGGCACACTAAGCAGCCAGGGTATATAACGACTCAGCTTAACTCGCGTGCGCGCGTGTACAAAACCAAAAAAAGAAAACATTGGTTGTCTGTAAAGTCGGTTTACTGACGATAGTTGAACGTGACAACGTCTTAAGAAAATCTAGTTTTTAAAAAGCCCGCCTCAATGTGTATGATATAGGAGAAAATGTTCCCTTTGACGGATGGCTGGTCCAACCTGTCGTTTCAGACACTTAATTTTGTCAATTATAGCATAACCTACAATTGCTACACTAGCGGACCGATGCTATTCATTTAAATGATGAAAGCACAAATATTCGACAATATATCACTTAATATATAATTAATATCGAAAATAGAAGTCTGATATGTTGGTCTGTTAGTGTGTGCGTGTGTGTGTGAAGCAAAACATAGTTGGAGTTGACGAATGATGAATGATGAAGTTGGATGCCCTAACCAGCTTATTTTCCATATTAATAAATTAATTATTTAATATTATTAAACTATTTTAGTAATTTCCCAACTTATAAATATCAAAATATACAACTATTTCAAATATATTATGGAACTACATATCCACAATAGCACTTATATTTTAATAGGGTGTTCAACATCATCATTCTTGTTGTTAAACAGCAGAGCTGTGTGGCTCAACCGTCCGCTTCTCTGCCACTGCACCAATACTCATTTGCAGGCAGAGATATTGTTGTACAACATTAACATATTATTTCAATATAAGAACAAAACACTTGCACCAATACACTCTCATATAGCTCACACCAATAGCGTATTGCTCTGCAAGCATTTCCACCAATACACGCTCATAGAGCTCACACCGCGCTCTCGCTTGCACTTCAGAGCGAGGTAACGACACATACGTCATGTCAAAGAGAAGTGAGCGAGGTAACGGCAAATGAGTCATGTTTTTTCGTGCGTGCAGCCGGCTCTATCGATTTATAAGACGTTGTCACGTCAAAATATAACTGGATGACTCGCTGTATTTGTTCTTACTAGTAAATGGCCCGCCTACTTCGCTGCGCGGATAGTTTATATATATTTTAGCAATAGAAGATAGATACAAAATAAATAAATTAGAAAATATTTCACAAAATATTAAAGCAAAGTATTTAATATTCTCTTTTCGCGCGTCATTTTTGATTGTGGTTTTCCCAGTACGCCTTATCCACTTATTGAATTTAATTTGCAATTATTAACAACTGTTAAGAGCTTCTTTATAAACGACATTGATTGTTTTTCCGTCAGGTGCTAATACAACTTATCACCATAGTACACTCATCCCAAACAATAAGCTTACAATCTTTGAGCACAGCAGCAATATTAGATTGCTTTTAAAGTGAGCAATGTGGTGTTTCTAAATGAATCAAATTAATGGAATCTTAAGTGTAGAATGCGTTGTGCGACCACCATTAAGTAAAGTGGCTGCGATACCGGAAGAAGCCACGGCCAATGCAATTTTTTACTATGCCGTACCTTTGCCAATAAAAAATGTAAAAGATTCGTTTAACCTGTTCCACCAGGTGCATCTAAACAATAGATTTCTCCCTTTTCTGCTTCAACGCTATGTAGTATCTATTCGTATACGTGTTTTTGCTCAGCAGTAATGTTGGAGCAGAACAAGTATATTAATAGTTTGTAGACATAGCTTAAGTTAGTTTAAGAGAAAAAATGAAATCGCTCGTAAGCTATGAAAGCTTTTAGGCCGATCGGCCGAACGGCCGATCTGTCGACGGCGAATTTGTGTTGCGTGTGGCCGTCTGTGGCCCACGCAATTGTATTAGGCGAAGCTAATTTAATTGTCGAAAAACACTTGAAGCCACCACATTAAACTCGTTGTCAATTTAAAGAAATAACCGCGTCTCAATCTTTGTAGTTTGTACAAATATAAATCTAACAACTATTAGATTTTTCATTGGCGCCCGAGCAGGGACTTCGGTTATTTCAATTTGTTGTTTGTTTCGCGGTGGTGGCTCAAGTCTCGCGTGTGATAAAAAATCACACATTTTCGCTGATTTGGATTTGCTGCTTTACCCTTTGGACTGTGCCATTTTCGACGCTGCTTATTTTGGATTTTGTTGCTTTGCCCTTTTTGGACTTTGCCATGGAGAATAAAGGAAGAACACTTTCTATTGAATCGCTAGAAAGTCTCCAGGTATTCTGTGCCAAAAATTGAGCTTAAAAATTTTACTTCGTTGTGTCGCTGCCATCGACAAAAATATCAAAATTTGTGATACTTATATGTATGTACATACGTTCATACACGTAGAAACAGCTCAATTTCTGGCACTTTGTGTATTTGATTTAAATAAACAAAACGGCAACATATTTTCATGCATATATACAAAAGTGAATAAATAAAAATTCAATACAAGAAACAAAATTAAGGTTTCAAACGGTGGTCTATTTATTGCGTTTCATATAGTTCGTGTGTTTGTGCAACTGCAAAGTGTTTTTTTTTTTTTTTGTTTTCGCTTCTCAACTAATCGCTACGTAACAATAAATGTACATACATTAAAACATATGTTTGCACTCGGACATACACACAAACTTTTGTTAAACATTTTTGTGCATTAACCTCTGATTGTTCGCTCGTTCGTTAACCTTTCTTCGCTCTTTGCTTGCGCTTGCATTTATTCTATACATTGGTTTGTATATGCGTGCGCTCGCGCCAAATTTTGCCGCTTGTTCCTTTCATCCCCGCTTTGCTTGCGGATCAAGCTTGGCTTGATCGTCTGTTCGTTTTTGTGCGCGCGTTCGCTCCAAATTATCTCTTTACTTTGTTTAACCCCCCGCACCCCGCATATTTTACAGCTGTACCCACAAAGTGGCTGCTTGACTTGCTTATTCTCGGTCGCTTGGACCGTTTTCGTTTGTTTGTTCACATATCACCAAGAGTGCGTGTGTGTGTTCAATAAGCAAGCTTGGCGTTTTGTTAAATATTCACAGTGCGTGCGTTAGGGTAGCTCACAAAGTGTGCCGAACTTTTTTCTGCGTTTGTTAAAGGTTGTTTTTAGTCAGCTTAAATATGTCTGAATCAGATAAACTGTCACTCGAAAAGCCAGCAGCATCTAAGTCTAATGTTAAGTTAACATCATGTTTGCAGAAGTTTGATAAAGTTAGTGCTGACATTGCTCGCATGCAAACCGCCTTTAAATTAAAAAAAATCTCATCCGACAAAACAGAGTTAGTATGTCGATTAGAATTATTAGAAGGGTATGTTGAAAAGGCTATGAATTTACAGGCAGAGCTGGACAGTTTAAATCCAGCTAACGAAAGCAGAGGGCCGCTAGAGGATTTGTGTGTCATTACAAAAGCGTTGTTTATGAATGAAATTAAGCCACGATTTGACACACAGGTACAACATGATTGCTCAATGAATTCGAGCCAGCGATCTCAACTGCCTAAAATGCGTCTACCGAAATTTACTGGTAAACATTCGGAGCTAAGAAACTTTATGTGCCTTTTCGAGAGTCTCGTGGATGACGATGTGTCATTAACAAACGTTGAAAAATTTAACCATTTAGTTTCTTGTTTGTCAGATGAAGCATTGGGTGTAGTTAAGCCATATCAGCTAACAGATTGTAACTACCCTAAGGCCCTTGCTAGTCTAAAGTCAGTTTACGACAATAAATGCCTTATATTTTTTGATACAGTTGCTCAATTGTTTGATTTGCCAAGCATTACCAAACCATCTGCGTCGAGTTTAAGATCGATAATAGATACAGTGTCTGCTATATATGCATCGCTGTCGTCTTTGGGTGACGACAAAGACATTGCTAATGCAATGATTATTCATATGGTCATGGCTAAGGTAGACCATGTGACCAAATCTCGTTTTGAGGAGCAGGTTGATTATGATAAGCTGCCATCTTGGGAAGATTGTGCTAAATAGTTGAATAGGAGGTATCAATACTTGACAGCAGAGGAGTCCACTCGTGACAAGTCAAAAGTGCGCAATGAAGTGAGAAAGCCTCAACAAAAATCTTCATTTGCATGTGCTAGCCCAGCGCATAAGTCGTCGTCTGCATGCACTTATTGCAAGTCTGCAGATCACAATATATATTCTTGTCCGTCATTCAGTGCTATTTCTGTGATGCAAAGATTTGAGTACGTCAAAACTCAAAAGATGTGTCTGAACTGTTTAACCGTGGGACACATAGTTTCGAACTGCAAGGCGTCGAAGTGTCGTGTGTGTTCAAAGCCTCATCACTCTTTGCTTCATAGGTATAAAGTGAGGCAGCTGCACTTCAAGCCTCAACTTCAGAGGCATACGTTGGTCACATGCGTAATGCAGATCAAGTCGTTCTTGCTACCACCGTGGTAAATATAAAAGATAGATTCGGACAGTTGCATCCAGCACGAGTGTTGCTAGACAGTGGCTCGCAGATAAATTTGATGTCTGAGAGCATGGCCCAGAGGCTACGGCTTGCCATCTCAATGGTAGGTGGGGCAACCACTAATAGCAACAATAAGGTTTGTGCATCAGTTCAATCTCGTTTGAATTCCCACACGTTTTCCGCTGAGTGCTGGGTACTGAAATCGATATCCACATCTCAGCCTGGACAGGCTCTATCCATATTGAATTGGAAAGTTCCAAAAAATATTAAGTTGGCAGATCGCGAATTCTATAAGCCAGCGAAGGTAGATGTGCTATTGGGAGCCGAATTGTTTTATGGATTATTGTGCGTTGGGCAAATAAAACTAGATTCCGAGCTGCCCATCATGCAAAAAACATTGCTCGGCTGGATTGTAGCGGGCAAATATACTGGACTAGTGCCTCGGCAACAGTATAGTAATAGTGCAGTAGCTCAAGTTTCTATCTGTTCTCTCGACTCTTTAGTTAATCGCTTTTGGGAATTGAATCAATGTCCAATCGAGTGGAAGGCTGTCCGACAAACAGCTGAACAGCAGGTCTTTGAATTGCACTTCACAAAAACTGTGCAACGGTTAACTACCGGTCGCTTTCAAGTTAATCTTCCATTTAAGACCGATCCAAAGGTTCTTGGCCTGTCCTTTCAAACTGCTGAAAGGCGTTTTTTGCAACTTGAGCGCAAACTGTCAAGGGATGATACCCTCAAAAATATGTATCATGACTTCATGAAAGAGTATTTGGATTTGGGACATATGTCCATTCTGAAGTCTGCTCCTCCAGAACAGCATTACTACATTCCTCATCAATGCGTTCTGCGACCTGAAAGTACCTCAACCAAGCTTCGAGTTGTTTTTGACGCATCTTGCAAAACATCAACAGCAGTTTCGCTCAACGAAACACTTATGGTGGGGCCAACGATTCAGAGGGAGTTGTATTCAACGTTGGTCAACTTTCGGTTGAGCAAATATGCCGTAACCGCCGATATTTCAAAAATGTATAGGCAGATAAATGTTTCTGAGCAAGACAGAAACTTTCAACTGTTCTTGTGGAGAGAAAATACATCGCAAGGTCTACAGGCATACAGGTTGAATACTGTTACATATGGTACAGCGTCAGCACACTTTCTGGCTGCAAATATATTCGCACAATCACATCCCATTGGTGCGAAAGTGATTAAAAATTGTTTTTATGTCGACGATATGCTGGCAGGTGCAGACAGTTTAAAAGAACTGGACACCATTTGCAGCCAGGTTAGTGACATATTGTCCGAAGGAGGATTTCCACTGGCCAAGTGGGCTTCCAATTGCCAGAATCGGTCTGGTGACAGGAACGCCATTGTCTATAGCCTCTCGTTTATATGACCCTCTTGGATTATTGTGTCCAATTGTCACTAAGGCAAAAATGTTGTTGCAGGAGTTATGGAGGCTCAAGGTAGATTGGGATGAGGCAATCCCTATGAATCTACACACTGCGTGGAACAAGTTAACCACGACTTTGCGTGATTTGCACAAAATTTCGATTCCTCGTTACGTGTGTCTGTCTTTGTACCAAAGTATTCAAGTTCACGGCTTTGCTGACGCCTCCAGTCAAGCCTATGGTTGTTGCATTTACGTGCGAACAGTCAACAATGAAGGCGTTGGCGTTTCTTTGCTCACGGCAAAATCTAGGGTAGCTCCACTTAGTGTAAAAACAATACCCCGGTTAGAGCTTTGTGCAGCACTTTTGCTGGCCAAACTTTGGCAACAAGTGTCGATCACGATGACCAAATTCACGATAGAAAGCGTGAATTTCTGGTCAGACTCGCAGGTCACACTATATTGGTTAGAGAGTGATTCGGGTACGTTGGGTACATTTGTCGCGAATCGAGTTGCAGAAACCCAAGAGTTGTCAACTGGAGTAATGTGGCGTCACGTTCCAACGGATTCTAATCCAGCAGTGAGTTCCTTGTGGCTCAATGGACCAAGTTTTTTAATGGCAGAAAAGGATCGATGGCCTCAACTGCATCAGTTTGAGATAGCGTCAGAAGTTAAAACTTCTGAGGATAAAATAAGTGCAGTTGTGTGTGCACTGGGGGTATCTGACGCTGACTCTAATTGCATTTTGCAACTGATATGCAGTCTGTCAAGGTTTTCTAAGCTGGTCCGTATAATGGCTTATGTGCTTCGATTTTGTTTCAAGCAACTTAGAGGTGATTCGCTCGCTGTATCTGCTTCAGAAAGAAAAATTGGATTCTTGAAGCTGATCGCAGTCGTCCAAAGCACAACTTACGGCAGTTTGTTTAGCTTGTTAAAAAAACCGGCAGTATTAGCTCCAATACTGCAAGCATTAAATCCATTTATTCATGAGACTGTGGAAAATGGTATTAAATGTGAATTAATTCGAGTAGGAGGGCGATTGCTACATGGCCCTATTTCGTACGACGCTAAGTTCCCCTTGTTGTTACCAAAGAGTTCTGAATTCGTCAGTCTTTTCATTAGGTATTTGCACCTTAGGCACTACCATGCTGGTGCCAAGGTCCTTGTTGGATTATTGAGGCAGCAAATTTGGGTGGTCAATGCCCGTAGCGCATGTACTGCAACTGTTAGAAGTTGCGTACACTGTTTTCGATATAAGCCAAAATTATTGGGGCAAATCATGGGAAATCTGCCAGCAGATCGCCTCCGTGAAGGTCGGCCATTCAAGGTATCTGGTGTAGATTTCTGTGGGCCTTTTCATGTGAGCTACAGGATTAGAGGTAGACCACCCGTAAAAATGTACATTGCCGTTTTTGTTTGTTTCGCCACAAAGCCAGTCCACTTGGAATTGGTAACAGACTGACGCTTTTTTAAATGTTTTTAAAAGGTTCATTGGGAGACGAGAGCTGCCGGAGACGATGTACAGCGACAACGCGACAAATTTTGTCGGAGCGAGCAACGTGCTGAGGGAGCTGCAAGCAGCGTTCCACCAGAGCGAGGAGAAGCTGCAGGAGTACGCAGCACAGAGAGCGGTGCAATGGAGGTTTATCCCTCCGAGGGCACCGCATTTCGGCGGGCTGTGGGAGGCAGCAGTGAAAGCTGCCAAACACAGGCTGGTGCGAGGAGCAGGCGACGCCAAGCTGACACCGGACGAGTTGAGCACGCATCTGGTGGATGTCGAAGCGTTGCTCAATTCCAGGCCGCTCGTGGCAAACACCAGCGATCCCAACGACGGGGAAGCAGTAACCCCAGGGCACTTGCTCATCGGGCAGCCTTTGCTGGGGCTGCCCACAGGATTCACGCCCGAGGAGCCCAACAACAAGCGCACACCCGCATTCTTGAAGCGGTGGCAACAGTTGTTGGAGCTCAAACTGCACTTCTGGCGCAAGTGGTCCAGAGACTACCTGCTCAGCCTGCAGCAGCGAGCCCAATGGAGCAGAGGCGAGGCCAATCTGGTCGAAGAGGCGGTTGTTCTGGTGCACGAAGACAGCACCCCCCCGCAACGATGGATCACCGGGTGCGTGACACGACGACGAGGACGGCAAGGTGCGGGTGGCAGAAATTAGGACTGCGGCCGTCGTCATAAAACGACCGGTACACAGGCTGGCACCACTTCCTTTAGATGGATGTTGAAGACCGGAGCTCGTCAACGGGGCCGGAATGTTGGACCAGAACAAGTATATTAATAGTTTGTAGACATAGCTTAAGTTAGTTTAAGAGAAAAAATGAATTCGATCGTAAGCTATGAAAGCTTTTAGGCCGATCGGCAATCTGTCGACGGCGAATTTGTGTTGCGCAATTGTATTAGGCGAAGCTAATTTATTTGTCGAAACCACCACATTAAACTCGATGTCAATTTAAAGAAATAACCGCGTCTCAATTTTTGTAGTTTGTACAAATATAAATCTAAAAACTATTAGATTTTTCAAGTAAGGAGTAGCTCATTATTCACAACAAAATTATCGCAATTTTCATAATTTGTTACTCTATGATATTCAATATTGGGAACAATTTCCTTGGATCTAATTGTTAGTGGAAGTCCATAATAAGTCAAGTTTTGACCACCAATAGACAGTACAATATCTTCAATGTAAATAAGACATTTATTTAATACATTATTCACAATACTTTCATCAATATTTCTATCTTGTGAAAATAAAAATATCCTCTGAGAAACTCTCTTTATAAGTATTCCAAAGCTTAAGAGCATCTGAAATTTTACAAAATACTAACATTATTGCAAAATGTTCTCGCAGTTTTGTAGGTTTTGACATATGACAGCTTCGGCTATAGTTGAATCCCAGTGCTTATCATCTTCTAGTAATCCTAGAGCTTTACACGCCAATTGAATTTTAAACTTAAAAATGAAGTTGGGCCCCTTACAAAATGTAATAAAAGTCTTAAATAAAAGCATTCTGTATTATTGGGCTGAATTGAGTAAACTCTTCCCAAAGCTGAATCTCTTTTAACTCCGGGAAAATTTGGCACTTCATGCCCTCGTTTTCTTCTTTGAAATTCTTTATTGTTCCATGTAAAATACAATGGAACTTCACAATATAGAAGCGTTCTTGCAAACTCATCACGTGTGCTGCGCTCAAAGAAGCTAGCAAAGTGGTTTTGGGTGTAATGCTTAATCTGTCAAGTAATTGTTGCAGATTATTGGGGTTAAAATATATCCGTTGACTATTTTCTAAATGAACAGCTAAGTGTGTAATAGCTGGAAAACGTTCATGTATGGGAAATGCAAGGATACTCCATACCGCTTCTGAGCTACTTATATAACGGCCACTTTCGTACATATTAATTTCATTACGTTGTTTTCGACATATTTACAAATGTATTTCATAGACTTTACAGAACTACAATACTCAACATTTATGTGAGCTTCAAATGTTCTCAATAGTACACAGTTATAAGGCACAACCCAACGATTATCTATGCAATTACCATTTATATTAATTGCATTACCACCATCTTCTATCGCTCTTCTACGATATAGAGGGTAACTATCTTGTCCAGTCACAGTTTCTTTAAGTAATTGTCGAGGAAACCTTTTGGTACATTTTCCATTTTTCATGCATGGCGATTTATTATTGGGTGGGTGTGGTATCCAAATCTTTGCTGCAGATCTTTGTGGGATGTCAAGTGCTATCTTCATACTAATTTGGTGACTCTAGCTCAATGTTTGTAAAAGGTGTGGAAAGGGGGGCTGTGGCTGAATGGGTGGGAGTGGCATTCAAATTTTTGTTGCTGATCCATGTGGGATGTCAATTGCTACCTTCATACCATATTTGGTGACTCCAGCTCAAAGTCTGTAGAAAGTTGGGTAAGGGGGGCGGAATGGGTGGGCGTGGCTTTTATGCTGATTTTTGGGGGTCGTTGCCAGCTATCTTCCCACCAAGTTTGGTGGCTCTAGCTCCAAAACTCTGGAAGATACACGCATTCCTGTTTTTGACTAACTGTTAGGTCTGGTGTGGGCGGCTAAAGCAGTATTGGTGATCTTGGTATCCAAACTTTTGATGCAGTTTTTGGGGGTTCGTCATCAATTATCTTGGCACCAATTTTGGTGGCTCTAGCTCACAATCTGTGAGAATTATAGACTTTTCTGATTTCAAAACATGGGGGGGGGGAACTGGGGGCGAAATGGGTGGGCGTGGATCCAAAATGTTTGATGCAGATTTTTGAGGGTTGCTAGTAGTTATCTTCTCACAAAATTTGGTGGTTATAGCTGTAAGGATATGCGAAATATGTGGATTTATCGGTTTTGAGTTATCGAATTTATCGATTTGCCAGCCCCTCAATTATCGTAGAACCCCAATCTTGACACTTTAATTTACTATCCCATAGATAAAGAGAAATGGAAAGTTTCAAGGCTCTAGCTTGAAGTGTGTGGAAAAAAGTTGCGAACATACAGACGGACAGACGGACGGACACCATAACGGACATTGCACAAAACCAATATACTCTTTACCTTCGGTAACGAGTATAAAAAATATAAATATATGTGCATTGACTTGAACACAAGCCAACGACAAATTCCATTTTAATTCAAAAGCGATTTGTACTGTTTGCTAAAATTTAAACTATCGAATTAAATGTGGTTATTATACCCTTAACCCATGAAATGGATGAAAAGGGTATAATGGTTTTGTGCAAAAGTATGTAGCAGGCAGAAGGAAGCATCTCCGACCCCATAAAGTATATATATTCTTGATCAGCATCAACAGCCGAGACGATATAGCCATGTCAGTCTGTCCGTGTGTATAGACGCGTGGATCTCAGAGACTACAAGAGCTAGAGACTTCAGATTTTGTATTTTAGTTTTCCTATACCATGAGCAGAACAAGTTTGCTTCAAATTATCGATAACTATTCTGGTTTCCGATATACACATAGAGTCGATAGCAAAAATATCGAATTGGGAAAATGTAAAAATTAGGGTTAAAATAATGGGTTACGATAGAACTTTTGAATCGATTGAAGTTAAGTCAGCATACCAAAGTCTTATTTAAATTGCAACTTGGTTCAGGGTATCTTCTAGTCGGGCTCTCCCGACAAGTTCACCTTACCTTACTATTACCCTGTAATAGATCAGTGGCAGTACAATCCTGTTTATATGTTATTTAAATTGTACCTTATTAATTAATTAATATATTTTTATTCAATACGTGTTGGGCAGTATTGTCTTCCAAAACAATAAGTATACCTCTATTGGAGCCTGAATTAGGTCAACTTTGTTAATATTTTCAGAAAAATTTATAGGCCGGCTCTTACCCGACAATTTCCAATTTTCTCCCACGCGCATTTAACGACTACGTTATTAAAGTGCAACTTGCTCGTAATGTCCCACAAGACTGGCAGACGTTCCATAGCCTTTATTAGAGCACTTTTCTCCTAACGCTTTTAAGATTTTCGAATCTACTTTTGTTTGCCGACATCTTGTTTCACTTTTTAAGGGCCGTAAAGAATTGCTGAACATTGATTCCAAGAGTAACAACAGCACAGCTTTTATTTAACAGTTTTATTCAACACTTAGCTACTGCCAGTGACTAACAGAGCAGCAGATCAGTGTTTCGTAATACCTGTAAAGGAGTAATTTAGCCAGGGTATAAGCTCAGTCCGGCCAGATCCACCACACTAGAATATTAGTATATTTTGGTGGGACTATAACGGGCGCGGCTTACAAGCTGGAAGGGGGAACGCCGGCGTCGGCACCAACGCGACGACCGGCACACTAAGCAGCCAGGGTGCAAAACGACTCAGCTTAACACGCGTGCGCGCGTGTACAAAACCAAAAAAAGAAAACATTGGTTGTCTGTAAAGTCGGTTTACTGACGATAGTTGAACGTGACAACGTCTTAAGAAAATCTAGTTTTTAAAAAGCCCGCCTCAATGTGTTTGATATAGGAGAAAATGTTCCCTTTGACGGATGGCTGGTCCAACCTGTCATTTCAGACACTTAATTTTGTCAATTATAGCATAACCTACAATTGCTACACTAGCGGACCGATGCTATTCATTTTAATGATGAAAGCACGAATATTCGACAATATATCACTTAATATATAATTAATATCGAAAATAGAAGTCTGATATGTTGGTCTGTTAGTGTGTGCGTGTGTGTGTGAAGCAAAACATAGTTGGAGTTGACGAATGATGAATGATGAAGTTGGATGCCCTAACCAGCTTATTTCCATATTAATAAATTAATTATTTAATATTATTAAACTATTTTAGTAATTTCCCAACTTATAAATATCAAAATATACAACTATTTCAAATATATTATGGAACTACATATCCACAATAGCACTTATATTTTAATAGGGTGTTCAACATCATCATTCTTGTTGTTAAACAGCAGAGCTGTGTGGCTCAACCGTCCGCTTCTCTGCCACTGCACCAATACTCATTTGCAGGCAGAGATATTGTTGTACAACATTAACATATTATTTCAATATAAGAACAAAACACTTGCACCAATACACTCTCATATAGCTCACACCAATAGCGTATTGCTCTGCAAGCATTTCCACCAATACACTCTCATAGAGCTCACACCGCGCTCTCGCTTGCACTTCAGAGCGAGGTAACGACACATACGTCATGTCAAAGAGAAGTGAGCGAGGGTAACGGCAAATGAGTCATGTTTTTTCGTGCGTGCAGCCGGCTCTATCGATTTATAAGACGTTGTCACGTCAAAATATAACTGGATGACTCGCTGTATTTGTTCTTACTAGTAAGTGGCCCGCCTACTTCGCTGCGCGGATAGTTTATATATATTTTAGCAATAGAAGATAGATACAAAATAAATAAATTAGAAAATATTTCACAAAATATTAAAGCAAAGTATTTAATATTCTCTTTTCGCGCGTCATTTTTGATTGTGGTTTTCCCAGTACGCCTTATCCACTTATTGAATTTAATTTGCAATTATTAACAACTGTTAAGAGCTTCTTTATAAACGACATTGATTGTTTTTCCGTCAGGTGCTAATACAACTTATCACCATAGTACACTCATCCCAAACAATAAGCTTGCAATCTTTGAGCACAGCAGCAATATAAGATTGCTTTTAAAGTGAGCAATGTGGTGTTTCTAAATGAATCAAATTAATGGAATCTTAAGTGTAGAATGCGTTTTGCGACCACCATTAAGTAAAGTGGCTGCGATACCGGAAGAAGCAACGGCCAATGCAATTTTTTACTATGCCGTACCTTTGCCAATAAAAAATGTAAAATTCGGTTAACCTGTTCCACCAGGTGCATCTAAAAAATAGATTTCTCCCTTTTCTGCTTCAACGCTATGTAGTATCTATTCGTATACGTGTTTTTGCTCAGCAGTAATGTTGGAGCAGAACAAGTATATTAATAGTTTGTAGACATAGCTTAAGTTAGTTTAAGAGAAAAAATGAATTCGATCGTAAGCTATGAAAGCTTTTAGGCCGATCGGCAATCTGTCGACGGCGAATTTGTGTTGCGCAATTGTATTAGGCGAAGCTAATTTATTTGTCGAAACCACCACATTAAACTCGATGTCAATTTAAAGAAATAACCGCGTCTCAATTTTTGTAGTTTGTACAAATATAAATCTAAAAACTATTAGATTTTTCAAGTAAGGAGTAGCTCATTATTCACAACAAAATTATCGCAATTTTCATAATTTGTTACTCTATGATATTCAATATTGGGAA
Source organism: Scaptomyza flava (assembly GCA_030179655.1). Taxonomy (NCBI): domain Eukaryota; kingdom Metazoa; phylum Arthropoda; class Insecta; order Diptera; family Drosophilidae; genus Scaptomyza; species Scaptomyza flava. Next base: position 93,118 of record JARNME010000293.1, on the reverse strand, counting down.
CAATTTCCTTGGATCTAATTGGTAGTGGAAGTCCATAATAAGTCAAGTTTTGACCACCAATAGACAGTACAATATCTTCAATGTAAATAAGACATTTATTTGATACATTATTCACAATACTTTCATCAATATTTCTATCTTGTGAAAAATGAAAGGCTCTTAAAATGTCCTCTGAGAAACTCTCTTTATAAGTATTCCAAAGCTTAAGAGCATCTGAAATTTTACAAAATACTAACATTATTGCAAAATGTTCTCGCAGTTTTGTAGGTTTTGACATATGACAGCTTCGGCTATAGTTGAATCCCAGTGCTTATCATCTTCTAGTAATCCTAGAGCTTTACACGCCTATTGAAATGATGCGTATGTTATACCATTGACGGGTTTTAAATTTAAAAATGAAGTTGGGCCCCTTACAAAATGTAATAAAAGTCTTAAATAAAAACATTCTGTATTATTGGGCTGAATTGAGTAAACTCTTCCCAAAGCTGAACCTCTTTTAACGCCAGGAAAATTTGGCACATCATGCCCTCGTTGTCTTCTTTGAAATTCTTTATTGTTCCATGTAAAATACAATGGAACTTCACAATATAGAAGCGTTCTTGCAAACTCATCACGTGTGCAGCGCTCAAAGAAGCTAGCAAAGTGGTTTTGGGTGTAATGCTTAATCTGTCAAGTAATTGTTGCAGATTATTGGGGTTAAAATATATCCGTTGACCATTTCCTAAATGAACAGCTTAGTGTGTAATAGCTGGAAAACGTTCATGTATGGGAAATGCAAGGATACTCCATACCGCTTCTGAGCTACTTATATAACGGCCACTTTCGTACATATTAATTTCATTACGTTGTTTTCGACATATTTACAAATGTATTTCATAGACTTTACAGAACTACAATACTCAACATTTATGTGAGCTTCAAATGTTCTCAATAGTACACAGTTATAAGGCACAACCCAACGATTATCTATGCAATTACCATTTATATTAATTGCATTACCACCATCTTCTATCGCTCTTCTACGATATAGAGGGTAACTATCTTGTTCAGTCACAGTTTCTTTAAGTAATTGTCGAGGAAACCTTTTGGTACATTTTCCATTTTTCATGCATGGCGATTTATTATTAAATGCACCGCAAGGACCATGAATCATATTTGACTTAACAATGTTAAATAACAAAGGATCCTCATCTGCGTTTGGTGTTACGGCACAGATAATTTTATCGATTTTATCTGGTCTTATTTTATTTTCTAACCGAAGTAGAATATATATATGTGGTAAACCCCGCTTTTTCCATTCCATAGAGTACATGAAACATTGCACGCTTCCAAACAAAGAACCATTTGTCAATAGTGACATTAAAGCTTTAACTTTTAAATGAAAAACTCGAGCTTTAATATCGTGACGATCATGCTGTTTTTGACCCGGTAATAAAACACTTTTTATGTCATACCATTGTGGATTGAATGTGAATGTTATGAAAAGATCTGGTCGCCCATGTGTCACAGCATCTTGATTCTTTTCATGCATATATCGTGCAGAGCTCAAAGAAGATGGTAAAATTACCATCTGACCAAGTTGAGCTGCGACAACATCTTGTTGGCCTATTGCATCTTGTAGATGTATATAGCTATCTGCTCTGAGTTTCGCTTGAATGTAGCGAATATAATTTAACCTTTCTGTTTCAATTTTATCATACATATCAACCAAAAACTGACTAAAAAGGGAACGACAATAAATTATTTATTTATTTATCTCAGATTGACGAATCATTATTTTATAGCTTTAAAAGCTTAACGCAGATATCTTTATACCCTCTACAGGGTATATTGACTTTGTCATGAATCTGTAACGCCTTAAAGGAATGATGGGGGACCCCATAAACTATATATCAAAAATATCAGGACGAGCTCAGGAATTGATTTCTGTCTTTCCGTCCGTCTGTACGTCTGTCTGTTTCAACACGATTTCCGTCCAAACTGCTGAACCGATCTTGATGAAACTTTCACAGATTGCTTAGATCAGGTCGGGTTTGTTCACTATGAAATTTCATCCCGATCGGAGCTTTTTACGATATAGCCACCATACAAATTTACCATATCGTACTATCAATTATTGTCTCTGTCGTGCACTTTCAAGTACCTACATGTCAAATTGTTGTTGTTGTCGCACACGAACAAGTAAATGACGCTCAAGAGTAAAAATATTAGCGAAAAATTTCCAACAACTGCACAGAAACATAAGAGGGGGGAGTATTGATTTGGCTGAGTGAAGTGTATCATAGTCTTGGCATAGCCAAAATTAACTATGCGCCACTATGTTTTTTTTTTTTTTTTTGGTTCCTCCTTTTTTAATAATGGATTCCATTGTGGTATATCCACTGAATAGCCATCTTCGCCATAAGGAAATAGCAAAGGGTACTGTAAGGCATCGTATGATCGATGCACCTCACTTATACGATGTAATTTATTATTATGGCTTTCAATAATAATATCGCGCTTTTCAAATTGCTGACCAACAATAACTAAAGCTACTTCGCTTGATTGAGGTGCATTGTCAGGCCCTTTGTGAGCACCAGCGGGTGTTCGATCAGCATGTATAATCAATTTATAGTCTATAGTACTTGTTGGTATTTTATTGAGAGCCATTTTAAGATCTTTACATACATTGAAGATCCTTTACTACGCTACAATGAACATTTGAAACATTTTTGCAACGTAGTTGAGCTTCCTTTTCATCACCACCAACAAAATAAATTTGAAGAAACTGCATTTCTTCATTTGGCAAAGGACGGACACTACCAATTAAGTGATACACTTGTCCTTGGGCTTTAAAGGTTGACCGACTTTCATTTATAATTTTTGTTCTACCAAAAGAAGTCATTTGAAAGCAGCTGTTATACTTTCTTATACGATCAATGAAATGATCATGCTTGGGATGTCCACCAATTATTAAGCTTTTAAGTGGATCAGTCAAACTTTAATTTTGGGAAAGTTTAACTTTTCCTGCCTTGCAACAGATACCCAGAGGCTCATTTTTCCATTTTAAAGCATTAAAATGTTTGCATATAAAATTCATACTACCAAGTTGAGTAACTTTATCTGACTTGTAAGCTATTTCAAAATAATAGTTTAAGCCAGACATGGCTTTCACACTCCATGCACGCAAACGCCTTTCTTGACGTGCATTAGGATTATTAGCCTGATGTCTTCTCACTGCAACTCTTTGAGCTTCAGGATTATTAGCCTGATCTCTTCCCACTGCAACTGTACGAGCTTCAGGATTATTAACCTGAAATCTTTTTGATGCTTCTATTCGCTTACCCCTATTGATATCACTATTTTTTTCACATGAACGTTTTTTTTAACCTTTTTTTCTGTTTTGCCGGTGAATTGACTACGTCTTTTAACAGGAATTTTAACATTTTCAGCTATACTGTATAACTAATACATTTACTTGACGTATCAGAATCTTGAGTTAATTTTTCCTCTAAAGGAATATAAACATCAAAATGTCCATTCATTAATGGACCGGTAAAACGCAATCTTTTAACAGGATGCATATTATTTCCAAATGCTTGTAATTTCCATTTTGAAAAACTTGGAAATTTACAGCAAAAATTTCTGCTGCTGCTTGAAGCTCACATGCTGTACCATAAGTATTTGAATTTGACATATCGCACTCTAATTGTTCAGAAGAGCTATAACACTCTCCATTTAAGTTTATGCTGAAGCAAGCAAAAGTTTCCCAGTTGGTTACAACATGTTCAAAAATATTTTGGCGTATGGTGCCATGGAAGCCTTGCCTACCAAATAAAAGGTAGGAAATAGATCTGAAAAGGCAAGCTCCATCAATTATATTATTATATAATTATATTAACAACTGAATGCGGCACCAAAACCCCAGTTATATCTAAAGTTTCAATAGGCATATTTTAATTTGGCTGTGAGTCAATTGACTTCACTCTAAAACGATTGTTACAACGTTACAGTGTCTATACGTAAGTATAGAATTCAATAAAATTGAATATACCAATTTATATCAATGTAATAGAATATTCAGACTTAGTTTCATTTTTTTATGCACTATTTTTAAATGCACTAAAGCAGCGTCTATATAACTATTATATAATATGCAAAATAGAAGACAACTATATATAATGTTACTTCAATTATTAAGTCGAAAATCGACTTAATTTTCTTGTGTTTAAAAAACAACAAAAGAAATTAAAATACGTTGATCGTTATTTAAATATTTAAATAATAGCAATTAAATTTTATTATAACTTATAATAAAATACGTATTTTAAATGAACTTATATATATACGTATTTTAACGGAATGTATATATATATATATATATATATATATATATATATATATATATATTACGAAAATCAGAATATTGAAAAACTCACTGATTCAAAAAAGTAACTTTCGATGTTATTATTATCCTTAATATAAACAATATTAAAAAATTCACTGAAACGAAAAGTTACTTTCTTTGTTCACATTAAATATAAACAAAAATGCATAACCAATTCCCTTACCATTGTACGCAAAAACATAATGTTGGAAAGAGCACTACAGTTATTCCTCAAAGCAGTAGATCCCGAGCTCATATATACAACGCTTGCACTTAAGAGCTAGGTATGGGTGGTGCAAATTAGGCAATGAAATTCCTTAAACAGCAGCCTCTTAGTTATGGTAAGCTTAGCATAGTGAATGCGGAGGAGATAGGGATATAAAGATTTATGTTTGAAAATAAAATAGAGAGTGAACGTAAATGATCAACAGCAAAGGAGCATGATCGGAGCGAGATTTCATATTATCTGATTATCATAAGAGCAATACGCGCGCTTGTGTGAACGCCCTTTGCTTATTTGAAATTGTATTTCATAATATATCAATAATGTTAGCGTGTTACGTTTTGTCTAAGTTATATAAGCAGCAAGTAGGCGAATCCACCCGTAACATATTCTGGCGTGCGAAATTTTTCTAGATGCACCAAGTTTTTTTATGTTGTTGTTGTTTTATACCCTTAACCCATAAAATGGGTAAATAAGGGTATAATGGTTTTGTGCAAAAGTATGTAACAGGCAGAAGGAAGCATCTCCGACCCCATAAAGTAAATATATATTTTTGATCACCATCAACAGCCGAGACGATATAGCCATGTCCGTCTGTCCGTCTGTCTGTCCGTCGGTATGAACACGTGGATCTCGGAGACTACAAGAGCTAGAGACTTAAGATTTTGTATTTAAGTTCTCCTATACCATGAGCAGAACAAGTTTGCTTCAAATTATCGATAACTATTTTGGTTTCCGATATACACATAATATCGATACCAAAAAATATCGAATTTGGAAAATCTAAAAATGAGGGTTGACGTAATGGGTAATGATAGAACTTTTCTGAAAATTTCGTCCAAATCGGTTGAGAAACACTTGAGATATTGAACTTAATCGATTAAAGCTAAGTCAGTATACCAAAATCTTACATAAATTTAATTTATTTATTGCAACTGGGCTCAGAGTATCTTCTAGTCGGGCTCTCCCGACTAGAGCCTTCTTACTTGTTTTACCTGTTTTAATACTGGTATCGAGTATGCCGCAGTCGGTTGCGTCCGACTGCAACGTTTCCACTTGTTTTGTTACTTTGCTTGTGCGACTCGAAGGTGTCACTGCGCATTTGTTTTGTTTTTGTATCCTCGCTCGCGATCAAACCCTCAGCTTGTGCGACAATCAGGCGACAGTAGTGGAATGGGTACTTGTTGTAATTGTAATTTGTTTTTTAAAATGGGTAAAAAGTGCTCCAAATCGTATGGGAGGTACTTGAAGAAGTTGTCCAAATAAAAATTCCCTTCTTAGTGCTCACCTCCTACCTGCATGGAAAATTGCGTGAAAATTTCAGCCTTATAGCTCTTTTCGTTTAGGCTGTGGCTTTTCCATTCTAGTCAGGACAAACTCTTTTATATATATAGAGATTATGAGAGGTCCCTTAAGAAAGAGACATATTTCTGAATATCAGAAAGTGCTCATACCTGCGTCTTTACTTCTAAAGTCCTGTGTGGTACGGCCTAATTTGTAATTAGGATAATAAGCTAGTAAAATAACATCAAATCGTCCTGCTAGCTTAAAAGCATCGAAGATTTATGCGTTTTGTCTCGCTTCACCGTATTCACATTGATTGTATCCAAGACTGCGCCCGAATTTATTAATGTTATGCAAGAAAGTAAGTACTCGTTATCCCTAAGCACCAATTCATAAGGGAATATAGCTAAGCTAATACTATTTTTCTGAAAATTAAATTCCTGATTTTATGTATCATCCTTAAAGTATGCCTTATAAATTTGGTAACGACACATACGTCATGCCAGAGAGAGGTAACATGAGCGAGATAACGGCAAATGAGTCATATTTTTTCGTGCGTGCAGCCGGCTCTATCGATTTATAAGACGTCGGCACGTCAAAAAATGAGAGAAAACACAGCAACTCAATTTCACTGGCTCGCGGACTTACGGCGACCAATTTATTTCACTTCTCTAAAAGATCGTCTATACAAGAAAAAACCGAAACCTAACTATATATATGTATATGAACTGCGATGAACTATCCCCTCTAACCTTATCTCTATAAAATCCTATACCTTTGCTGTGAACACGCTGTCTGTCTTTTCCGTTCTTATACTTTGCTAACCTTTCTCTTCTATCTCTGTCGCGTACGCGTCTGCTCACTTTCGAAGGTAAATCGCAACTCTTTCGCCTACGCTTAGGCTTCGGCCCAAGTTGCAGTTTTGCCACTCCCCACGCTTGCTCGTAACAGTTGTGGATTTGATGATCGCAGCTGGCGCGCTGCATCTTGCGACTCTGCGTTTTGGGGCGGTTATATTTAAATTATTATTTCGAGACTTGGGACGTTAGGCGTCTATCAAAAATATGTAAATCTAATAAATATAAATACTTTACACTCCTTGAGTTTACTAAATACAAATATCTTACGCTCCTTGCGTTTACTAAATATAACTGCAGGTACGCTCCTTGCTTTTATTAAATAT